>JAODKL010000107.1:28224282-28261949 GCA_026780765.1 Petrocephalus schoutedeni
TAATATAAATATAATATTATTATTATTATATCAAGACGTTTGATATTGAAGATATACACTCATTAATACTAATATTTGTACCCAAGTGTCATCAGAATCATTTTTTGTATTGTTTTCGGTAGGGATGCACCGATCTGACTTTTTCTGTCCCAATACCGATACCAGTGTTTAATTAATAAGCTGCAGGCTTCGTCTCAGTGTGTGGAAGAGACTGTGATCATTCTTTTATGTATAAGGCAACATCAGGCTTAACTTAATTAAAGCTTTCCTAACTTTGTAAAAAATGTAACACATGAATGCATAAATGCTGATTTATATTTCTGCGTCGAACTGGCGCCACAAGTACAGCACGCGCCCTATACCGTAGCCGGACGTCTACCTCCACAGAAATACAACTACACTTCATAGCAACCCAAACCACAAGAACTGCGATTGGTCTGCTTGGTAGCACTCATTGGTTTATATAGGAGCGGAGAAATCGTACATGCAGAGGTGACTGAAACGGAAGCGTTATAAGTTATTTAAAGTTAGATAGAAATTACGCTTCAGTTTAATTTACTCTGGCTTCTCCAGAATTTGAGCTAGTTTGTTGTTGTGGTCTTTCTCTGCTAGCATTAGCAAACTCTCTGTGCTCTGGTGCATCTTTAGATGTTTGACCAAATTGCTTCTGTTAAATGGCATGCTGTCCCTTCCCCCTCGACACTTCAGTAGAACAGAGCTTAGTCTACTTTACTTCTGTCCTCATCCCTCATCTTAAAATACCTCCATACTGCTGGCTTCCTGTGCATATACTCGCCAATTTGCCAAATGCCGGTGTCCTGTGCATTTATCCTTCCCAAATGTTTCCTGTTGACAAATCTCAAATCTAACTAGGCAGCAAAAAAAAAGACAAAATACCATGGCTTTGAGCTTTAACGTAATGCTGCAATTAAGTGGTATCGGTTCTTGATATTGGAGAATTTATATGAGCATGAGTACATGTGCGCAGTATCGGTCCGATACCCAATGTAATCAATGCATCTCTAGTTTTTGGCTTATGTGTCGTCTGTGGGTTTTTGCAATGTTTCAACAAGCTCCTAAAATATCCCCGTCTAATTGTTAACAGCGCTCACTTGCAAATAACCAAAACTACAGGTATCAAATTTGCTCAACATGTGAAGGGCTTTCTGTACCCCTTTCTGTTCTTCGGACATACTGCTGAAGGCAGAGCTGCATGCTTGCATGTTCTCCATTTGATTAATAGCCTGTTTTACAAAAGCCGTTGACAATCCTCTACATCAGAGGCCCGCGGCAGCTATTTCAAAGCATTATTCACATTAAAAGCAGTTTTAATCCACGCTAAAACACACGCTTCCTTACTTGAAATAGTAGTCTGCTGGGGACATCTCAGCCGCCGGTTCATTGGCCACAGACCACATGACCACAGAGGCGTGGTTTTTGTCCCTCCTAACCAGCTCCTCCATCACCACTAGGTGGTGGGCAAGAGAGGCGTTTCCAAAGCTGCGTCTGGAATTTCAAGTCACAGACTTAAGATACACATCATTCATGTACTAAAACATAAAATAAACAGCTGGTCTCTCTCTAGCAGGTCCTTAAGACCCAGTCAAGGTTGGCTCACAAGACAAGTCACACGACAGGGAAGACCCGCAGCCAGCCCCGCTAAACAGAAAGCGACGGGGCCCTCACATATCTCTGATGCCCACACCAGGGCACTCGTCTATGAGCACGATGCCGTGGCGGTCGCACATCTGCAGGACCTCCTCGGCGTACGGGTAGTGGCTTGTCCGAAAAGAGTTGGCCCCCAGCCACTTGAGGAGGCTGAAGTCCTTCACCAGCAACGGCCAATCCAGGCCCTTCCCTCGAATCTGGCCACACAACATGCCAATCAGCAGCGGCGTTTTGAATATGGTACAAAAACAAAACATTACAGAAAATTATCAATATAACGGAATAATGTGACGGCGTTAAGGTAGCGCTGCTCTTATTTATATCTGCTGCGTTCTCCTCCAGGGCAGGAGAGGGCGCTGGTGGGGGACATGAAAACCAAAACGTAGCGTGCCCCAATTTCAGCGCAGTGCAGGGCTGTGCTTGGCTGCCCCCTGCTGGAACTCACATCAGCGTCCTCATGCTTATTCACTCCATGGAAGTAGAAGGGCTTGTTGTTGATGAGGAACTGGCTTTTGGTCACCTGGACGGTACGGATGCCGACCGGCAGAGAGTAGAAGTCCTCATACTGCGAGGCAGAGTCTGCGGCGCTCAAGTGCACCTGAAACACAGAGATTCCCCTCGTAACTCCACCCGAGCTATTCATCTTCCTGAACTACTCATCCAGTGCCGTGGCCCAATGAACCTTGCCGTTATCCCAGAAAGCACAGGACACAGGGCAGGGGGACACCCTGGACGGGATGCCAGCCCATCACAGGGCACGGGGCAGGGGACACCCTGGACGGGATTGCCAGCCAATCACAGGGCACAGGGTAGGGGACACCCTGGACAGGAAGCCAGCCCATCACAGGGCACAGGGCAGGGGACACCCTGGACAGGAAGCCAGCCCATCACAGGGCAGGGGACACCCTGGACGGGATGCCAGTCCATTACAGGGAATCATCTTTGCTTTGGTTGGAAAAGCCTCCTTCTAATAGGGACATGTACAGGTGTCTGGCTCTGTACATACCGCACTCATACTCTGTGGCTACTACGAGGCGACAGTTAGCATAGATGCATGTTATCTCCGTAGTTGACTCATTTCGAGTTTGGGTACAGTTACATGGTACACAGCTCCTCAGGGTTACTGGTGCAAAAACCAGGAGCATGCATACCTCCAGGGAGTACAGGTATCCAGGGTTTTCATGCATCAGATAGGGCCACCACAAGTTGACGTCCAACACTTTGACAGTCCCAGAAGCTCCGCTGGAATTGGCCACACAACGGCCCTCCTTGTCTGTCAGTGTTACTGTTACTTTTGGGTTCGAACTTCCGAGGATGGAGATCTGGTAGTTTATTATCCCTATAACATTACAAACCAAATATCGAGCATGAGTAAGGTCACATGATTTCTGCTGCCAGTCATCTACAGTCACACATACTCACCGATATTGTCAGCAAAGCTGGTCTGCACTGTAATGTCATCAATGTATGCCTTTGGAGTTGTGTACAACAAAACAGGACGGTGTATCCCAGCGTAGTTAAAGAAATCAAAGTTTGTGTCCTGCACAAAATATCCTGTCGGATACCTGTTCAATGGAATAATAATAGATGAATTACTGAAAATGCAATTTATGAGCATGTTATGACCCACTCCCTAATCAGCCAATCAGAATGTCAGAATTTATGTGTAAACGTTTAACTTGTAAGAAATTAAACTCCGGTCTCTATGACGATGAGCAAAGCCACCCACCACAGTGTTAACGAGGTGAAGCTCCATAGGCATGGCGGTCTGCGCGGAACTTACCTCGTGGGGTCGTTCATGTACTGGATGGTGCCGGGCGGTAGTGTCTGCAGCGTTAGAGTATTGTTCACAGCGATGGTGATCCTGCAGGGCGCAGCTGGGTCCTTGCGGAGCACGCCACTGATGTCTGCTTCAAAGGGAAGATGGCCGCCCTCATGCTCCATTACTTTAGCTCCGTTGACCCACTGTTAGATACAAAGCCAGTTGATTAAAAAGGAATGCTTCCCAAAAAACATAATACGGGTGGTGTGCGGCAAAGCACATAAGGACTCATGATCAGAAGGTCATTGGCTCAAATCCAGGGGCATTGGACTGATGCTATTTGCCTTTTTCTTCCACGCATAGCATTCAAAGTCCTTGTGCAAGTATCACAGATAAATTCCATACCATCTGCCATTTTTCACTTTCCTTAAACTATGACTTTTATAGGGAAGCAGGCATGGAGAATGATGTGCAAAGGGTATTATGACGTACAGACTGCAGGATACTCACAACCATGGAGTAGTAGTGAGCACTTCCCACCCTCAGCACGACCCTCAGCCCCTCATCCGACAGCCAGCGCCGGGGGACCCACAGCTCCCGCTGGTACCACACCCACCCGATGAAGTCCCTTAGCTGAACATCCTGGGTAATGTCATTAAAGCTGGCAGGCACAGGCATGTCAATCACCGGACCTGTCTGCACACAAAACACACAGGAAATGGGGGGGGGGTCAGTTCTTAACTAAGAACGTCAAGCGACGGTCTGGAAGCATACGCAAAAACTGTAACCTATCCAATAATCATTATAGTAATGTACTTAGATTCGTATTTCATGCAAATGCTATCTCAGCCTTCTAGAACCTAATGCGACACCGTAAACCAACGCGTTTTATTCACAGTGACGTTTCTCTATTTCCTTACCTCCGACAAGCGGCTCTTGAACCATGCTTGTTTAAAGCCATTGTCTCTGCTGGGAGAGAAATCAGCCCTGAAGTGCCATAACCCATTGAGTTCCTTAACCTCCCGCGACGGCGTCTCCCTGGGGTACAGCATCCCGCCACTTAACGCGTGACAAACACCCCATATTGCAATAATAAAAGGAAAACGTACAAGGACCCCTTTTCTGCACTGAGCCATCATTGCAACATCGTCTGTTAGAACTAAGCTGACTTCTTGCAGGCACGTCATATGACAGTGCTGATCACGTGGCTAGCAGCACCACTAGTCATGTGGTTAGCAAAAGCACCGGTCACGTGGTCGTCTTTATCGTACTCTGCACCGGTGTTTTTAAAAAAGCGAGGGAATAATTGTCAGCTGGAACTATCATCAGGAATAAACGACGGATTAGAGCTGCCCCAACAGCAAAAAAAATCATCATTCGAGGCTGTTGGTAAATCGTTAGACATGCAACGTTTCACTGCATTACCGGAAGCGATGTTTTCCTGCAAGAAGCACAATGCGTTTGCGCTGTTAGTATCTGAACACCAGGGGGCAACAAACACCAACTTAAATCCATCCCTTTGCTGCGAAGAGAGGACTCAGTGCATATACCGGGGGGTCCTCGGGTTACGACAGTCTCGACATACGACGTTTCGAGTTTCCGACGCTAACTCCCATACAAACTTTAGAAAATTGAGATGTGAGTGATCCGGCTTACGCCGTCGTACTTACGGACTACGTGGGCGAACTAGTTTGGTTGCGCGCGGCAACATTTTTTTACACCCATTCGTGGTGGCAGGATTTCAGCATGTACTTTTGGAAAATGAGCCGATCCAGCAGAGCAAAGGTGGTCATTACTTTCAGTGTGTTGTGGCACGTTTTCTTCGTTTAATTGTGTATAATGCAAACCCTTCTAATTGTTTTTCTGGATGGTAGTTAAATCAGATGCGAAGCAATGGAATAATGGTTTTGCTTTTCATTATGTCACGTTCTCTTCGCGACACTCACTGAAAAGCAATGACTTGTGCATTGCATTTCCACATGGCACGCTTTCTGCGTTGAACACTGTAAAACAATACGTCAATTGTTTTTCCTTATATGCCGAAGTCGTTTTTGCATTTCAAGGTGGCACGAATTCCACATTTACACATTTTTTAGAAACGTATACATATACATCACATGAATGGTAGCTTTGTTTTTTGGGGATGCATTATAAATATATTCAGATATTTTGAAATTTCGTGTTACAGATGGCAATAAACATTTATAGCTTCATTTATCAAATGAATGAGTTTTCTGTACTCTGCCAGTCTTGTTTTTCACCGTGAGCCAAGTAACACTAGACTTCCCATCCACTTAAAATGAAAATGAACTGCAATAAAATACAGAAGCGTTTCTTATCTTTCTAGAAGAGACAGCTTTCCGTGTCCTTTTAAGGTGTCTCCTGAGGATACCCAGCATGCTTTATGTAACTTCTGTGCGTCATGCAAGATGCTTGCTTCACTAAAAGTAATACTCGAGTTCATTAATTATGTATCAAAGGTACGTAAGAGTTGGCGCAACACATTGTTCAGGCTCCGATGTTTTTATTTAGAAGACCTAATTAAAACTTATTTTATGTTTTAGCCACACAATTCATGACCACCTACTGTGTGATTACAATATTTCCAATATACAAATAGATGTTAATAGGTGTTGAAAATGCATGTTGTTTGTCATTGGAAAGTAAGTGTGACTTCATCTGCCTGTGGGTCCTGGGAGGAAAGTTTGCTAAGGCAGCATGAGTAAAACTCTATAACTTGGCGGACTTTAATGAACACAACTAGGCCATTCTTTTTCTTACAGTGAAATGATTGGGACTTTAAAAGCGAAGTTTCTCTCTGTCTCGCCATACAGAGACGTATTGTCTTTTATGGACTTGGAAACAGTCGTTCACACTTCTGTCTCATCCCGTGTGACTGTTGTGACTCTCTCTACATAGGGATCTGTCAGTCAAGCTTTTCACGCCTGTGGCTGGTCCAAAATGCAGCTACGAGACTCGTCGCATCACTCCCATACTGACCATTACTTCCATACAGAGCATCACTCCCATACAGAGCATTACTCCCATACAGAGCATCACTCCCATATAGAGCATTACTCCCATACAGAGCATCACTCCCATACAGACCATCACTCCCATATAGAGCCTCACTCCCATACAGAGCATTACTCCCATACAGAGCATTACTCCCATATAGACCATCACTCCCATATAGAGCATTACTCCCATATAGAGCCTCACTCCCATACAGAGCATTACTCTCATAAAGAGCATCACCGCTATATAGAGCATCACTCCCAAACAGAGCATCAGTTTCATATAGAGCATCACTCCCGTATCAGAGCATTACTCTCATACTGACCATTACTCCTATACAGAGCATTACTCCTATACAGAGCATAACTCCAATATAGAGCATTACTCCCATTGAACATTACTCCCATACAGGGAATTACTCCCATATAGAGCATCAGTCCCATACAGAGCATTACTCTCATAAAGAGCATTACTCCCATACACAGCATTACTCCGATACAGACCATCACTCCCATACAGAGCATTACTCCCATACAGACCATCACTCCCATACAGAGCATCACTGCTATATAGAGCATCACTCCCATACAGAGCATCAGTTTCATATAGACCGTTGCTGCCATATAGAGTATTACCCCAGTATAGCGCATCAGCTCCATATAGAACATAACTTTATAGTCACTTTAATGACTCGTCGGCTGTCTGTTCTGTCTTGGTATCACTTGGTTGTGTTTTTCTCCTAATTGTTTAATTTACTTATAATTCCGTCATGCGATCTTTTCTCAATTTCTGTGATATACGAGCAGTTTATGAGACATGTGAACACTCAGAGCTCCCGTATTGATTTATTCCGAGTGATAAGCAAGTGGATTTTATTTGATGTACATCAGAGAAAGAATGAGTATTTGTCTGTTATTAAATTTATTATTATTGTCCCCAAATGATTACGTGAAATGTGGAATACTTTACCCTCCAAATGAAACCCTTCCTCTTTTGTACGTACATGTTATTTATGACTTGTGGTAAAAATGTTTACCATTTAAATTTAGTGTCGTTCTAAAACTGTGAAACTACGCACTGTTAACACATATAGGCCTTGGAATTTGTCAGGTCTAAATATTATATATTACACCAAAGTCGCAGGAATGCATTTAAAATCTGCCCTTCCGTTGTCATGCTGGTTTGTTGCTAGATAGATTATTATGTTCTGCATTTTTAGCCTTTTGCCTGTTTCAAAATAAAGAGAGAAAACTGTCTAAGCAGGACACTAATTTTCATCGGTAAGCAGTAGCGTATATGAGGGAACCGCTCCTCGATCGCGATGCATTTTCACGGTCCTCCAATAATCACTAGCGCGCTTTTTTACACACAGTACTATATATACTACAGTGCGGTTGCGTGGGGTGGGACACATGGACATTTTCACATTTCATGTTTCAACTCACATTATGCTCATATAGTCATCTCTCCAATCAGGAAAGACAAATATTATTATTATTATTAGGTCTGTGTAAGGTGCTTTGGATCGAAGTGTCTGCTACTCAAACATACACGTTGATATTAAAGGCAAATCTGGAAACTCAAACTCACGATCTGATAGAGCGGAACGTGTAATATGAACAGTAATACAGTCGAAAGATGCTTCTTAAACAGAAAGAAACATTAAGAGCGAACAGGGAAGGTGTGACATTTAGTGCCCACTTGAGCCGAATTTTTGTTTCTGTTTCTGCAAACTCGTAAAACGGATTAACATATGATACGCCATTGCATTTTGTTAAAATACAAATATACAACGAACAAGCAAATTAAAATAGCTCGTGGTTCTGAAGTTTATGTACTACTCAAGCTATCCCACGCATTTTAATATCGATTTAATATCTTTAAACGACAGACGTGAATTTAGTGAATCTGGCAATATAACTCTTGTTACACTATAAGTGTATATCAGATGTACACTAACATTGCTCTTGTTCGTAACTTGTAGTTTGTTGCTCAGTCTTTATAAACCGTCTGGGTCTCTTTACAATGTATGGCTAAAAAAATTGTCACACCACACAGCCCAGATGACATGTACTTGTCACTAAATTGTATTAAACATGCGTGCTTTACACTGGAGTCAGTACAAATGTGATGACGAAGGGGTGGGGAGGATATATTTTTCATGTACGTGCCAGAAAATGCACCCCCTGTTTAACAGTCTATACTGTGAAGACACTCTCGCATACAAATTATAAAAAGCATTTGATGACGGGAGCTACAGAAATGCAAAATTAAAGGGAATGCATCTGATCTCTGCAGTTTATTCTTTTAGAATACGTTTATTTTACTTTAGTAGGAGCAGGAGTATTTTAAGCTTTAATAGATGCTTAGTGTCCTTATTAAATCAATTATTAAACTGTCTTCAGATTTTAAGGTAGTGAAAAGAGACAGATTCCGAAACAAAAGTGCTGATGTCAGTTGCAGACCCTGGAAATTTGTTGGGATGTGCGATTTCAGCTGAAGGTCTGGAGAGTCATTAAAGCAAGATTTCATAACCAGGGTGAAAGGCCTAGAGGCAATTAAGGAAACATCAGGTGTCCTCTCTCTCGCTATGACTCACTCAGTCCTCCCCAGAGCTCTGGCACTGATGCCCTGTCTGTGGTAGGAACTCAAGACTTCCTGGGGGGGGGGTTCTTATAATCAGTGTACCCAAAGTTTCCAAACAGATGTATGACTCTCTAGGAGCGCAGGATTGAAATCAGAGCACACTGTCACACTGTTACGGTATGTGGCAGAAACAGAGCAGGATTGGTTGTTTCACAGCCCTCTGTGGTTGGGTGGGTTATTTCTGGGAGAGAGATGCATCAATAGAAGTTGGTATAAATCCACCGTAGTTTCACCCTGGCTTCTGTGACCTTGAGTTTGATCAGCACTCTGATGGAGCAAAGCACAGAGCAGCAGATCAACAGCAGATACCAATGGCCTGAAATGTGCAGATCTGCTTGCTGTCGTTTAATATTCAGCTGGTCAGCATCCATGAGCGCTTTTCCACTGCACCACTACTTTTGGTACGGTACTTTCCATACTTTCCCTTATCCAGTACCAAAAGTCCCAGTACCCAAGTTGTCTGCCTCTGAAACACGATACACCCGCTGTCTTGGAGAAAGGGAAAAACTTCAAAAACTGATAAAACAGTAATAATGTATTTGTGGACAAATGAAGAGACCCAAGTTTTAATTGCAATCTGGTTGGAAGAACCAGAAGTAGATCTGGGTGGCATGACAAAATATAAAAGTATTTGCTATAGTATACTATAGGGCTGCATGATATTAGAAAAAAAAAAATCAAATATCACAATGTGATTTTGTTGTAATAAATACTGGGATATTTATAAAGCAAAAATGATTTCAAAATAAATACATTTCTCACAAACCCCTCTAGGACTGATTTAAACAGCAAGAATGAAAATGATTGTGATTGGCTGGGAGAGCGTATGCAGCACTCATGCAAAAGCAGCGGTGGTAAACTTTAAACTGATTTTTAAATTCCAACATATACTGTAGTAGATAATCCTGTGCTATAACGTCTGGACAATATGAAGGTAGGAAAAAGCCTGATCTCAGCCCAGCTGACTATCGTGGTCCTTGCGATATGAGAATTACGTGTGCATAACATGCGATTTTGGTATTTATATCGCACATCGCCCAGCCCTATGAAATGCTGGGGGTGTAAGGGGGTGCTCACGATATTGTATTATATGTTTTTGAACAAAGTATTTCAAGCCCCCCAAGTATTCCAAAGGGGTCTGGTATAAATAGGCTTTATTCTACCTATTATTTGTCATTATAAGACACTATAGAGAGTAAGAAATAGAGAGAGAGAGAAATAGAGCAATGAAACTGCTGGGATTCCCTGCATGGCTGTTGGAGTGTCGGAGGAAACACTTGTGATGCCAGACGGGCATATAAGTCTGCAATGCTGTCGATTGAGTTTGTGAAGGTATTACTTCCGAGGGAACAGTAGTGGAGAATGCTGAAGAAAATGATGATGTGTCAGTTATGGTTGTACCACTGCTTTCCACAGAAGCCATTGTTGTTGTGGAGGATTGCGAAACATTTGTGGATGATGCAAATTCCATTGTAGGTTAATTTGTGATTTGTAATGTCTCTATAGAAACCGTTGATGAGGTCACAAGGGGTGCAGAAATAGAGTAGAAATAAGTGCTATGGGCCCAAAATGCACTCATGTGAAGCCCTTGTCCACTTAATCGCTCTGTTTTGCGTTCGTCTTTCAGATCAGATTGTGTCCTCAGGCATCTGCATTCCTCGATGCATGGCTGCTTTTGAAGCCTGAGATATCTCACTCCTCACGATTCGTCAGGAGAAACTGCCTCAGCGCGGGATTTATGGGAGCAGATATCATGAATGAAACCAACCGACTTCCTGACTGTAATATGCAGAAATTTCAGTTCTTCTAAGCAGACACCAAATTAAATAAGTAATTTAAACTGGCAAATGTTAGCTAATGGCTAGGATATGCGGTGCTTCTGTATGGAGGCTCGGTCGGATTCCTCTGAGCCTTTAAAATGCGACACGCGGCCAGAATACAAGCCGGACGCAGCCCAGCATTCCTGGCACCTTGTCTGCGTGAAGCTCCTCAATGATTCATGTTGCCACCACTGAATAATGAAAGACTGGTAATTACTGTAACACATGCTAATCCCAAGGCCAGAGACTCTGCCAGGGTGTGAAGTCTATCGCTTACGGGGAATCCATGTAGTGCCACAACCTTTCTTACAAATGTCAACACTATTCCTCACGCTCGAAGGGAAGAAAACGGGAGCCACCGAAATCGGCAGAGTATAAAAGCTGTCTGTATTAAAGCTGCCTTTTGCAGTCTCATTTGGTTCCGCAAATCGGGGGTCTGAAGCAAAAGGCAGTTGCGTGATGAAAGGGCAGCTTTTATATGAATAATTCATGCATGTGGCATAATCTTGTGAGTCAGGGCTGGACTAGGGTGGGGTAGAGGTGGGCATGGTTTGCTGTAGTGCTATCTCCTCTGCAACCTTGAGGCTTTGACGTGAGCTGTGGCATTTGCGTGTAAGCACCGTGTCCCCCTGAGTACTGTCCACATCAGTGCAACATGGCCCTCCTTCAATTATTAAGGCGTCTGTGTATATCTAGACGTACTGGGTGTTCAGACATCCGCCAGTCAAGCGGCCATCTTTTTAGGGTCGTATTCCAACGCTGCCTCACGCTGGCTGAACATCGACGTACAACATCGAGCGTTTATAATTGTCACACAGACGGGAGGTTTTGGGCCCCATGAAAGCATATTACATAAATTGGGCCACCAACCCAGACCAATCATATTATGCTCCAAAGTTTTTAGGGCCCCTGTCCTTCAGGGGCCCTTGGAATCATCCTAACTTCTACGGCGCACCTGCATGCAGATATAAAGATGGAAACCACAATCCCAGTATTAGGTCTGAAGACAAATGAAAGAGATGAATATCTGTTTGTGCGCTAGTGTGGTACTCTTTGTGAAACTAGAAGCCTCCCTTCCGCGTTTTCATTATATATCCTTGATTTTCATTAACCGTTGACTATGATGTTAAGATATTCCCTGAACTTCTATAAAAATGAATCGTGACGATCACAAAGCTTTTTTTTGGCCCAAACGGTGCTCAGTATATTCCATCTTGTTTCACATATCGCCATGACAGATCTATTTTTGGTGGAGCAGATTAATCTGATACTTGCCTGTAATTAAGGCCAGGCGCTGGTTTCCTGATCTATTAAATTAAGTCCACCTGAAGGATTCAGGGGTGGCATCTTGGACAAGGTCTGTGTGGCACCATCCTGCCCTGTGAAAGAAGCCAAACAAGGATCCTGGGGTGCTGAAAGACCTAGGTAAAAGCACATGAATTGTTTATAATGTCCCAGCCTGCATTAGAGCCGGAGCCCACACCAGGCACTCAGGTAGGGCTTAGATGGCATTTAACACAGACTTGCACAAGTAAAGTGAAGTAAAGTGCTATCTTTGGTGGTCCTGGTCTGGAAGCTCAGCAGACCGAAACACAGCCGGTGCTTGTCTCTTGTTTAGATGTTTAGTGGTTTGAGTTGCTGGCATTTTGGCACAAAATTGTGAAAAAGGGGTTTTTTATTTTTTGACTGTCCGCCCGTGTGTATAGTAGGCAAGTGAATTATAGTGAGTTCTTTAAAGCCAAGCATAGCTGAACTAAGATATTTTTTTACAATATAAAACAGAGACTTAGAGACCCAGTTTCAGTCATAACTTTCGGTTCTACAACATGTGTGTCTTCCACACATAATCTGCTTTTGCATTTATATTTACATTTACATATATACTCTTTTGTCCAAAGTGACCCCAAGCAAGATAAATTGCACAGAGCAAACCTGCATGCTGTCAAGGAGACAACTAGGCATAAGTGCAGCTAGGCTGAGCTTACTAAGAATAGACAGTTACAAGTATAAGCAGTAATGGAGCAGGAGCTACAAAACAGCTACAAAACTACACATAACTATCAACAAAGTAAGTAAGAAGAAGTCTGCTCAGGGGGCAATAAGTGCAATATAAGAACATTTAACGAACAATCGGGTATGTAAAGGAATTTATGGAACAGATGGGTCTTGAGGTGTTTCTTGAAGTAAGAGAGGGAGTCTGATGGCCAGACCTGGTTCGGTGGCTCGTTCCACTGTCAGGGACCCGCACCCCGATTTGCTGTCCAGAGTGCCACCTCTGACATCGTGGAGGGACCTCTCAGCAGCTTTGGTTTATTGACATCGGGGAGGAGCCTTTTGTTGGGTGCTTGTCCATGAATGGACCTGTTGGCCAGCACCAAGGAAATGAACAGGATGCAAGGCTGATAGGCAGCCAGTGAAGAGCGAGTAGGTGGGTGTGACATGAGAACACTTGGGCTGATTGAATATCAGACATGCTGCTGTCTTTGCCATCCACATTTTGTCAAATTCCCATATTCCAGCAGCTCTATTCTAGGAATTTATTACATAAACTGATGTGTGCTTTGCATAAGTCAAGCAATATGCCTTTTATATAACGCTTATAGCGAGTCACCTCGTGCAAAGGTGTCCATAAATTTAACTGACATCTTTATATGAGCCTTAATATGGCATAACGCAGATAAAATCTATCGACAATACCAGATGGGACCCTGCAATAACTTGAGGAAACAGACTGTAATTGCTATCACCACTGTACTGCAAAGCCACAAAAGGTGGATTTGTTTGCCCAAGAGATAGAACGTACTAGAGAACATTCCAGAAAAATGGCCTCTTGATGCCCCTTTAATCTGTTTTAAATGAGAAGCAAATATTATTATTATTACTTTTCAATGGAAACTCTGGACTCCTGTTTAACAAGGGTTTGTGAGAAACATAATTTCAATTATCTGTGTGTTCTGTACATGTGGCAGAATTGACAATAAAGCTGACTTTGACTTTTACTTAACGAGTCAAAAGCGGTTCTCATCTAGGGTTCACCCTTTACCCCGTGCTCCTTACCCTCGATGCTGTGGTGACGCCCAGCGGTCTTCGGCATCATTCAGCCCACCGTCACAGACAAGACCCTGCTTCCTTTTCCTGCGGTAAATGAGGGGCGGAGCCTGGAGAGAGGTACACCATGGTCAAAACTTAGAGGATTACAAATGACAATAGAAAGCAGGAGGAGACCAGGATGTCTTGTGATCACATTCCCAGGCGCAACCTCTCCCCAGCTTTCGCTATTGCCACTGGCCCAAGGCGATACAGTGACCATCCCAAAAAAAATTCCTGGGTGGGGCAGAAATCCCCAAGCAAAAACACACCCCTCATTTCTAGCAACACAGGAGATCCGGAATAATGGGAGGCGGCATAGATGGGGGAAGCTGGGGTGGGGGTGGGGGGGTGATGTAACAAGGGCTTTTGTTCATGTGTCTCCAGAACCTGGCAAGGAATCAAAGGTGACTTTTTAAAGTAATGAGTAGAGAATTGACACATGCTGCAAGCTTAAATCTCTTCCCTGGGAATGCTGTTGACTTTTTGATTCTCACACATTCCTGGACATTCACAATGATCATTCCCTCACAATGCAGGTAATGTGCCTCATTCCAGACTCCCTGAGCAACCGCACAACCACACAAAGTCAAACCAGCGGTACCCAAGGATTCACTGAAGAGAAACAGTACCAAAGGAGTCCAGTCTTTGTCTTGTCAGGTCATTGGATGGCATCCATGTCTTGCAGCCATACAGCAAAACAGGGAGCACCAGGACTCTAAAGACTTGGACCTTCGTCATCTTACAAAGATATGTGGAGTGCCAGAGACCCGTTTCCAGCGACCTCATGACCCCCATGCTCTCCCAATCCATCTACTCACTACCTAGGAAGGGTCTCCAAAGACATGAATGTCACTGCCAAGGTAAGTGAACTTCTGGACATGGTTGACATTCTCTCCGCAGACAGACAGGTTCAAGTGTAAGCAGTACTGGAGCAGGAGCTGCAGAACATCAAAGGCCTGTGTCTTGGTTTTCAACTAGGACAAGCCCAACAAGCCCAGGCACTCAGACTCCTTGCTCTGTCTCTTGAGAGCCCCGATCATAGCCACCATTGACTCTGGGAAGATCATCGCATCGTCGGCAAAGTCAAGATCAGTGAATCTTTCTTCACCAACCGAAGCCCCACAGCCGCTGGACCCCGCGACCCTGCCTGACACCCAGTCCGTGCAACCATTGAACAGACTAGGAGCAAGAACGCACCCCAGATGAACCCCAGAATTAACTGGGAAGAAGGCAGAGGTTTTGCCTCCAGTTTGCACAGCACTTGCAGTACCAGTGTACAGGCCTGCCATGACGTCCAGCAACTTTGGGGGGAATCCCGAAAAGTTTTAGGACTCCCACAGGGTAGCTCGAACCACTGAGTCGAACACTTTATGAAAATCAACAAAGGCTGCAAAGAAACTCTGCCAATATTCGCATTTGCACTTTCTTAGGCATAAAAGTAGACTGCTCTGGTCATTGGTAGGTGAGCAAGTGATCATGGATCCTATTGAGGATCATGGCCAGGGAATGGGAGTCAAAGCATTGTGGAGAAACATAGGTGTTTACGATCTGAAGATCCCATAATCATACGATAACATAATTTACACCACTCTTTACCAAAATACATTTGCAATCTTCTTTCTTTCATCAAAGCTCTCTAAACCATTTTGAAGGATGAAGGAATCTCCAGGCTCAAAGGAGCTAAGTGTCATTTCTGTTCTGAAGATGCTCAGGGATTAAGCTTGTGATGCTTCTGTGTGAAAATCAGTTGTGTTGTGCTTTGGTCTGGGAAATGACACTAAAAATATGCAACAATGTTGGGAAGTGAACCCCGAACTCTTTGCTCAGTCTGTATCAAGATGCTATGGGCTTCTGCAGTGGACAACAATAAACAACAAGCCTTCAAAGCCCTATTTCCAAGGAGCACAGACAGGACGCCTAGTGTTTTCTTTCCTTTTCTACTCATCACTCCGCCTACAACTCCACCTCCCACTGTTAAAATCGCCCCAGCAAAAATATGCAAAAATTGTCCAATGGTAGGGCATCCTTTTGGTACATAGCTAGCATAGCCTTCTACTGCACTCCTCCCCCAAACCTCATTCCCAGGTCCTTTGGCTGTGGCATGGCAGGAACACCCAATGCTTCCTCAAAACACATTTAAAAAACAAATCATAAGGAACACGTTCAGGTCCATGGCAGACTCACACTTTTGCAAGAAGCTCAAATGCCCCTCCCCAAATGAGTCTCAGAACCCCCCTACCACCACCACCCAGAACAGATGATTTTCTAAACACGTAAATGTAGGTTTGGACAAATTGCGCACAGAAATTGCTGAGCAAAGCTGATGTGAACATTCAATGGATTTTTTTGGAAAAACAAGTATAGTAGATGCACTATGAGAAAACACTTTACCTTCCCTTAATTTATTAGCTTAAAACTGAACGTTCTGAAACACAGACGTTGATAGTGAGAGGACCTTGTCTCTGGGTACCGACCACATGGCACTTCATCTGCTCATGATTTTATGCCGTCTACCAGCTGTGAGGACAGAGCTTCAGCATAGCCGTGCTACACTTACTGAGCATTGTGTTGGCCTGCTGTGCACAGGCACGTCTGCAGATCCAGGGCTGACTGTCATTGTTTATTGACTGGGGGCTGCTGACGTGTAAGCCAGGGACCTTGGGGTGTGGTCGGGGACACCCCTGAAAGCATGTGATCAAAGCACATGTGTTACGCCTCAAGGTGTGACTGAATCCCCACACACTCTTTGCACATAAATAAAATCCCATTTTCTGTGCAGAAAATCTCATTTGGCGCCAGTGTCAGGGGGTGGGATGTGTGAATAATGAATAACTGGGCAGATGGGGTCTAATGGGGTTCCGTGATGGGGCTGAGAGAGCGTGAGAGGAATGAATAA
Source organism: Petrocephalus schoutedeni (assembly GCA_026780765.1). NCBI lineage: Eukaryota > Metazoa > Chordata > Actinopteri > Osteoglossiformes > Mormyridae > Petrocephalus > Petrocephalus schoutedeni. The sequence continues at coordinate 28,241,183 of JAODKL010000107.1, forward strand.
TCGGACTCCATGATGAGCACCACGAATTTATCTACACGGCGCTCTTTGAATTTCAGTTTTATGGTGTATATCAATTTATGGTTAAAAATGACATATTTTTATAGGCCACCCAGAGAATTGCCTCTCATTTTGAATACTATTTCACAAAATGATATTACTTATATATAATACAGGCTGTATATAACATCCACCTGCCCATCTCTACATCCAGTACAGGGTCACAGAGAAGCTGAGTCCAGCCGGGGTTCACCCTGGACGGGATGCCAGGGGGATACACATGCAATGGGACATTTGGAGAAGCCATTTAGCACAGCTGCATGTCTTTGAGCACAAAAATGGAAACGGGGCTCCTGGAAGATATAGGGAGATCATACAAACTGCATACACACAGAACAAAGGGCAGGATTCAAACCTACAACCCTGGAGGAGTGCTGAGCCACAATGCCAGCAATATATATAACACTATATTTATTTATACTGATATATAACACAATCATGCTGTATTATAAGTTATGCTATATATATTTTATATCCTGATGCTTCACATGAGCTATCTTGGTTCTTACCTTAACTTGAGAACTAACCTAGGTCTCCTGGTTCCTTTTATTTCCCTGCTGCTACTGTTACATTCACTGATGGGAGGATTAAGAGTCTTGTTTTTCACTTGTAACTGATGCATGCATCGCCATTTGGTTTTGCCTTATTAATCACATTGAATCAGGAATTCATTGACTGGAAAACAGATGGATTGTGCAAAGCACCTAGGCCTCCTGACTTTCACTGGCTGAGAATTATCGACCAGTATCTCTCCTGTCATTCATGTGAAAAACTCTCAAGCATGCAACTAGAACCACCTCCTGAAATCTACAGTCTGGATTCTGGATACTTAACGGATACTTGATACTTGACTGCATTCAGCTGCATTCTAGTCAGCCTTTCTGATCCTTTTATACTCTCTGCAGCCATTGACAGAGTTACTCACCAAATCCTCCAGACCATCCTCTTTCACCTCGGCATCTGAGGGACTGCTCTGCGCTGGTCAGGCTCATACCTAACAGACAGGTCATTCCGAGTGACTTGGGATGCAGCGGTGTCCAAATCACATAAGGGTAACAACTAGTGTTCCCCATGGCTCTGTCCTTGGTCCATTCCTCTTCTCTCTTTACATTACATCTTTAGGTCTGATCATCCAGTCACATGGCTGTCCCTACCACTACTACGCTGATGACACCCAGATATACCTGCTCTTCCCACCACTGACACCACTCTGCTATGCATGCCTTGCTGATATCACAGCATGGATGAGGGACCAGTACCTCCAGTTAAATCTCTCCAAGATCTAGCTTCTAGTCTTCCCTGCCAGGCCTACTATCCACCATGATACTGTTCAGCTGATCATCCACATTGTTACCATCAAGGTCTGCCAGGAACTTAGGGGTATGTCAGATGACCAGCTGTGCTTTGCGGAGCACATAATAGCGTTCTCCCGATCGTGCATAACATTAGGAACATAAGGTACAGGAACATAGTACACAGTACTTAGTATCTTCTAGTCCAGCCACTTATTACCTCACAATTGGACTATTCCAACTGTCCACCAGCAGCTTTATCAGCCTGTGCCATGAGGCCGTTGCAGGTGATTTAGAACGTTCTCATGTCCGTACACGGTGCGGACGTGAGCAAGGATGTGTGCAAGCCCTGCAGCTGCCTGTGTTCATTTCCAGCCTCACAGCCATGGCCAGTGCATGGGCGCTGCAAGCAACAGACCGTCCGGTAAATCTCTTGCGTGGATACAGGGCAGGAAACTCTATATCTGTGCCCAGAGGTTAGTAAGAGGAGGATCGTGAGGAGTGCCCTGTATGTTTGGGGTGGAGTTCAGCTAAATCAGACCAGTTCTTTTATAGACAGCAACTTTCTGGGGATCATTAGGGGGAACAGAAGTGAATCTGCATTTAAAGACACTGCATCAGCAGAAAGCCATCCGCGAGGGCTCTCCTTCCTCTCCGTCTCTCATCATAAAGGCCATCACTGAAATATTTGTTTTCACTCCGGGTGGCTTTGGCACCATCTGGAAGATCAAGCTGACCTTGCTCGAGCCCCCCCCCCCCCCCCGAGACACCGGGCTTGACAATAACCGGAAATCTTCAGCAGCCTTTTAAGGGTCAGCAAACGGCACTTCCAATTAGCCCGCCTCCCATTTGCCTGTACAGAGGGTATGGAGGTTTTCTCCAAGTCAGGACTGAGTTTTAATTCCCTCCCCCGAGGAAAGGGCTTCTTGCACGTAATACGCGATTATACGTAATCCCCAAAGGGCAAGGCGCTTCAGCAGGAACGTGCTGTTACCTGACATGTTCAGGGTTGGCGAGTGCCGCCTTCGGTCAGGTGTCCTCTCTAAAATGCAGTTTAGTTTACTGCTGGAGTGACTAAGAGGAACTAAGAGGAGTGTGTAATGAAATGTGAAGGATTTCCAGAAATTCGCAAATGGATGTTATCTACAAAACAGGTCACTCTCTCTTTTTAAACAAGCTGAAGGTTGTTCTCCTGATCCAGATTACCTTCATGATAAACTGAATCCAGAGACTCAGGCAGCGGTGTCAAGGCAGAAGTATTACTTCTGACTCCATTAGCCTAGTGCTTTTATTGTGCATACGGTGCCTTCAGTATCATCACCTGTAACAGGTAACCCAACCAGACACCTTTATGCGTTTGTCTATTATGGGAGCAACTCAGGGACTCCAGAGACTCAGGCAGCGGTGTCAAGGCAGAAGTATTACTTCTGACTCCATTAGCCTAGTGCTTGTATTGTGCATACGGTGCCTTCACTATCATCACCTGTAACAGGTAACCCAACCAGACACCTTTATGGGATTGTCTTTTATGGGAGCAACAGTACAGAATGAATCCCAGGATAGCAAAGGTCAGAACATCTCTTTCCTTAGATTATTCATTGACCATCGTCCTCAACAGTGCGTAATAATGATTTAGAGACCTGCTGTTGTCACCAATACATTCAAATGGCTGTGTGTGCTGATGTGAGCTCTATCATTCCGGCTGTCAGTATAAACATTAAGCTCAGGACAGGCTTCCGTGTTTAGAGCAAGAAGGCTGCCAGGCTCCTGATCAGAGGGGAGCAGAATGCAGAGTGAAGGCTTTCAAATAGCATTAGCTGGGTCTTCCTTTTTTTGCCAACAACATGCACAAACTGAAGATTATGCTTGAGTTTAAGGGTTTGAAGTGTCTTTCCATTGCCTTTCCAAACAAAGGAACATCTCGACTTACAGAAAACCGACTTAAAATGTGCACAGAAAATATCGAGATATGTAGTTTATTGAAGCGCTAAAGCAAAATGCACATTTCCATTTATTTAATAAGTGTTTGTAATGCATGTAAGCGTATGTAATTCTTCAAGTCTGTGGAAGCCGCATGAGGTGTTAGGAAAATGCCGTGCCCGTGACAGGAAGGTGGCCACTTCAAATCTCAGGGTCACCAGAGTGATGTATGAATAAAAAAGTAAAAAATTGCAAGGGTCCTTTAAGACGGCGGAGCGGCTTGTGCCTTTCGTGATTGGACTGTCGGATATGAGAGACTTTAGAAATTAAGTGATCATTGTTCAGACACCCTTTCAACTGACAGGTGTATTATTATTAAAGGCGGCATGGCCTGGACTGCATGGCTTGTGAACTTTGTGTACGGGCAGGAAGGAAAAACCTTATTTCACCATTGTGGCTGCTCTCTTCCTGTTGTTCCCCCACTATCGTCTGGCAGACTGTCATCATCTGACTGAACCTTTACCTCCATGGGCCCTAAGCAGCGGGACGTTCCCAAGTTAATATTACGACGGTTTCGCGTAACCTTTTTACCCCTTACATTCATACTTTTTATTACCAGGAATTGTATCTTTTGACATACATATTGTGTAGCATTGATTCATTCCTCTTCAATAGATCATTTATCGGTAGCAGCTAGCCTGTATAAATATACCCTGTATGAGCAATGCTACTGGAATTGTAAAAGGTCAGTTATGGAGCACAGACAGGCTGAGAAGCAAATGTACATTGTGGATATGTGTGATTTAAATCATTAATGCAAAGATTTATGTGACTATGATTGCAAAGCAAGTCAACTGCCGCCTTGGTCAAAATCAGGGGTTACAAGTGGCTTAAATTTGTTTTGACGCTACCTGAAGACTTGGAATGTTCTCAGGTGCCCTGGGGCTTGTGACCGCAATCTCACTTGGGTGTCTGGCTCATGCCCAGATGGTGCTCTTGTTTACAGCACATCACCAAATGTATTTTCCATCCCTCGTTTCCTATTGGGTCACAGTCACCCCGGAGGCACCCAGGTTATGAGGGCACTCTGTGTGTGTGGGGGGGGGGTTACACTCTATGGGGGTCGCATGCCAAAATATTTTGGGCCATGTGAGAAAACCAGAGTATCTGGGGGAAACTCGCCGATAGATGGGAGACAAACGCAGTGTTTATAGAAAAAACATCTTTATAAAGACAGCGGGTTTGTTTTCTGGAGGATTGATTCAGCTGCAGATATTTACTGAGAATCTGAAGCCAGAGGCAGCTGTGTGACATGAGAGAGGAGCCACACTGTCCCCAGGCTGCTTATTTAAAGGAAGCTGTCCTCTTCAGAGGTGCCTGCGTTAGTTTAACCATAAGAGATGATTAAATTATTTTATTTGCTGTTTGCACAAATATAAGAACAGGTCAATGTACTTCAGAATACTTCTTTTTGCATATCTGATCTTGCTCTACTTTGAGACACACACACAGACACGTCCACACAAACGCACACACACAGCACTATATAACTAAAATAAAAATGTTTACTTACTTTTAAATTTTACACATTGTATGTAGAAGCAGTCTGTGAGTAGAAAAAAAAACTGAATGAACTAAACATATTAATTTTACAGATTAATTTCACAAAGCAGAGGGAGTGTTTGGATTTAGTTGAAGGCAGACATAACCAGTTATAGGGCAGTGTTCTTCTCCGGATACTGCACAGTAGTGTTGTATTACTCGGGTCTTGTCTTGGTCTCGATACCACCTTTTCACTTACTTCGTCTCGTCTCAGAATCAAAAGCAATTCTACTCAGACTTGACTCGGTCTCAGCGTTGGACCTGTAATTTTAAACGGAGACCTCAAGACCGTCTGAAATTCTGAACCGTGAGTGTGTGGCTGTCTCGTCTCGGGTGCCCATGGGATTTGGAGTCCATTCAGAGCTGGGAAATGTGGCCATGTGCATGTGCTTGTTGGAATGGAGTCGATGGCAGAATAGGCAGAATACAGTAAGTATGCATGCACATTAATTAAAAATTATAATATCAAAATTAATAAATGAATTCACATTGTGTTGACTGGTGCGGAATTTGAAAGGAAATCCTATAATGCATCTCTTCTGATGAGTTGACGGAATAATATAACAATAAATCATACAACAGAGACACAGTGCTGGATGGTTCACTGTCTGTGATTCTGAACTGAATTAGATTGTAATCTTGTTTTTGGATGGGAGGAGTTCACTGGGTTTGTTTGTTTCTGCTTTAGACTGTATGTGTAATTAAATTCATGGTTTTGAAAACAGACTTGTTTTTTTAGGTCTCAGTCTCACCACCGAAGTCTTGGTCTTGACTCGGACCCGACCCTTTAAGGTCGGACTCGATATAGGTGGTCTTGTCCCCATCCCTACTGTAGAATTGTCTTTACCAAATAAAATGCCAGTTTTGTTTACTGATCATTAATCACCAAGAATATAGTATAAATAGGATAAAGTGTATGAATTGTAAGCACAACAGAATCACTTTTGTGCAGCCTTTGAAAGCATCTGAACAGAGTATAAATGCACTATGCTGAGTATTTGATATTTGAGTATGCAGTAGTACTCTGCTGTAACTACATGGCAATAGATTGACTTCAGTCTTCAACAGCATGGGAAGAGTTTCTTCCATTCAACAACAAAGTGTTTCTTCTATTGCAGTTTAGAATAAATAAAAACAGTTGGTGCAACCATTTTCCAGATTAGATTCTAGAAGACAGGGTCATGTGTCTTCATTTGAGTAGTGAAAAGATCACTCTGGTTTACGTGATTTATGTTATTTACTCATTATTCTCCACAGAGCACTCAGTGAAGTCACCCTTCTCTTTCTGAATCTCTGAGTGGATGAACTCCTTAAAGTATATTTATGTATGCTTGCCTTTCGAGGATCCTCAGGATGTTATTCCAAATGCTACTTTGCATCTATTGTCCCTTTGCCACGATATCAAGGTCAGACATCATGAATTGGTAATAACAATGTAGGAAGGGGAGGGTCATCACTAGTGGCTTATGCAGGTAAACAAACAAATATCACCCAAGGAAACGGCTAGCACGACGTGGAGTGTGGGCTGCCTACGGCAGGGGTGCGGCGGTGGGCGGCCTTTCCTGGAGGTCACCGTGCCTCTGCCTCTGGCCCACTCATGGTGTGGGGCAGGCCCAGTCTGCCGGGGCCCGTGGGGAACATGGTGCGACGCATTAGGCCTTGGATGGATACAAGGATATCCTAGACAAATAACAACATCCCCCACAATCAATTCCCCTTTTGCTCCTCCTTCCCTTCTTTTTCATCTATACCTCCCAATGTATTGCTTTTACCTTCCCCGGTGCACAAACACACACACATACAGTCAACACATAGACACATAACATGACCTAACAGTTCCGTCACCGTCATTTTTGCGTTGATTTTTTTTTTCTGTCCTTCCTTCTCTTTTCAAATTAATGACTTAGTGTCGACCGTATTAGACCTTATTATTATTCAAAACTCAATGGAAATTGGCTGATGTTTTTTTTTGCATGTTGTTTGCATGATGTTTTTTTGTTTTTTAACTAGTAATTAAACCTCATTTGGTGTGACCATATGGTCATGTAGGGCAACCAAAAATACGGCCCTGAGAGGTCAACGTGCTGCAACTACAGGAAACACTTACAAATCCTGGAAATCCATGACAAATTAATAGACGCGTTGCAATTGACAGATGAGATTCAAATTTTGAAAACACATGCAAAACAAAAATGGCTCAGTGTCTGTCAATTGTGACGCATCTACTAATTTGCCGCCCGTTTTTGTAATTTGCAAGCATTTTCTGGATTTTTCATGTGTTTCCAGGATTTGTAAGTGCTTTCTGCATTTGCAGAATGCGAGAATCTGCCCCGTGCAGGTTGGTGTCTCTGATCGGGGTGTGATCACCCTAACCTCCAGATCACCTACACTAGGCAGTAGAAGGACAAAGAAAATAATATAAAAATAATCTAACGTACTTCATCAATGGCCTCTACTCTGCAATCAAGTAGGCACTCTGCAGTCTGAAAGTCATATCGGACAGACTAAGAGTTTCTGACCACAGGCTGTCTGTATTCTGAATGGGACCCTTAACAACAAAAGACTGATTTGTACTTTGCTATTTGTCGCTATGTAGTCACATAACTTATGCTACATCCTGATGCTTGGAGAAACATTTCTAGGGAGGTGCCCATCAGGATATGGTGCAGGGTACATGGATTCAATGCAGAAGTATAAATCAGCCTAAATATGCCACATGCTCATCATGCTGTCGACCTTCCTCTCTTACACTGACATACACTGGCTTAGTGTCACTGTCTGGTGAAAACGTTTTGTTGATCGTGACTTTTTACTTAGCCAACCATTTAACTAGTATTCATGTTTGTACAAGTTAACATTTGTATTCATGATGGTCATTTGCAGGGTCACCAGCTTTGGTCAGCTGGCTGGCATGACATGTGATGAGAGACGTGTCTGCACACACATGCCTTTACAAGCATTTACATCTATGTAACAGTTTTATTACCTTGTAAACAGTCTGTATGGATTGCACCCAATCTCAACACTTTTTGTGTAGCCAATTTTAGGTTTATAATAGAATAATGCAGATTTGCTGTATGATTACGTGAGTGTGACAGTCTGAAAGCGTGAGTGTCACACCGCTGCGTGAGATTTGGCAACAATGCGTTTGTTATAACTTAACATTGATAGCTAGATAGCTAGCTAACTAACATCACTCTTAATTGTAAATATAAAACTAGAATAGTTTGTACCGTGTTGACACTGACATAATTGCCTCACTGACAGCAATCCACATAAGTCAATCTAATGCATTAAACCATTCGATGCTGGCTGTGTAAACATAGGTTCCTATTTATGTTGCTTAGCGTGTCTTCTTAAGTTGTTAGGTTTCCATTTACAGCATGTGGCAGATGCCCTTAGCCAGAGCGACTTATATAAGTACTTAGAGACTCCATTAGTGAATACTTTTTGATACTGGTTCAATAAAACCCAGGCTAAGAATACTATGTCTAAGACTCTGTTGGTTTATTTTATAATGTTGTTTTTTCACACTGCAAAAAAAAAATGGATATTTGTAGACATGTTTTTCATTGGACGACGACATTATGTAAATACAGATATTTACATTACCATTTCTATGTTGCAGCATCGACAGGATAGCTTCCGTGTAGCGGATTCTATTTGCATATCCCAGCTTGCTCAGCTTGGCTGTGAATTGCCCTCGTCTATTGTTCTTGTAAAGAGCTGAGCTCCCGAGTGTCGTGTGTGCCCTTACCTGTGCTTGTACCCGACCCTTGCCTGATCCTTGCGTGTCTCTTGGTAATTTGTAACTAATCACCTTGTGTACAACCTGCTGTTTGTAATGAGACCTCCCCATGTTTCCATGTTACCTGAGGTGGAATGGTTTAGGTGATATCGTTTTGGTGTATGGTGAGATTCGTTGGTGTGTGGTGAGTTGGGGAAGAGTCATTTGAAGGAATGGCAATTAAAAAGTCTTGCATTTAGAACAATAGCTTCCTGTCTGTAGGTTGGGGGCCTGGCACTACCGAGCATCACAATACATTGTCTTGTTCAATTAGTTTTTTCTATTTCTGTATTGTTTATTGTCCAGGTTCAGTATTACCCTGAGCTCGGTAAGCATTTGGAAAATGGGTAACATAACCATGAATGGGCTGGGAGAAAGTCCCAGGTTATTTCACAATATCCCAAAAAGACCTATGGAAGTCCTACATGACCAATAAGCCTTGTTTCATATGGCTTGAACAGAGAGATTATTTTCTTCTACTGAATAACAGAGATCCTAAGGGTAATGTGAAACCTATTACAGCTCAAAAATATATTTTGGACATGTAACAATTCTATTAGTATTTATACAAAAGTATAGGAAGATTTAATCTTCATAATAACAGAAACATTAGGATGAAAGTCTGGATAGTTCAACTTTTAAATACTTCCTCAACCTGGGAATTTCACTTAATGCTTGGATGGATATGGTATTTGTATGGGATGAAGCTTCGATTAAACAATGTGACTTCTGCGTGGACACTAAGAGGATGTGCCGTCACGCTCAGTGGTCTGGGACATTCTGCCATGGAAATGGGCTCGGTGTCCATTGCTATCAGATTGGCAAGGGCCAGCAAAGACACGGGGCTGGCGGCGAGTGCCTGGCCGCCTTCGATTCCCTTCCAGGAGAATGGCACCTTTGTGCTCACAGCACTGAAGCTGTGAGAGGGAGGCCCCATGGACATCCCCCGAGGAGCATCTTCGCTACAAGTCAAAGTAAAGAGCTGAGCTCAGTCGGTCAGGCATATGCATCCTGAGCAGCTAATCACACACACTCCACAGCTCCAGATGCACAAACACACATTCCGGTGAGATCAGACTATTTGATACTACCAGTTTATGCTCTACCGTTTGCATTAATGCACTTATTCGAGACATCACTGTCTTGCCCAGGGCAGGCCTGCCCGATAGGTGAGATAGGCGCTCATAAAAGTCTGAATATCTCTGGTTGAATTACTATTAAATATTTTTAAATATAGAATAATAAAAAAAAAGTTTCCTGCTGCTGGTGGGACAGAAACCTGCCCGGAGCTGCAGAACACCCAGGTCCGGCCCTGGTTTTGCCCATGCCAGGTGTCACAAAGAGGCCTTTGATTCTTTTTTGTTGTTGGGCAACAGTACAAAGATACAATGGTGTTCTTTGGGGTGGGGCTCCAGGGGGAGACGTGGGTTTGGGGTTACGCTTCTCCTATCAGAGCTGGAAGACTGAGCCGTAGAGTCGTGCTACCAGCCTCTGTGTCTAGTTCAAGTCAATTAGAAATGGATTAGAGGAATCATTTCTGTGGCACCCAGTGAGTCTCCTGTGAACCCTGGTTGTGTCACTGAGAAGTCTAGCAATTACTTCCTGCTGAGACTTAATGTTTTACCTGAAACATTGTAACTGGCAGGTTTATACTAAGAATTGCAGAAAGGCAGTGACAGAATTGCAAGGAGTTTTTACTAGCAATAGTTCATACTGGATAGTCTGTGATCATCTTAGGATATTGTGTAGCATGAACTGGACATAACAAAAGGCGAAACAAAAGGTATAACATTCTTCTTGTCTTTAATTTTTTTCAGGCAGGCTGATGTCAAAGCATATCTTTCTTTTCTTGATACATTTGTCATATTGTATAATAATGTTATGTAGATCAAACAAAATACAAGCAACAAAGTTGTGGAGACAAGTCCCTTTAAATTCACTTGATTTTCATTCAGCATTTTCCCCCATGAAATATCTGCTAACTTCAAACCATAAAATAGCACTATAAATGACAAAGTACTGATATGCACATATACTATAAACGTGTACAAATTACATGGTGCATTAATCGGTAAGTCGCCGCAGCAAGTGTGTGCGCTCTCTATGAAACAAATGTATGAGTCTCAACAGCAGGATGAGATACGGCCCTGTCCTGCATGGCTATCACGATATCGATGGAAACATTAAGATATTTGAACAAGGCTCAGAATCACATTCCATTCAACGCTGACTCCACACGTCACATACTTGTTGGTTTGCCAGTGTAGTCGAACTCGACACACTGACACTTGTCTTACTTGAGGTCTCTAGCGAAGCCTTTATCAGTGGGGGCTCCATGTTTCTGAGGACGTGTGTGGTTTGAAGGAGTGCTGTGACTGAAGACTCAAGGGCCCAGTCCTTTGTTTGGTATTTCCCACAATGCAGCTGGCTTCCTGTGACACTCACACAGGGCTCATCCTCCCATTGGAGTGCGTGTGTGAAATAGTGCTGGTACCAATTCCGCACCAGAGTCAGGGCATTACATGCAGCCAAAATATCCGAACAGTACTGTTCATCATGCATTGTGCCCACTCAGGGTCAGCACCTGTGCGGCCTGCGATAGGCCCCAGCCGGACCGGCAGGTAAAAGGTGAACAGATGAAAGTTTGTTCCATTTTCTAGCTGTAGAAATTTCACCCGCTGCTTCACACACTTGGCAAGTGCCGGGTTTTAACACTGACACTAGGGGTTCTTGCAGAAATCGATCGACTGTCCATTTATCAATGATTACAATATCAGGTGGGTTTAAACACAGAAAATACCCTGCAGCGAAGGCGGGGGAAAAAATATGGCATAGTGCAGTTTACAGTGTCCACAGTGTCTTTCTGATAACGGTGAGCTGATTTATTGATAAAGTGCTTCGGAATCATTCGGTGCGTTGGGTCGGAATAGCTGAGAATGAGACGAGGCCACTGGTCTCGTTTTCTTTGCTCATCGCTGGAACAGTCGGTGGCGGCGTTTAGCCAGACTGTGAGAGTGTGATGGACACCAAGACTGAGGCCGCCAGGAGCATAGCGCTGGCTAAAACCATGTCGCTTCCGGACCGGTATACCTTCCGCGAATTCAGGGGCTGCACCCGCCTGTAATTGTATGTCAAAGGACTCCCATCGTTAAACTTCAGCTTGGAGAACTCGCTCAGCTGAAAGAGAGTGAAAAAAGACACAGGGGCAAAGATGAGGCAGTGGCATCGAGCAGGCCGCTTGGCTGAGGGCTCCCCGTCGCACGCCGTACCTGACTGACGCTGATTGGGATGGTGCTCTCATAGACAGTCCAGACCACAGATTCTGCACAGTTAGGGGTGGTCAGGGAGCCCCGATAGCGGAAGTATTTGGTCAGGGTCTCTTGCGGCGGAATGATAGAGGCCAATGTCATGTTGCCAATCGTTGCGTTATAGCCTGGAAAAACAACAGATGACAAGAGAGTCAGGGTGGGGGTACGAAAGGTACCAACTATTGCACCACGATGTCGAACTTCACCAACAACAGGTGGAGAGTTGTTACACATTAAAAAATGCCCTGGACAGGATAATGGGCTATAATTACGTACCTGCCTCCTTGACGTTTTTCAGGGCACTTATTATCGGGTCATAGTTTCTGTTATTGTCCTGTGACGTCTGCGAGACACACATATAACTTAAGAGTCACTCATTAAAGAACGACCACGCTGGCGACCACACTGTTGAAAGTGGCCCAAATGCGACACTGCAGAGACTGAATTTGTAACCTCATATAAAAACCCCAGCACGGCCAGGCCAGTTTCGTCCCTCTGAGCATCAGCCAGGGAGGCGTACTGTTGCTTTATGTGGACAATGTGAAGCTGTGGGTGACACAGTAAGCGAAAATTAAACATCAGCAAACATTGCAAAAAAAGAAAAAGAAAAACCCACAATGCAGGAAAATCATTCTTAACGGTGCACTAAAAGGACAGAATTACTGTAGTTATGACTAATGGCATTTATGATTATGGTTATTTCTTGGGGGACACTTCACCCCAAATCCCAGATTATTTTGGGAAGAGTGTGTCAGGTTATGTCCCTGCTGCTGAGCCCTACGTCATGGCCACTGTGCATCAGCTGACATGAGGATGGGCAGCGACAGTGTGCAGGCGTGAGTGCTGTGAATCCCCCTGCTGGCGGGAGGTGGTATAAGCACACATCCCGTACCTCCATGGGATACTGCTCGCCGTCCACTCTGTGCTCCGATCCAGGGCTCCCATCTTTACCCCAGTGCAGATGGAACTGAACCGCCCTGTAAGTCGTCTCGAGCTTCCCCCCACTGATCACAGGCCCATGGGGGATGTTTACCTGCACTAAAACCAAAGTGGATATTTCGGAGGATTATCCTCTGAGACGTTTAATTCATATTAGTCTTTACTTCTGGGGATATTATCATGTTTCAGCATCGAATTTTGACAATGAAAACAAATTTCCCCAAATACTACGTCAGCCTTTGCTTAGTGCCAGGAGACCCACAACAAAAGTATTTCAACAATAAAATCCTCAGATCTGAGAACCAAAGTCAAATCAGGGCATTAAGTGGTCTCATCAAATAAGCAAACTGTTTAATGCAAAGACAGGCAGACACATGACATCATTCTCGGCAGATACTTTTATATATAAAGTGACGTTAACCAAACAGTTGCTGTGTTTTCATGTTTAACAGGTGCAGAGGGACTTACCGGAATGCCCGTTATTTCTGATGATCCACAATTGGGGTTCCTGGTACCTTGATAAGCGGATGGGAGTGAGGTCCCGGTCCAGTTCGGTCTTCTTTGTGACAATGTTGATGGGAGACTGAGACTGTTTGTCGCACTGAGAGTGAGTCATGTTAGACCAGTACTCTGGGCCTGCAGGGATTAGCGATGTGACCCATGAGAACTCGCGATAAGTGCTTCTGGTGAAATGTTAATGATCTCTACCAAGGAAAAGTGCTGATGAAGGAGCGCGGCACCCAAGCAGCGGGTCTACACCGGAGCCCCTTTCTGATCATTTATAACAATTAACAATAGAAGGAGCTCTCACCAGTGCAGTTGCTCCAACAGGAAACCTGTGAGTTGTAGCACCATGCTGAAAGCAGAAGCAGAGCAGTTAGGCGAATGAAAAACGTCATTTGAATTAATGGTTAAAAAGAAAAAAAGATCACCCCCTACTTAGGCATAGTTCGTTTTTTTATTTATTTTAAATATCATTTTAATTTTTATTTATTTATTTTTTTTATTTCTTTTTGCTGTTGTTGATTTATTTATTTTTTTACTTTTCTCCCCGTACATTTGTACCTTTGATAAATAATCTGAGATGACTCTGATGTATACCGTAATCAGTATATGTATATGTATATGTATACCGTGAGAAAGTATGTATATTTCACAGATTTATAATATTTGTTATATGTTGAATACTGAATAAAAAAGAGAATGACAAAAAAAGAAAAACATCATTTGCAACAATGTCAGTGCCAGTGCCATGAAAATTCACATTCAAGCTACATTATAAAATCGTTCCACATGATCTGCGCAAAGCTTGACACACGTGTATTGGAATTAATTATCTGACAGTATGCGATGATGATTAAATGCCAAATGTGAAGGCACTTAAATAAGAAACAATGATGAATGGTGAATAAAAACACTTGCATTCTTGGATTTGCATTCATCTTCGGCATGTTGGCCATTCTTTAAAAAAACACCTTAACAAAACAACCAGCAAAGAAATTAGCCAATTAAAACCTGCCACAGGCCTTGCAGAAGACAGCTACTCAAGCAGGTTTATAAAACCAGCTATAGCCAATAATTATTATTGTTCTTTTCATAGTTTATAATACACAGGCATTGTCTTCTTATCATACATTGTCACAAAAGATTTGAGTTCCAGTTGCTCCTTATCTTTCCGTAATATCAGGTTATAATAATAAATGCCGAACCTCTCGCCTTATTGAGGTCACTACCTCACATGTTTGCTAGTAATGTTTTTATTATTGCACAATGGAGTTGCATGTTTCCACTTATGGCAAATATGTGGTACTATCGCGAAAATCAAATATTTATGAAAAATCCACATGCCCCAGAAAATCTGGGAAGGTCTCCCCATTATTAGAACTTGAGGGTTTGTGTTTGTACTGTAAAGGAAGTCCAATGAATTGGGCAAAACATGTTAGTTTCTTTACTGCAGACCTCTACCATTTCCTTCTGTAGGCCATGATAATGGGTACAGAAGATAAAAACAGTGAGGACGCGTGAAAACAGAATCCCCCTGTGGCTTCCAGGCTGATTCTTCAGTTCACTGACTTCACGGACTGTCCAGGACTCCCAGGATTGTGACTTTGTCCCTGTTTGGCTCAAACTGAAACTTAAAACACCAGATCTACTAAATATCAACAACAAACCTACCAAATACTCACCCATCCTGCTCAGAGTCACAGGGGGATGTCCCAGGCAGGATGGGGGGCAGGGACCAACCTGGATGGGAGGCCATACCCACTCTCATAGAGTACAGGCAATTTATGACACCCTTACCCCCAACCCAGCCCTTACCTTAACCATGAGCAACCAAACAAAACACAACACTTCGGGCAAGTTTACTTTTTGATTACATTCACAGATTTTTATAAAATGAAGTCTGACATAGTGAGGAGTGAAAAAAATGACCTCACTAGTCATGTTTTTTGAGGATTTGCTATACTTCTGAAAGCATAGCAAAGCCTGTGCACACGTACACACACAAAACCATTATATATAATTTCTTATAACGTTGTGCAATGAATTGGCACCCCATCCTGGGTTATTGCCTGCCGTGCGCCCACAGCTTCTGGGATAGGCTCGGAACCCCCATGTACAGGATAGGTGGGTACAGAAAATGGATGGATGAATTTATGCAATATGTTTATTATATCCAGTGCTGACATTTCACCTGAACTTTCTTGTTACAGTTCCTTAGCACAAAAAGCTATGCTGGTTGTCCAGGGCCGGCAACTCACAGCCATTCTTGGTTCCTGACTACTTTTCTGAACAGTCACCCAATACGAATCTCACCCAGAAAATACTGTTCCTGGTGACACATCCCCTCCCCAGTATCGGCAGACCCCCTCCCCCTACCCGTCACTCGCCCTCCACAGTTAAAATCAGTTTCGTTCTCCGAGAGGCTTCAGTCTGACCTGTACCCTCTACAGCTCTCACCATGTTCTCAGTAATGTCACATGGTCAATTTAAGGCTGAACAATCAGGGGTGGAGCCAGACCTCGTACAATGGGGTGCCGAGGCCAGACTAGATTTTGCTAGAGTGGCAATGGGATAATATTTTGGAAGGTCCCCCTCCATACATTTTGCTGACCGGGGGAATGGGGTCCCCTCACACATTTTGCTGAGCATTATTCATTTATCGCCATGCAATCAACTTGGTGACACACCGCAATTCACTGATCATGGGGTGGGCCAGCTCTCCTTTACAGAATGAAGTGCTCCAGATGCCATGGCAACCATTGGCCACCCCTTAGATCTGCCCAGTTCTGAACAATATTGGATAAAAAAAAATCATATTGCAATATGTTTGGGTTTTGTGATTGCCCCCTTAAACTATGGCATTATCATCAAAGTAATAGCACAGTAGTACCAATATGGTAAAATTATTGGAATTTGGCCTCCAACATACCATAGAATACTACGTAGTATTACAATGTAACTTAAGTTCAAATATAATGGTAACCCTTTTGTAAGGGGGCTATATTATATGTGCTTCAGTACCAATACTGGTTGGAAATAAACACCATCCGACATGACAGAGTAATACAGTATCAGTACAAAGTACCATAGTATAAAGTAAAATACTGTTCAAATACTAGGAACATACATACCTGCCATATGTATATCATCATACTATAACTGTACCATGCACAATATAGAAAAACACTAAAAGTATAATCAAGTACAAACATCCCGACATGATGATATCACGATAAGTTTTTGTTAGGGCCGATTACAATAGCGGCTGTTGCTATGAATCCTGTGCCTCATTAAGAATCCGCGCGCCACTGAGGCCAATTCGCTGCGCGTGCAGACCGCGAGGGCGAACCAAGACTGTAGTCGTGTGGCAGACAAAATCACTATAAAATATGGATCCGCTATTTTTTTGTTTAGTCCTGAAACTGCAGTCTAAACAGTGTAAATCACATTTTAAGAGGTGTAATCTTTATTTTAAATAATTCTATAAATAAATAATGTATATAATAATATAATAATAATATAAATAAAAATCTATTGCCCGTGTGTCCTTTGCGATGTCACGATATAGGCTACATCGCCGACCCCCCACTGTCAATCTACTTCCTTAAAATATTTGATCAGGTCGTATTAATAGTTACATATTTCAAAACAAAGTATCTGAAAAAAAGTCATAGTAACACATACTCAAGTAATAAATCTATGGCTATACAATTCAAAATAGCAAAGCTATACAATTTCACACAATTTTCCTTCTTATTATCATATTCAGATTTATAAGTTTATCAAATTCCCCCTACAAAAATAATATCATTATTATCCGTTCGTGAATTGGATAGGTTTGTTTTAAACGGCTTGGGGTTTACTGTTGAATGCAAATTATTATTATTATTATTATTATTATTTGAGCGTATGAACAGGAAGTGAGTAACACGGCAGGAGTTAACGATGTACAGCGTAATATCAGGCTTACCGCATCATGTAGGTCTATGGTACGTGAAATAAAGCTGACGTACGCTGCCAGATTAGGGACATTCACATATATTTAACTGAGATCTCCACCAGTTGCTACAAATTAATTTCTCTTTCGAGAAGATCTTTGTTTTCTCCTTCCTTGACAAAAAGAGGACACCTGGGGCATCGCGGCGTTATCTCCGCCACAAAAGCCCGTTTAGTCTATCTAAGCTGCGGGCGTAGAGATGGATCAATTATGCAAGTATTACGCTATTATCCATAAATTATGCTGCTGCAGGTAAATGTGCTAAAAATACACTGCTGTCCTCCTCGGCGTATTTTCATTTTGTGGACGTTACACCGGCGCGTAGATAGCAAAGCGCGCGGATAATAGCAGCAGCAACTTCCAAGGCTGTTTGATTAAACCGGATTTGAATTCTGCATTTAGCAAGTTATTTCATAGACGAATGCGTAGGTGTTTGTAGGTGTATGTGCACACCACTTTCTGCCTTAACTGTATATACATAAAATATACTAATATCCATTCAATTCTATGGGCACAACCCTAATCTTAAATATTGCAACCCTAGCGCATACCCAGCCCTAACCTTAACCACAAATAAGCAGACCAGACGAATGCGAATAATTTAAATACAATGTAATGATTTATTTCAAACAATTTTTATGATATAAATGTTATGGCAGTAATTTTTAATTATTTTAGGCTCCTGCTGTACAACACGCTCAGATGCACACACCACCACTGCAGGGCTTGATCCACTCGCAATCAGCTATTCGGGTCTATCATTTATACAATAATACTTCGCACATCGCTTCACATACTTTACAGAATGACACTAATCACTGAAATATTAATAGACGAATATACGCTTACCTTATCTAGCGGTCTAAAACACGCCACAGCACAGCTATAAGCCACTAATTCCCCTCTTCCCCTGTTCGGATTTTACAGCCTGTATCTATGGCAGTGCTGTGGTACCCAAGGAGCTCCCAGCGGTATAAGAATAAACCTATACTAAGGATGGGGAAACTGCGAACTGTGAAAATTGAAGTGAAGTTAAAATACAAACTTATTCTATTGTTTAAATGTTCTGTTATTTGTTTTTGTTTTTATAACCACGGAGCTGCCGTGTTATCATATATATCCAGCAGATCCAATAATCTGGATAATTTGTATATTATCCACTTCTTCCGCGCACATGCCGTGAAGTTTGGCAGAAGTGCAGTGAGCACCATGCTGTGCAGGGGTGTCACACATTTTTATTAGGTATCAATCTCATTTTCCAACCACTCATTTGATCTTGGTCGATGAGGCAGTGATGTCGGGGTTTACGTAAGGACACACCGCGAAGCCTCATCCAGGTAGCGCTGCTCGCCTCCGAAAATGGTCCCCAATGTCTGAGCTACTTATACAGAGACTGACTTCATCCCGACCCTCCTCTCTGACTAAATCATGAGCACGCAACCGCTAAGGTAAGGTAATGCTCTTATGTCGTCATATTGCGTTGGCAGAACCTGTATTGAAATTCGCAAATATCGTGAATATAAAAGAATAAACGAATATCCAGATTAAAACGCTTAGGCTGTAAAGAGACGCGTATCTAAAATGCTGTTCTTTACGCATTACTCAAAATATGTTCTTAAATTTACAATAATTGCTTCCTGGGAGGATAAACACTATAGAATAATAGACACAATACGTCTTATTTTCTACAAATTGAAATTAGTCTGGGTTAAATAAAATACATTTTATATGATACCGTTTAAAACATTAATTGTCTTACTTGCTGGATGGGTTCCCTATATAACAGGCTGTATTTTCTGTACAGGTATATATGTAGCTTACATAATGCAGAATATATTTTGAGGTATCGTTCCTATGTGCATAAGAAATATTTTAATTACTTCTGTAAAAGTGTCAAAACTGCTAAACCGTGAATATATGATAATGCAAATTTCCACTCACCTGCGTCTGTACGGCTCTTTAAAAGCGAGGCAAGCAGAAGCGAAAAAAAATGTGCCTTCATATTTGTCCGTCCTTCGGTGGCCGGAATGATAACACAGGGGCTCTCCTTGAGTGCGATCACATTCCTGCGAAGGGTCTTATAGCCTGTCTATCAGCAAGATTCGGGACAAGAAAACAATAGCCCCTCCCATCTCCATTAAATACCTGCACTGATAAAAGCGCATGATCAAATATACCATTTTTACAAGGATTCCTCCCGGGGTCCTACCTCTGAAACCTGCATCCAAGAGTAATCACAGCAATGGTTTAAAGAGTGATTTATAGAAGCCAAATGGGCATGATTCACAGAGGGAGCCAGGTCGCTTGAGAAATTTTAAAACACTTGCACTATAAACCAATAAAAAATGTTGTGACCCTCAGCGAGAAAACGGAACAAAATTTTTTTTAACGAAATCTGTAGATCGCAAAATCCCTCGTTACTTAACAGCTGACATGATACCGTGATTACCGTACAGCATGTCCCCACCATGTGTCCCCTGGGATTTGCGTCCGGCCCCCAGTCCAGCGACCCTGACCGGAATATGCTGTTAGAATATGGACGGATAGGCCTAGAGGGACTGATACTGAAGTCCCTTGTTACTTAACAAGATACGGTGATTACTGTCTAGCATAACTCCAACTGATAAGCTCCAGTGACCAGGATAAGCAGCTGATAGATTAATGGATGGTTAACGCTGAAATAACCGATTTGCCTCCAAAGACATGTCTGCCCCCTAGAGGCAGGCCGGGGTACGCCAGCTTCCTATACATTCCGTGCTCCTTGACTCTCGATGCTGAAAACCCGTTGTGCTAATCTGTGAAGGTGCTTTGTGATAGCGGGGAAAAAAACGTTTTCTTAAGAAACGGTATCATGTTTAATCTTTTTAAAAAAGCCTGATTGTTTGAGCATTGAGAACCAGGAAACAAGTGCACAAGCTGTTTGACTCTTATCTGGGCTCCCAACAGAAGTTCTTTTCAGGTTGTGCTGACCTTAGGGCAACCAAACAAAGTTATATATTAAGCTTTTGAACTGAGAGCATGTATAGCTTGGCAGTTCTGCAACTTAATACTTTTGTACTACTAATTTCTAAAAAATAGGTTGATTTGTTCAGAGCCAGGGCAGTGGGGTCTCCCATGCTTTGATGTTGACTTACATGCATGGGTGTGGTTATAGATTTTGGGCCCCATGAAAGCGTATCATATTGGGCCCCCAACCCAGACCAATACAATTATGAGATTTGTCTGGGCCCCTGTCACAGAGGGTCCCTTGGAAATGTTTTACCCCCCCCCCCCCCCCACCAGAAGTTTCGCACACTTTGGTCATATAAACACACAGGGATTCTTCTCATATAAGTATTTTTACTTTTAGAAGCCCAAACCA
>JAODKL010000107.1:28271817-28285134 GCA_026780765.1 Petrocephalus schoutedeni
CGACATCAGGCTCGGACGGCGGCCTGCACAGTTGCTTGCTCTCCAGCCTCATCTGCAGTTGCTGGACCTGCCAGCGCAGAAGCTCCACCTCCTGCTTGTACCCAGCCTCGATCTGCCGGAGCCGCTGCTGCACGGCGTCCAGGGGAACCGGGAGTCCGTCGTCGTCAAGGTAGGCGGGGCCGGGCAGCGGGGGCGGCGAGGCAGCGGCGGGCAACGGCTGGCGAAGCGATGAGCACAGGGTGGCGTAGCCTGAGCTCTTGATGGCCGACAGCCACCCAGAGTGCACGGGGCTGCCGCCGCAGCGGATGGCCTCCCGCCGGCAGCAGGCCCCGCCGCTGGGGGCCACACCCTGCGCCCGCAGTAGCCTCCCCGCAAGCCGTCTGCCCTGAAAGCCGGGCTGCAGGGCCCGGCAGAGGCCCGCCTCACCGCCGCAGGCTGACTTTACCAGGCCTTGCACGCTCTCCCAGTGCGAGCCCAGCAGCGTGAAGTCGCTCAGCTGGCTTTGAGTGACCGGCCGCCGAGCTGGGCGGCCACACTCGGGCAGGGCTCGGCCCAGGGGCACAGTCTTCCCACTGCTCTCCACCTCGTCCCCCTGCTCCGGGAGTCCCTTAGTGGGCTCGGGCAACACAGCGGGGGGCTCCTCCGACCCTGGGTCGCTGTGCTGCGGTTGGCCACTGTGGGCACTGGGGGAGAGGGTGCAGTCATGAGTCCGCAATTTGGCTTGGGTCCCCCAGGGTGTTGCTGGGGAGGTGGAGCTCTCCTCCAGGGGCACAGCCTGGTGGGGTGCTGGCAGGGGCTGCGTGGTGCACAGAGTCTCATCCTGCGCAACATTGCAGTGTAATGCGGGCAAAGGCTGCGTGGTCAGACAGGGTTCCTCGACCGCGTTGCAGTTCTTGGCCATCCCTGATGACTCGGGTGGTGTGGGAGGGGCTTGCGAGCCAGGTCCCAGCCCCAGCTCCTCATTGTCCGCCTCTGAGTCTCTGGTGCACTTGTCTGAGCTATCGGGGCTATGAGCCATGCTGATCCCCAAGGCAGACTTAGGCTCGAGGGTTGGCCGGCCCTCCGGGCAATGTTTATTGAGGTTGGGGTCGCTGGAGGTGCGCGTCAAGGCCACACCATTCTCACAGGCAGACACCAGGTTGTCCATTGAGCGCGTCTTGGGAAGCCTTCAGTGAGGGAAAGAGATTCAGTGTGTTAATGGCAAAACCACCATGCTACTCTTGTGAACAGAGGTATTCCTTCTGTTACCACAAGAGGGCACCCTTGCCACAACAGATCTAACTTTTGGTAGAGAAACTAGTTAATTTGTGAATTAAAACAAACATGTTAAATGTCTATCATTTTGTCCAAATCAGCATTTAGCATTAATGTATGAAGGGTGCTGCTGATTGGATATCCAGCTGACCTATCGAGCGAGCGGGAAGTGAACTCCTCCCCCTGGGCAGATGGGGACAGGTACAGCTCCATGGAGTCCTCAGCTGCAGTGCAGGGGGAGGTGGTGGGCAGGTACACAGCTGTCCACAACTGCAGGGCCCGGGTGTGGCACACCGGCTGGAGCACCTGAGAGAATGGGCATCCAGGTGGTCAGCTGCCGCGTGTCCTTCGCACTCAGATGACATCTAGTCCTGGGGCAGCAGCTTGTACCAGTGGATGGGAAGCGTGTATTGCAAGGAACTGCGATTTGGCTGATTGGTGTGTTTATGAAATTAAATGCTTTATTTAACAGTTGCAAAGTACAAGTATAGGCAGTGCAGGAAATTTATAAAAATATTTGGGGGGGCAGCACAGAGGCCTAACCAGCTGCCCAACACTGCTCAAAAAGATTTACCACCATGCAGAGCTTAGCCAGGGTGGTACAGTTGTGGTCAAAAGTTTACATACACTCATCACAAGTTTGTCACGGCAGTCAGGCGCTTCCAATAATTTGTGTGGGGGAAAAAACAGCCCATGTTAGCATCTTTGCAGCTGGGTGTCTTGGTCACACTGAGTGCTGTGCCTGCATTTGTGATATTTTTTACCTGATATCATGACAGAACAAGAGGTGGCAAGAAAAACAACCCCAAAGGGATTCAGCGGGACACTGGCAGTCAGCTCACCGTGTCATGGCTGGGGATGTATAGGAAGTTCTGGAAGTTCTTGTTGCCAGAGCGCAGCAGCGACCACACAGAGCAGGTGCGGTTTGAGATGTTCCGGACCTCCCTCTCCCGCCCATTGTTACACAGGAAGGTGCCGTACAGGCAGGAGTATGTGTGCTGAACCAGCTTCACCTGCAGCCATGAGGATGGAGACCAACACAGTGTGGTGAGGCTTCAGGCCACCATCAGCCAATCACACAATATACACATTTAGACTGTAACAAAGACATTTAGACAGTAGCCATAAATGCAGCGCCTACACATGACCTTCAATGGTGTACAGTCACACAAAATGCCATTCGTTAACTCAAACTTTGGTTCAATTTCCATTTTATGTCATTGGCTTGTCAAGGTGAACAGGATCAGTTGAAGGCCTGTGGGGTACCACAGAAGAGCTGCCAAACCAAGGTCACAGCACCAAGGAACAAAATAAAACCTCAAAAAAAAAGCTCTGGATGTACATGGGTCTTTCTCCATAGATCTGAAACCTCCATCTTTACTAATCAATCTGCTCCATTCAGTGCATTACCCAGTCACCCTCTAGTAAAGGTAGTTATCTTTAAGCCCATGTGCTTTAAGTTCATGTGCTGATGGTGCACTGACCAGGAAGGCCTCATTGAACTCGAAGAGGCAGGGAAACTGCTTGAGGAGCTGGTGAACGCAGTCCAGCCACTGCAGGAAGACAGGGCACTGCTCGCTGGCGTCGTCCGCGTTCTCCTGGTGGCCACAGCGATCGCCGAACTTGTGGCCAAAGTCGAGCCACTCTGTCTCCACCAGTACCTGGAAGCCCTGCGGGGGGGGTTAACCACTCTAATCATGTGACTGCCAGAACCTGCGTAAGCTAAATGTAATTTCACTGACCTGACACCCAATGTAAACATAGTATAAAAAGTATCAGACGCTGGGGCCAGTGGCTGGAGTCCGGCAAGGCTGTACCTCTAGGGTTCTGTAGTAGGGGTCCAGCAGGATCTTGGCCAGGGCTACTATCTGAGGGGTGCGGTCCCAGCCATCGGAGCAGTGCACCAGGACGGGGCGACCATCTCTCTCGACTGCAGAGCACACCAGGGTGGCCGCCTTCAGCATGACAGACAGGTGCTGCAGCCAGCGAGTGCTCTCCAATGCAGACAGCCAGCTGGGGGCAAATCACGGGAGAATTACTGGTCTCGCAGACTTTCATCTTCATAAAAGTACAATGGGGTTCAATCCCACTAAGTGCTACATGGCAGGTATCTTGCTCCAAAGGCACTGCACACTAGCTGACCCTGTACTGTGACCCCCAAACTTGGTGATGGGGGTTACAGTACCCCCACCTGTAAACCATGTGCTTGACACCCGAGCTTGGTATAATAGAAACACTGTGAAATCTATGCCCTGATCCTGACCTAAGACCCACCCACACACAGAAAAAGCCCAGAAAAGCACCACGCAGCCCGTGCAGACACTTACTTGCCCGGGTCGGGGATCTGGGTGCAGACAGCCCGCAGGGACTGGAAGCTGTTCCGGATGGAGTGGATGTTGGCCATGCCCATGAACATCACCTCGCAGTTGGGGTAATACTCTGTGCAGGCACGCACAGACAGTCACGGTCAGAACGTGGGCCCCCGCCAATGGGGGGGCCCCCCCCCCCCCCGCCCTTCCTCCAGGCACTAACCTTCACACTCGCAACCCCCGCCTTTGGCCCGGTTGGCCACAGCAGCCGTGTAGGACCGCGCGTCCAGGATCAGGAGTTTCTGTGGCACAGTGCTGGCGTCGGGCCCGGGGCAGGCAGTCAGTGACGAGTCTAGGTCAAGGGAGGGGCAGTTCTGTGAGCTGAGGTACAGCGATGGCTGTAGCCTGGTAGCATCTCTCCTGGGAGCACCCCGAAATCTCAAAAGGCACGGAGCTGACATCTGAGCCGTGCGTAGGCGACGTGTTACGGCCAGCCATCAGTACACTGCTACTGACGGTGGCCAATAGTCAGTAGCAGAGCGGAGTGTTTGGCCCCCCCGTGGCAGGACGGCACTCAGATAGCACCCCCCGCCCCCCTCAGAGCACATTCCCCTTCTGGCCGCCATTTTAAGAAGCTTCACTCAGAGCCACTGCTTGAGGAAGCAGGCAGTACTGCGAGTGATGAGGTTACAGAATGTTCCCAGGAGCCCGGAAGAGCGGAGAGCGCAAAGCCACTCCACTGGGCTGCAGACTCACCAAAATCGCTGTCACAGGTGTCCCCACCCTCTGTGCGGGGCCGGCTGGGGGGGCCACTTGTCACACGGGCCCCAGGGTTCAGGTGGCAGGCCTTGGCGATGGAGGTGACCAGGTACTCGTCCTCGGTGTTGCGCCAGCCCCACCAGCTGATCTCTGGCTGGCTGCAGCGTGCGATGACCGCCCCGTTACGCTGGTGCCTGCCAAGTGAGCAGACCGCCCGTTAGGGAGTGAACGCGCATGTGGGGTACCCTGACATGCTGCCCCAGAATCAGCCCATACCATCCCCGCGCCCACAGACACGGCCTCACCTGTAGACCACGACAGGGATCCTCTTCCAGGATCTGAAGGAGGCGACACTCTCCAGTTCCTTGTCCGTGATCCAGACGGGAACCAGGAGCTTCTGAGGGTAGCTGGAGCATAGCCTTCAGGGGACAAGGGAAAAAGGAGGCTCAGGGGGTCTCAACCATTTTGGGATCATTAGGAAATTGGTGATTAACGAGCCCTGAAAACAAGCTGGTGACATTTCCAGTGTCAGACATATCCAGATATGATGACAACCTGATCACAGGCCATGGGATGCTTCCACGAACATTAAGCCACTCAACATTTACCTTAGCATGAGAAAAAAAAAAACAACCTAACAAAAAAATCTAGTTATGCAATAAACAAAGCTTATGACAGGTCTCAGACGATTTAAATTTGCTTACTCATACTTTGTATATATAGCTGCTTTCCGCCTGCCCTGTAACCATGATTAAATTTGGAGGGCTGGAGGATGGGGGTGGGGGACAGGGCTAAATATATCACAGATGTGATGGACACTAAAAGCTCCTGTAAGATTTACCACTGGCAGGGGGAAAATGAGAGGAGCTTCTGACCATGATTCAGAGGCAGAATCGATACATACACCCTGACCCCGTGGCATATGAGGACGCACCCTCCCAACACACGTTGGGATCAGGGGAGATTCCCTGATGCTGACGCACACCCCCACCAGTGATGAAGTGAAGAGATGGGCTGTCTGAGGAGGTGGGGCCATATACACTCACCCCCAATAATGTCACCCCTACGAGATGAATTTGAGGCTTTGGCCTCGCCTTTGTGCTGGCCCCACACTCCTGCTCCAATTCTGGATCGGGATTCTCGGGGGTGGGGGCTTTTATCTTTGGATGGGCTTTGATGATCCTTATTAATGAGCCACTGAGGTAACAATCTGCTTTGCATCATGGTTACAAGGTGGTGTGACCGTGACCCCGGCAGACAGGTGTCGCACTTCCTCTAGTGACCCCATGTCATTTCGAGGCCTCCCCACTTCCACTCCCACAGCCTCATGTCACTTCCCCCGCTGCACGTTTCCTCTTCCTGTAACCCTGCCTCACTTCCCAAGCTGCACAGTTCGCCTCCCATGGCCCCGTCTCACTTGCTGACCTCCGAATTTCCTCTTACTGTGACCCAGTCTCACCTCCCGAGCTCCACATTTCCTCTTTCCGAGTTCCCATGTAACTTCCCCGAGTTCCCGCCTGCACCTCCTCTTCCCATGGCCCCATGTCCCTTACCCAGCTCCGCACTTCCTCGTCCAGTGTCCCTGCCTCACTTCCCGGGCCCCACAGTTCATCTCCTATGACCCTGTCTCACTTCCCCCTGCACAGTGTTCCGGTGACATGGCTGAGCTCCCAAATCCCAAACACCCCATCATGCTGTGCAGATAGAAGGGTGTCCCCAAGGTCACAACTGTCATGGCAACCACTGTCAGCACTGCAGATCTCCTTGTATGTGCAGGTCGGAGACGAGCTCCGAGTCGCAGAACATGAGGGTTAAAGTGAAACGAGAATTGACAGAGGAAGGGGACTGATGGGGGGGGGGGTCATCTGCCAGCCCTGGTGTGAAGCTGAGACCTACTTGTAGCTGGCATTGATGTCAGACAGCCTCCAGGCATTCTGCATGTCATAGCCCATCCGCAGCACCTCCACCTCCATCCTCTGACGCACGTGATCACCTGGAGGAGGCACCCAAGGTCAAAGGAGAGGAATGCAGTGGACGCCCACTGACCGGCTGACTGCACTCGCTAAAATGCCGGTATGTTACGACATTGCTGTGAATCTGAGTCTTAATTACTAATCGCAGCCCTTATACATATACATCAGTGTTAAGGCTTTATAAAATTAACATAGGTTTTGTTAAAAGCTTTAACTGGTTAACGTCATGCTATATGATACTAAAGCAACCAGTAGTAAGATTCCCATTAAAATAAATGTATAAATATATGTATCAATGTAACAATGTTGTGATGGGGATGAATCTATAATTTTCTTAAAACACCATCACACTGAACCACAAGCAACACACAGAAACACAGACACTGGCCTAAAACAAACTGAAAGGTGTAAGTGACCGTTACTCCTGATGTCTACCTCCAAGCATAGTTTACATTCTTAAAGATTATGCATTAGTGGGCATCTCAGGCTACAGTTACACATAAAGGTAGCAGTAACTGGCATTTTCAATGTAATAAATGTCACGTTAAAATGGTTCATTTTAAGAAAACAGCATAAAATGCAAAAATTTATGTTTTCAATACAATTACAGAATCTTTTAATCTGACACTACACAGCTGGCAGCGACACAGCTCAGCGGAACAGGCAGGAGGAGCGGCGGCGCCCCCACCTGGACGGCACAGGTGCACGTGCTGCTCCTCGTCGTCGGCACTCCCCCCCAGGCACCAGGCGTGGTACGCCAGGGCAAACAGATCCTCCAAGCGGGACGGGTGTGCTATGGCCCGGCTCAGCCTCTTCAGCCACTCCTGGCACTGCTTGAAGGTGGAGAAATGGCATCTGAAAGACAAACGGACATGGAAGCGTGATCACCGTGGGGGGGGGGGGGTATGGCCAGCTGGATCAGTTCTAGCTGGTAATGAAAATGGTGTGACCTATTCTGAACAGCTGGGATGGTTATTGGAATAAGACACCTTGATGCAGATGGCTGGGTGCTTACTTGAGAAACCCACAATTTCAGCAAACACTATAGTTGGAAATTCAAGGGTCATGGATGCACTGCGGCTGGCGCAGTGTGCAATTGATCCAAAACACTCAATGCAGTTCCATCAACTTTCTATGTTATAAATGCAGTAGGCCAGTCTGCAAATTTCAAAGAGCTCTCCTCCATAATAATCTTTAGCCCCTGTAATCCCCAATGAATCTGCCTCATTAAGCAAGGAAGGATCCTCCGAACATGTCTCATACCAGATCTCAGGCCTTAAATCTTTAAAGACCAAGGCAGCTTTCAACCAATGCCTGGGTAAAGGGCAGGAGAGGATGAAAGTGCCTTCCCAGGGAAGCAGGTCACGGTAGCTCCTGGGGAGGACTACACCTAGCGGAGTCTGTGCCTACCTCGCTGACATGCAGGCTACTTGTGGTCATGTAAATAAACCTGTATGGACTCTAACCAACCTTCTTAAGCAGAGGCACAATGCGATGAATCACTGTG
Organism: Petrocephalus schoutedeni; assembly: GCA_026780765.1. Classification (NCBI taxonomy): domain Eukaryota; kingdom Metazoa; phylum Chordata; class Actinopteri; order Osteoglossiformes; family Mormyridae; genus Petrocephalus; species Petrocephalus schoutedeni. The sequence goes on from JAODKL010000107.1 coordinate 28,279,620, forward strand.
TGGGTATCGCACGCTCATGCTCTCGCAGTTACCTGACCACCTTGGAGTCCTTGCAGATGATGTGCAGCTGGAACATATCCCTGCTCTCCACCGTCTCGATGAGCCGCAGCGGCACCTGCAAGGGCGGGTAGGGCCAGACGTCACATGGCAGGAACGGCATCCGAGCGGTGTTGGGAGGACACGGCCACGATCGGGGCCTGCGATCGGCGCATGCTCGAGATGCCACACGGAACAGCCCAATTAAAAAAGGCATCAAACCTGTGCTCATGCAGGAGCTGCTGTTAATAATGTGGTGCACAGCCATGTCGCACCGCTAAATGCAGAAATGCCCCAGCATGTCTGCCAAACTCAAACATGTCTGCTGCAACCAACATGATCCAAATTGGAACTTTTCCATTATAAAACTGAGAAAAGGGTTTTAAATCAGCACATCTGTGTACCAGTGGAGGTTAAGACAATAGGTGAAGGTTTCGCCAAAAAAAAAAAGAGAAAAAAAATGTAACATTCATAAAGTATCATTTTAATGCCAATTTATAAATCACAAAAACTGTACGTCTGTTTAAACAAATGTCTGACAGTATTTTGCAAAACACCACCACCCTTAGATTGACAAAAGAAACTTGTGTGAAGAAACCGTGAACAGAGAAGTAAAATATTTTTTGCCTTACTAAACTCAGAGACTTCATAACATTTCTCATCGCTTGTATGAATTTTACTTACACAAACATATTCTGAGGGCAGAACAAAAAATTGGTTCACAGAGACAAACCAGATTTTAGAAGAGGTGGGTCCAAGCAACAAGAGATGGGACCAAGACATCTGACCAGACCTTACACCTTACTGACCAGACCTCATCACCATCCCACCCCTAACCCTGGAGTAGGCTCGAAGATCCCCACTAACATGAAAATTAGCAAATGTATTTGGCATCCCTTAAACTCAACCCACAGCAGTCAGTTCGGCCTTGTCAGGCTAGCAAACATCAAAAATCTACTACCAATTTCTAACCAAAAAGTACTGCACACTTTGTATATCAAGTTACTTTGTCATTTCACATCTAGGCCTTCTCATCTAATAAACAAACAATCTAAATTATGCCCCTGTGTGTACAAAGTAAATATTGTATGCACTGGGAGTACTACATTTTGACCCCATTACTAAAACCCCAAAATTAATGGCAAAGAAAAGTTTAAATGTTATCGAGAAAGACGAGGTTCCACGTTCACAAAGACAGCTAACATGTGAATGATGTAAAGAAGCATGTCATACCAAGACTTGATATTAATGTTATGCATTTACACTAACAAATATGTATAATTAAAATATTTATATATGATTTTGTATGATCCTAATCATTTTCAGTATTGTCATCTATGAGTTACTACGATTTTGCGGCAAGCTTTAAAAATAGACCAATTTAGGTAACACAATGATACTGAAAACTCTATAGATGTGATATTCTGGCTTTCATCGGAGTGCTCATGTAATGTAGAGCAGTAATGTAAAGCTGTGTAGCCCAGTATAATTTTATTAAGGTAATGGCATTATATTTCAGAAAACGGTGCACCTTTTAAAAACCATTAAAAATGGTTTTGTCAGCATCACTTTCTAGGCATCAGCTCACCAAGATAGTTACACAACTGAAGGCGGGCCAATGGAAAATGTTTAGTACAGAGTAATAAATATTACTAAGGGGGGTTTGAGAAAAGGGCTCTCATGAATACCAGAAGCTTTCTAACAGAAGGCAGAGGCCATAAAATTTGACCAAGAGTGTGCCCCCTGTGCAAGCATGGCTACTGGAGAGTACCGTCATCACCATGGGAACCCAGGAGCTAGCCAGTCACTCATGGTGCTGGTTTCAGAAGCACGAAATTAGCGGTGAAATCATAGCGAGGGGCAGAGGCCCAGTTAAATATTTCAAATCAAAGGCTGCTGAAGCACAACGCGGCACACTGTAAGCGATGTTACACTGAGACTGCTGGGGTATAGTTACAAAACTCTGTCCTGGGCATTGGTGGAAAACGAGGAGAGCTCAGTGACGGAAAAAAAGCTGAGAGACTGGACAAAGCAGGAGGGGGTGCAGAGTACTCACTGAAATCTCATCGTCCACACCTGGCGTGGCCTACGACACAATGACACAGGGGCGTGTTGGAGACAGGAGACACGGGAGAGGGAATGGAAAAAAAGGGTAAATGAAATAAGGTTATGTGAAAAAAGACCAAACGAAAAGTAATGGGGGAGAAAAGATTAACATAAAGTTAAACAGAGTATAATGATTCAGCAACAGTCTACAACACGATGAAGAGTGAATAAAAAAATGGCTTTAGAAGCCTTGATTTAAAAAAAATAAAGTGCAGGGTGGGAGGGAACAGGGAGCTGATTCAGCTGTCAGCAAGAAGACAGATGAGAGACCTTTTCCTGAGCACGGTATAATGCTTTGTTACAGCTTCAGGTGACACTTTGATGAGTCCATGTAGAATAGTGCAAGCAACTTTCAGTTTGAAAAGGACTGCTCATTCTGGCTGAAGGAGAGCTGTTACAACGCATTTATACTTAAGCTTGATATTCGCTGCATATTTGCTTTCACAACCTGCTTGTTATGCCATAATATTTGAATCACTTGACAGAACTGTCTCCAGGTCCAACCCGGCCACAAGTCAATATGCCACAGTGTTTTAATAAACTGAAGCAAAAAAAAAAGTAAGAGTAAAAGAAGCGGAAGTACCAACCTGAATAATTGAACTGAACAATTTTTACAATTTTTTTCATTTACACTGCTATGGGTGTAATTCGGTGTAATTTCGTACTTTTCAGAATTTTGTAAAATTCAGTACAACAGGGAACTGCAAACAATTAGGAAAACCTATAAAAAAGGCAATGGGTCACTTATCTATAGCGGAGCTTACTTAAATGCCACGGAGAGACTAACTTGCAGACGTTATTTCTGCCTTGCTCCAGTCGTATGAATATTATGACAATTTCATCTCAAATGAGTGAGACAGTGAGAATTCCAAGGGCTGTGGACTGTTGGGGGTATTGTCAGAGGGTCGGTTATTTTCCAAAAATTAACTACATATTTTCATTTTTTATGACCCCTCACCGTTGCACGTTGTCGCATCTGAAGAAAATGGAACTTATGAGATCGCTGATAAATGCGATGGCACCACAAACTCCTTTGATACCAAAATTCGAACAAAACACAGCAATATTTTAACCACAGAGGTGTGATGAGAGCCCGTGGATCACCTGTCATATAGAAAAAAAAGGAGGAAGGCGAAAGATAAAATTTTAATACTGAAAGCTCTCTGACACTAACAGAATTCCAAACTTCATGTTTCAGACTCGCAATGACACATGACATACTACTCTTAATATCTAAGCCGAGCATGGACAGCCATCAGGACAGTAGTAGACGGGCTTGAACTCGCACTGTTTGTAAAAATGAGTCACGCGACTTGACATCCGAGCTTAGCATGGACAGCTACTGGAAGAGTAGCTAAACGGTAGCACTAGCACGGTGTGTAAATGCATCATATGACATTCATGTAATTTTAAGCGACAGTCTTAGGAGAAGGTGGCATCTGCTGCTAGGATAAAGTTCTTGAGTGCCAGGTCAAGGCATCTGGGACCCGGGCAGCTCAGAGCTTCAGGGGAGTGAGGGATTGCTTCAGAATACTCACGTTGATGATCGAATCCTTGAATTTGATATGAAGTCTGTAATTGGACATGGCGATGATGGCATCAACGGCTCGCCCTAGATACTCCACCCCTTCCCCCTGGAGGACTGAGAATGGCACCTGGGGGTGAGAAAACGGGGAGGGAGAATGAGAGACCCTCAGGTGCTTGGGACGGCGTTATAATATGTTACATTTATATAGCACCTTTCACAGACTCAAGGTCTTTTATATAACTGGACTGTACCCAAACATAGGTCATAGAGAATAGATATACTTTATTCATCCCAATGCAGAAATTGTCTGTCTCATCCTGTTCTCCATGAAAGACAGACAGACATATACACGTGAGATTAAAGCTTGGGGGTAACAGTTTAAGGTCAGCAAGTTTGTAGTGCCCCTGAAGCAGTTTTCGGCCTCTCTCAGGGGCCCAACAGTAGCATCAATCCAATGGCCCCCGGGATTTAGACGACATTCTGATCATGGACTACTTGGTTTTGAGTGGTGGTTGCCGCGGTGACAGCACTGCAACTAAGAAGCCCAAGTGACTGAGCATCGGGGAATATTACCAATCTGGTCCTTCAGAAGGGAGTCTGTGCCACCATCATAAGTTCTCAGCAGCAGGCCACAGGTACACCCAGCACACACAGCTGAGGCTTGGCATTTAGTGAGATGCAGCAAGAGCGCTGCCTGCTCCTCAGCGGGGCAGACACGCCTTCAGGTGCTCATGGGTAAAATGTGCTGGAAACCAGCTTCTCTAAACAGGTATAAGGGTTCAAGGAGAACAAATGATTCTTCATTTGGAATCCTGCTGCATTAAGCGGTCTCACTAACATCGTTCACATCTCCCTGTTAGCTCGAGCTATACAGAGAGCCCAAGTGGGGGAAGAGCTTTTCTCCATGTTTGCTGGGGTTAAACAAGACCACAGGGTTCAGGCTGATCAGCTTCCATTAACAAGCTTCCCAAAAATAGCAAGTGGAAAGGATATTAAAAAAAAAAAAGTAAGAAAAAGAACCCGATCACACAGAGTACCAGTAAACATCAGGGCATCTTGTCACCGACTGAACTTCATTTGCGTTGGTCAGTGATGTCGAAAGTACACACCAGCACACAGATGGCTGCGGACGGCTACCCTCAGGCGACTACCCGTCAGAGCAGCGCCGCATTAATTGCAGCCTCATTGATTCTGAAAGTAAACCATTTGAATCGATCAACTTGCATGCCAGTGACGATGCATCGCTGCAGGGACAAACCACTGGCTTGGAGTGCCTTCCCTTTATTGCAGAGATTAAAGTATCTCCGCACTCTGCTTGAAGGCAGGGGTGCAGGAGGATGCACTGGCATGGATGCAGATCATGGGAGGGGCCAGAGGCCTTTGCCAGGCATGAGCCTCCCCCTACCGATACAACCGCCACAGCACACATATGTGGACCCAGTATCAGGGCAAGCTCACCTCCCTCAGAGGGCGCCCCAAGCCTAGTCAGCAACCCACAGGATGCTCCGTCACGATTGGGCCCGGTAGCCGCAGGCAGGCAGACAGATCAAAGGGGTGACTAATGATTTCTATCGAGCGTCGTGACTGAGGGCTGCGGCAGTCAGCGAGGCTGAGGCAGGCTGCACACTGGGGATGCGTGACAGTCAGACACACTGGCACAGACCTCACACCACACTGAACTGACAGCACTATGCCAGGCATTTCCAGATCATTCCAGAAAAGAAAAAAGAATTCCAACAACTTCCAGACGACTGCTAAAAAACGGGGTACTTAAGCTTTAGGGTGGGGGCTGTCTGACTCATCCATTCTATTTATTTTTTTTGGGGGGGGGGGGCCGTCTTAGCC
>JAODKL010000107.1:28297122-28314380 GCA_026780765.1 Petrocephalus schoutedeni
GGGGGGCGGGGGGGGGGGGGGGGGGGGGGGGGGGGGGGCACTGCAAACGCCGCATGCGAACGGAGGGAGGAGGCTGCGGCTGCCTTTCGCACCCTGTGGCTGTCCGCAGCTGCGCTGGGGGGGCGGAGCAGCTCATGTCAACAAGCGGTCACGTTGACAGAGGATGGGGGGGGGAACAGGGAAGTGATGCACAGTGCTACGGTGACACAGCATTTACAGCACCCCCCGCCCAGATCTCCTTCGTGTTTTATCCTTCCCTCACCGCGATGAGTCACTGCCTGGGCAAACTGCACTGACACGCCGCGCTGCGGAGGTCTGGCGCCTCCAGATGGCCGGGCTGGGATGGCCAAGCAGCACGACACAGAGCCGAATCCTGCATTCGCTGTGACTGAGAGACACCAACAACTGTGCCCCGCACCCCAGCTCTTCAGGAGGTGTAGCGACCCGTATTCAGACACACGCCATGCAGAGCCCGACCTTCATCTTAAAGACCCTATGACATGATTATATCAGGGGTCCCAACAGATTTGGTCTTGGTGAATCATGGCCCGGAAAGCTGAAGGGGTGGGAGGGCACCGGACGTACCTCAGTACTACAGAGTACAAGGTCTACCCTGTCCACACGACGACTACCGCTCTGCAACTGATACTGCAAACAGCACAGGTCGACGAGATGATTACTGAACCGGAACAAGGCGGGTTCCCATTTCCATGGCACCCAGACTACCCTGCCTGGTCTGAAGATGGACCGCTAACTTTACTCCCTAAGGGCTGGCAGCTGAAACGCCCAGAGCCCGGCATCTCTATTTTTGGAAAAGAGTGCTGTCCAGGGACCTGAACATCCTAGTGCTTTGAGAGAACTCCCCAACCTGCTCCAAATGCAAAACACCATCCCTGATGCTTGTCACCTCAAATTCCGGTCCCTGCTAGGGCTCCCTGCAACCAAGACCCTGGGTCTATGCCCATTTACAAACTGACTCACATTAGGGGTGGGGGCAGCTCCAGAAATAGCTCAAATCAATCATCCATGTGCTTCTGCCACACGCCAGGCAGGCCACCTACTCTAAATTAGCGCGGGGCAGAACAGAGCAAAAAGCCACTGTCCAGGCAGATCGTGCCCTGCAAATGCACCGAATTCAGAAGCTCACAACAGAGTCCTCTTTACACGAGTTCAGACCCAGACCCCAAACCCTAGGATGTGCTGCAACATCTGAAGAGGATCAACCAACCATCCAGGTCTCCCATATGTACATGAAGTCTTTATAAAAACTTAAAGCCCTGCACATGTGTCCCTCCTGATACCAGCCAAATCCACCAAAGCCCAACAACACTCACTGTAAGATCCACTGGGGCCAGACATCAGCCGCCTTTCCCTCACATACCACCGTTTTCTGTTTTTTTTTGCGCTGATATAAAAGGAAAAAGCAAATGAATGTGAATAATTTATGCAGCTACTATTTCTGCCCAGCTGACACCCGAAAAAAGAACCTAAACTGCGCTGAGCAAAGGGACACCAAAGTGGACCAAAGCCAGCATGAGGGAACGCTACATCTCCAACCGACGGGAAAAACATCCGTTTTCTCAGCCACTGCAGCCTGGGGAGGAGAAACCTTGCTCACACCTGGCGGACCAAGGGGCATTCAGTATACATGAACATCCATGCCATCTCCTACTGGCTGGAAAACAGGCAGTCACTCGGCCGTTAGCATTACTTTTAACGTGAGAACACAAATGGGGCACCACGTTTTAATATAATTCCTTGCTGGAAAGCCAACAAATTAAACAAGGTGCACCATAAATCATAGCTCACCTGCAGATAAAAATGTCGTGGATTTCACATCATGACCCTCATAATAAAACAGCTGAGAGGACACGCATTAGTGCCGTTGCTCCAGGGATATCCCAATTATTTAAAAAAAATGGCATTTTGTAATTTCAGGCTTTCGCAATTATGCTTCAGCCAGGAACCACAAAGCAGATTTTTTGGAATAGTGTAATCAGTACAAATTTCCACAGAAATTAACTGGAGCCAAAATGCACAGCAGAGCTGCACAATCATTGTGCCTTACTCCACTTTTTCCACAAGGAGGCACCACCTTAGACTTTCACACCACTGCTCAAATTTAGGAAATCCGCTTTTGGGCTTTGTTTACCCATGTGTTTCCCCTCCTGCCATTTCCACAGGCGTGAAGTTTCTGTGGCGTCACAGCAGAAATGCTTATGAAAGAAGCTTATGTAGATGTCTTCTTAAATTATATTAATATTGGGTGGGTGACCTTTTGGATGCAGATGAAAAATATATGTATTTTTTGTATTAAAAAGCATTTAAGAAACTGAAACCGGGCTATAGACAGGTTCAAATGCAAATTTGCAAGTATAAATGTATGCATACAAAGAAATTCTGTTTAGTGCTAAAAGTTTAATGATAATGGCTGGCAACGCCTCATATAGAACAGCAAGCTGCAGAAGCCAGAGAGGGTGGACATGACACACAATCCCCACCTGGTGGCAGCAATGAGACCCCCAAACCCCACACGGAGGTACAGCCTACTCACCATGGTTCCAATTGGTGCTAGGAATGTGTCCTCTTGGTGCCAGGCCTCTTCTGCTCTGCCCTGCTCCACCCTCAGCAGCTTCCTGTCAAGGGAGGAGGAGACAGAAAATAAGGAATAAGGAATACCTGTGAATCACACCACCGCAGAAATGGAGGCTCCGCCCACTATGCCCAATTGAGGCTCCAGCCAGCTATGCCAAACCAGCCGCTCGCTAAACCAGCCAAGTGGAAACCAGAATACTGCAGGTAAAAACCCTTGCATGCCAGAACGAGAAACTAGGCTGAAGGTGATATGGAGATGGAGATTTCTGGCACTACTATATTCCACCCCCAACAGCAAAAGGCTGGGGCACCGTGACCCACGAGGCAGCATGCCAGCCTTTTGTAAAGCCCCACCATATTGCACCCAACTACCTCAGGACGGTTTCTACTTACGGTGCGCCCATAAGAATTGGGCTCTTTAAAAAATGCGAAGTGGCCGCTGATCATCCCTCACATCAGCTACAGGAGCATTAGCGATTAGTGCCTGTCCCCTAACAGCACAGATGCAAGCCAGCTGCTGGGTGCTGGACGACATCCACCCAGCATCACCATGTCCTGAAGCTGGGCTGTTCACAAGTGTCACTAACAGTCTCCCAAACTAAGCATCGAGAAGAGATGCTGGGCACTTAGCCCAGGTGGAACAAAATTCCATCAAAATGGCAGCAATGGTTAAATCGGAACAGATTATCCATCAAGGATGGGGTAAAGGCACCACAGCTCCCCAAACAAGATGACCCCCCCCCCCCCAAATATTACCACTGCACAAGTTCACTTGGCTACAATTTTATTTCACACAAAATATTTCTACGGATTCACTTACAAAAAGGACTTTCTAAAACAAAACAAGTGGGACATGAACATCATGGAAATTGAAAAAATCTTACAAAGCAAATTACTTTGATAGATAAACAGTACATCAAATACAGCCTTCAGGTATTAGTTGAGTCTGCTCTGGCCAACAGTGGCTGGGAGTTCGGCATTATGGTGACATGGGTGATAATCATTCATTTGACAGGCAAACCACCAACCATTGCCACAAGCATAAGCTGCTATGCCAGAACAAGGCAAACCTATACGTTTCACAAAATCTGTTGAGATTGGTAAAAACAAGGCACAGTGCAAAGGTCAAATGTGCGTGTCTGTGCTGGGGGGGGGGTAATGCTGAAATGAAAAGAATTTCATGATACCGAGTTACGAAAAAATTCAAACCCACTTACAATGCAATAAAAACAAGCAGACCAAACAAGCAGTCAGTGAGAGGAGGTGTGGGTTAACGTAATAGTAATATGTATTTACGGGGCTCATCCAGGGATTAAGCCACCCAAACGGCAGGCTGACAGAGGAGTTACGGCGCAGGAAACCCACGTTTCGCGACACGCAGATGGGGAAACTGACCGCCTAATGGGATGACGAAGACTTAATTTACATGAACAACAATATACTGTAGAGGGCTGAAACCTCGTTGCGATTCCAATCGCCCGCTTAGGAGGACGCAATAGCGCTGATACACATTAACATTAATATACACGCAGCTGCATGCACTTTAACTAAGCGTTAAAAACATCAGATGCAGAAACCGACCAGCTATTGGACCATGGAAATGCAAATACTACCGCGAAAATGCCCCTAGTATCATAAATAACTGACACGTGCTGCAAAGTGTTAATTTTCAGATGTATTTAAGGGAAAAAAAAGAAAGAAGAAAAACTATCAACAAACCTACCGAGATTCACGCCCGACTTTTCTGACAGCGAGACACGCGTTTATAAATGCCATTTTTCGAAAAGCACTACCGAAACTTTTCACGAACAATATAGTAAGAGCATGCCACCTACTCCGCGAAATGCAGGAGCCGTAAATCACAGCGAAGCACTACTAAATGTATCATGTACAAAGCGGTGGTCACTTAAACGCGGTGCTGGTACTAGTGCAGCGGTCCCGACCAGGGGGAAAGGCTGACTACCTTGGCCAGTACTTGTGCAGGTCCCGGATTGTTCCCTTGCAAAGTTTTTGTAAACACACTCGCATGAAAACGTGCGACTCGACACAGAATTAAGCCTTCGTTATTCAAGGAGTTTGCCATTCAAAGGCGGCGGATCCACCCCCTGTTCCCGGGGAGGGCAGAATAGCGTGCTCTACGTGACTGTGCACTGTAGCGCCTTGCGCTGCCGAGTCTAGCCGAGGAACGCCGAGTCGTACCGAGCCGAGGGGCCTCAAGCTCTCGTTTTAGCTGGGTTGTCGGTTGTTCCGACTGGCAGGTTTAATGGTGTTCCAGTTACCTCGGAGGTCGAAACACGGAACTGGGAATGACGTCACGCACGAGTTCGCCGCGTTCAAGTAGAACAAGTGGGTAAACCGTTTAGCGATGCCGGGGATTACAGTACCTTAAATCTGACAGGTTATCTGGCTAAGCGAGAAATCCCAATATCACCGTATTTTGTGCATAAAAACACCCTAGCAACATGTACACAGGTAGTGATTGGACAATATGGTGTGTCGACCAATTTAATGAGCCACAAAAGACGCGAGCGCTAATAACTACAACAACTTCTGTTGATTAAAGGGCGCAGCCATCTCGAATTCTGAAGTGTCGATTCCTGTTTGCGGCATGACGTGCACATACATATAAAATATATAAAACTGCAAACAGCAATTTTAAATGTTAAAAACAGCAGTGGTTTTTATGTACAGTTCAATTATTTAGCTTGCAAAAATATCTGCGACAGTCTACAGCCAAATTATCGAGTTATCACAGCACTACTAAATATCAAGACAGCTCTTGGATACTTCATTGAGGAAGCATGGAAAGCGGCCTAGACTAATAAACAGGCGAGTAAACCCTGATAACAAGCAGAGGAAGCGACCTGCACACAGCAGACCACCTTCACCAAGCATTTTACAAGCGATTGTTAGTTATTACAATTTAGAGACACCGTAAACATAGACAGAATTTAATATTGCCATAGGCTGGGTAGCTCGATCCAACTTGCATAATGGATGAGGAAGGCAGAATCCTCTTCTGCCATGTTTGCTGAAGATACAACTCCATATTTAGACTTCAACTACATTAAATGTGTTAAAACATGTTTCCCAGAACAGAAGCCAGCAAACAAATCAGCAATACGCCTCATCGTGATTACCCCGCCTGAATGGCTTCCATTATGGAGTAGGCCAATATTCGTAAGAATTGCTTGGAGGTGATGTAGCAAAGGGGAAAAAAACATCAGGATCATATCTATATCCCAGAAAAGTGGTTTACAGAGGAAATTGCATCTCTGGTCAGCAATTTCTTCACGGTGCCAGATCAGACTGTCACTTGGCTCCATTGTGCCTATATCATGCCACTGAGACAACGAATGAATACTAAGCCTATCCCTAGCGCTATGACAGGGCACAAGCAGAAAGCAGCAAATGCAGCCGTGGTTCATTAAATTAAGTTAAAACAAAAGTAAAAAATGCTGCACAACATACAAAGCATAAAAGCAGCAGGAATGTTCTATGTTGAACATCTGTGGCGGGATCTCATCGCCGCTGGGCTTTGTCTAAGGGATCTTTGTCTATATGCAACTTTGGACGTCAGCAGGTCTCGCTTCCTCATTCTTTCATTCCCCTGGGAGGTTCCAAAAACCTCCTAAAAGGAGATAAGTACATAAAAGGTAAAGAAAAAGTCCTTTAAACCAACAACTGACAACAGTGCCACCTACTTGGGAAAGCCCGTGCAAGGTGAATGCCTGTGGACCACTGCAGGTTCTGTACTTTCCACAAATCGAGAGGTCACCACTCTGTGAGCTTCTCCCATTAAATTCAGGCCATGCTGCAGCTATCTCGGCGTCATGCCAGGCCGCTTTGGACGGGGAAGCCTGTACTAGGCCATAGTCTACGCATGAGGCTGAATCACTAGGACCTCAGCCTCCCGTCCAAAACCAAAGCTGAAAGTTTTTAAATTAAGAAAAACTGCTTTTGGGACAAAATGGTGACTTCCAGAAGCCAACAATTGCGCCCCCCCCCCCATGTATTGCTGTTCTTACAATTAAAAATTCAAGCAATGTGCATTGTCTGCCCAATTAAATTCTTAGTCAACTCCTACAGTTTCTGCATGAATAAAAAGACGGTAGATAAGCGTTTTAAATATACATATTCACCACAGATAAAAATAGTAAGACAAAGAAATAAAAAAGAGGGGCATGCCCTACAATGCCCACCCCCCAACCCTAAATCCCTGTGGACATTCTGCACGTCCGCAGGAGGTAACATCCCCTACCAAATTTAAAATTAGGATGAGCTGAGGGTTTCCTATTTCATGTGACCACAGGGGGTGCAGCCCTGTGGGAGAAAGGGATCACTGGCAGCCGTCCCATGTTCAGAGCGTGGGCGGGAACAGCGAGTATGTCTTGGAGCAGGGCTGAGCATTCCTGCAGTACGCCCAAACCTCAGAAGCAGGTTTCCACACGCCTGACGTGCCCTCGGTTCTGCATGATGCCCCACCAACAACAATGGGAGCAAGACACAGCCATTCAGCCAATGCCTTCGCAGCTAGGGTCAGGTGGAAAGCGTTACAGGGCTGGATTTAAAGGTATATTAAAATGTACAGTGCACACCCATAACCTTTACCAAGTGAGAATCACTTATACAAACAGATAAGCATAATGGAGGATAGCGCTTATAAACATGCATGTTGATGTGTCGACAGCAGCTCATAACCAAGTGATACGCCTAAGCTGTATGCCTTTGGACCTGGAGGGGAACCCTGAACACCAGACCCACAATCCGGAAAAACGTTCCCATGCTCCCACAATGCAAAGAAAGGCCTTGGAACTGTCCACTCTGATAGACACAGGTGATTTTCATGAATGTCAAAAATAGAAACCTGTCTGTAAAAGGGTTTAAGAAACAAATATAAAATCTTTTAATGCACACTACATGATACCTTTCATATTTAATCATACCTCTAGGGATGCTGAAGGTATCAGGCAACACAAAGCGTACATTTTGGATATCATATTTAAAAGTGTAACAATTCTGTGTACATACTGTACGGAAAAGGGGGGTATCAAAAACAGTGCATTTAACTGCTCAAAGTGCAAATAACACCCTTGGTAATGGACCTGTCCAAATCCACACAGAGGCTCTAAGATGCTTCCAATCCCCCTGGTGTATACCCACAGACTGCAGATGATTACCCCAAGCAATGCCCAGTCTAGACAAATATCCCCAAGGGCAGATCTGCAGAATGGGGGACATTTCAGTACCTTTATTGTGAAAAGCTGATTGTCCCACTTTATCCTGGTGTAAATAAATATGCATCGTAACATGTCAGATCAACTTCCTGCTGTAACGAAAAAATGAAGAAGTAGCCACTTACTAAGGAGCCAAGACTCTGACAGAATTTATGCAGCATTTGCCAAAAAGTCCAGAAAAAGTACCTTCAATAGCACAGCATTTGCAAAAAGAGGAATTGTACTAGTCAGAAGTGCCGGAGCCTATGCGTTTCAGTTCCTTGTTGAGTGCCAAAACATGAAACAAAGCCTTTTAGAGGAACAGTGCTGATGAAACTAATTCATTTATTCTTTTCATAGCAAGAGGCGAGTCACTGAAATCTAGGCAAGCACGCTTTACAACAGAAGCTCCACCAAATATTCACCTAACAGCAGGGTGGATATTAAGGGGGGTTTAAGCTATTAAGGCATATTTAAAATGTGTACAAAATATTGATTAACTTGACAGCAAGCCCACAAGACTTGTTCTACAGTCAAAAGAAGAAAAAAAAAAAGGGTCAGCAAAGGCCAGGATTGTCCGAGAGCCGGTTATCAGTGGACATTCCTGAAATTCCACCCCAAAAAGCTTGCCAACGAAACAAAGGGAAAAAGGATTAAGAAGCATAGACCAATATTGCAAGGTGAAGTATAAAAGACTGGAACAATGGCGGACTGCTGATGGTAAATACAGAGCCCAAATGCTGCTGGATCAAGTAAACTCACAGTCCAGAGAGGCACCATTTCTGGCCTTCAGTTAAATAAAATGATTGATTAACTTTTTTTATAAGACCACGGCAGGAACACAGTCCTGAAAAGACGACAGCCTTAAACAGGTGTGATGTCAGCTAATTTCAGCTCACCAGCTTCAATATTATTTATTAACCACTTGTTCAACGGAAGCTCCAGAAACCATCTTCAAAACTAAAGCATGAGCAGCCAGCTTGACATTTCCTACTACATCTTTCCTTTGTTTTTTTTTTTATACCCTCAACAAACCATCTGCACGGACCTAGCCGGTGACCAGAAAGTGTGTTATTTAAAGCAGCCCATTTCAGAAGGAAAGAACTGCAGGCTGAGACCGGCGGCTGGTCCTTCCACATGGCTCAAAGTTCATGCTTGATCACAAAAACACAATAAAACTTTAACCTACTTTACACAGGGGTCAGTGAGGGATCATGTCACAGGGTTAACAGTCTGATTGATAAAAGAAACATGTAAAGCTTCCCAATTACTGAACTTTGAAACCGTATTTATTGTATTATGAGCAATTATGGTGCATGTGCATAACCCTAATAATTACCAAATGACATTTCCTGAAGGCATATTGAAATCTTCACATTTTATGAGAGTAAAAGCTTACATTTCAAAAATTACAGCACAACATAGCAGCTTCTTCCCAGGGTACTGTAAGGCTCAGTCTCCTAAAATGCGTTTTTAAACACATTTTTCCAAACATTACTGACACTGAAAGCACATACCCAGGAATTGTATGAAACATTTTGTTTTATGTAAAGGATGTAAAAATACATAGTGGAGGAAAGGACGATTTTGTGTATTCAATGGGGTTCATCTGAAATGCCACTTTTTAAAAGGCTCCAAGCTCAGCTGTAACAACGCCTTTCCAGACACGTTGTCTGTGTTAAAAGAGCTCCTGGGGCAAAACTCCTGACTAAACAGCTTTAGGAAAAGAAAAGTCAGTTTTCGTCGATTTCTAACCAGTGAGATAAAAGTAAATCTTTGCTGGAGATTTACTGCCTGGCTTGTACCAACTCGCTACGGCAGTATGTACAAAATGAAAGCATGCAACAAAAAAAAAAAAAAAAAACAAAAAAAGGACAATGATAGTGGGAGCAATGTGATGGGATCAGACCAGTCTGCCATGACCTCCCTTTCAGCATTAAGAATGTAACCACAGACCCACACAAACCACAATTCTCTCACAACATACATATATGCCCGCAATTTCTGAAACAAACATGACAGTAGAACACATTCAATGCGGGAAAAACTCACACAGGAACCATCTATATTCTTCAATAATGTAACCAAACGCATCACATACTCCAATTACGAATTATGACTACATTTCTCAATGTAATCAACAATACAAATTTAAAACTTGAGGAGGCAGATCTACAAAGATTTGCAAGAGACACATTCTGTGACTATCTGCCTTGCTTATATGCTGCTTTGCACAAAACTGATTGCTAAATAAATACAATAAATAAATACATGTAAATAATGTAAATGATGAACAGGACCAGAACAGAAGACCCTCGGCACTGTGATATTCCCAGGCATAATCAAAATATTGAGGTATCCAATTAGTACTAACTTACTCATTGAAGCCCTTTCTTCTGCCCGACAGTCTTTCAAGAGTCAGCCACTACAGTACGCCAGTAAACCAGATACTAAACAAGTGCCATCTAGAATGAGTGTCACAGACCAGCTCAAGCCGTTTCCTTGTTTCCCAGCTCCTGTCACATCCTGGCACTACTGATCTTAGGGTCTATTCTCCAAATCTCACCCGTACTTTTTTCACTAAAGCCCAATCTGCCATTGACTTAAGTCAGAGGTTTGAGTGCACTTAGGTTAGATACATACTTTGGGAAGGTCAGGTAGGAGAGCATGCACTGGTGCAGTGTGTTGCCACCCACACCATTCAATCAATAGAACACCTTATGATTCCGGTTGGCGACCCCCCCAGGCAGACACGTGGTCCCGTCCCACCCTCTGGAAATGGCCGTCTATCTGCTGCAGCCAGGTGTTATGTGGGCAATCCCTTGACCTGGTCCAGCTGCTCGGGTACTCAGAAATGAGGATCCTGCAAGCTGGTTCACCCTCAGAGAAACATGCCACATGGCGATAGCGCCAGTCAAACTAGCAGTACCCAAGTATTCACCAAAAAGACACAGCACCAAAAGAGTCCAGTCTTTGTCTCAGGTCAATGGATAACATTCAAGTCTTGCTGCCATACAACAAGACACAGAGTATCAGGACTCTCAACACAGGGCACATCATCAGGTACTAGGGTGGCCACTAATAAAATAATCTCATTCGATAATCGAGGCAGAAATGTAGACGAGAGAGATTCTATTCGAATTTGCAAGTCAGAAAGGTGTCAAATTTCAAGACAAAATTTCACCCTGGAGTTCTTGTTTCTCCCCGGAACTATAACAATACATCTGAAAATAAAAAAGCCACAATATACTATTCAATGTTCCTCACTTCCCATTATCCTCTCCCCATTCCCTGCTCTTTTCAAAATCTGACAAAATCTCAATTCTAGGCAGATGTAACATCCGACAACAGCGTTATTCACCATCTAGTCACTGTCTGATATCTACACCAGGTTACCCATCTGATATTGTTGATTATCGATAATATTGTCATATTGAACAGCCCTATACTACATCAAGGAAACAAAAGCAATTTCAACCAAATATATGGTAGTCTTTTAAGAACGGATAACCATCAAATGCACAGCAAGGTCGTTAGTTACCTTGTGCCAAATAAAACAAGGAATACTGCAAACCTATATTTCAGCACTCAAAGCATCACCATCCAGTAGAACACACAGAATGCAACACTTACAGTCACAGACACAAGCAATTAGGATTTACAATTTCAATGTAAAAGACAGGCGGAACAATTTGTGTGGATGGCTGGCAACTCTACCAGCAATGTCAGTGCCGCGTCTTTGAATGAGCAGCAAGGCAATTGTAGAAAAAACCCAGCAAGAAACCATACTGTCCAGTGTTAAACATTTTTGTTGTAGGTTGTAATTAATTTATTAAAATTAGATATCAGCCTGCAGTCCATTCAATAAGTTTTTTAAGCCCGTTATGATAATTACGTTATCGACTTATCACACTATATACGGACATAACCTTGATATTGGTAAACTGTCTACATACGTGTTTGTTTACATAAGAAAGAATGCCAACAACATTTTAGCCAGTTGCTCCGCTTCTGCCTTCTTGCCTGTTCTCTATGTCGCAGGCGCGGTTCAGGGCTGATTCATACTTCACATGAAAGACGTGCATGCTGTTGTGTGCATAACGCAGTGCCAGACCATCGACTATGCTAAATGCTTATACTTCTAGCACCACAGCACCATCATGCCAGGTAAGCATGTACTTTGACATCAGGCCTGGGATAGCACCATAGAATTAAAAAGCCAACGCCAGGCAGGAAGGAACACACAACGACTCAGAGCAACTCTAATAACTTGATCACAAAAAATCTTCGACGCAAATTATTTGCTTCGATGCTTCGTTTAATCCACACGACTGTGCTGCTCAGTGATCACGGTGTTTCACATGGAAAATTATTACTGTCCCACAGTGTGCTTACACTGCATTAGCAGAGCGGTAGAAAAAAAACAGTGGCGAGGCTGCACAGATCGAGTAGTGGCGAGGCAGTACAGATCAGGTAGCGGCGAGGCTGCACAGATCAGGTAGCGGCGAGGCTTTACCAAGCACTTTAAGTGGTATATTGATAAAATAACAGATAAACATTTAATGTTAGCTGTCATTAATATACTACATAATATTTTGTTTGTATATGTGCGCAGCATTAGCTGTCATGGTTATCATAAGTAATAGTTACGACTAAAGGTAGTTTAGCAGCTACCGAGGCTAACGTCACTGACGATTTTGTCTACAGACTACTGACGCAGGGTAACGTTACATATTAAGTTGTTCTGCAATGCTACCATGTTAATAGAGCTGATTAAAATATCAGTTTACAGCTCTCCTCGGGTCACATGGGTCAATGTGAATTTACTACCAAATCTATGGCAAAATAAATTACCACAAAATAATTGAAGTTATTTGCCAAAAAATACCATGTTGCGGTAAAGCATCTGTATTATTGTGTTTATTATTATTATTGTGTTTAAGTGCTGCATTCGCAAACAGCGCTTGAGCGAAAAGTGTTTTTTCCAGATTATTTAATCTCCCTCATGTTGTTCGAATTATTTAAAATATCATTATGGTATGCAGTTTAAACAAAACTGTTTTTAAAAAGGAAACCAACAAGTTGTTCATTTTAAGAGGCCTGTCTTTTTTCTCTTTTGAACAGTTACTATTGCACTTTAAGAAGACAAAAGTATTTATCAGATTACTCGATTAAAATCGATGGAATAATCGATAGTCAATTACTAAAATAATCGATAGCTGGAGCCCTACACAAGAGGGACGACCTGAGTGGGAAGCCAGTCCAGCACATACACTCTTATAACAATATAATCGCATAGTAATTCTAAAAAGGGTAAAAAATGCAAAGAATTTATATCACATCACTGAACATGAAGGGGGGGGGGGGCAGAAGAGGCTGCCAACGAACAGAGTAGTAATCCATTAGGCTACATCATACCTCACTACATAGCATCATGTTTTTTTGCTTTGCATTTTACCAAAATGACTTTAAAAGGACTAATCAAAATACAGTGTAATAGCCAAGATGTTTACTGGGTACTGGAAGATTAACCTATCTAAATTATCCAGGGACAAATACACACATATACATAATTATAATTAAAAACATAATAAAAATAACACAGTAGCTTTATAAAGTTGAACTGTTATCCAGGCACTCGCTAAAGCAGAAGACCGAAACTGCATCACAGAATCACTGCTGCACTCCTGTCTGATCGGAGCCCAAACCCAAATCATCTCAGAGCATCGTATTTAACGGAGAGCAACATGCCGAGCGGTATCTAAACAGCACATCGGTACCATATAACTCACTGCTGTGTGCGTTTGTGTATAAAAAAAAACAACAAACAAAAAAAGTTGATGAAAGCATTTGCCTATAATTTAAATTGTCGTCATTCACTGCAAATACAGAAGGCAACATCACAACTCCCATTTACAGGAAATAATAACTGAGGAGGCCTTTATGTTACACCAACAGGCCTGGGTCGTGCCTTTCTGTGGAAGGCTGCATAATAAAGTGTGCCGACGGCCGTCGATAACACACATTTCGCCTAAAGTCTGCCTCCGAATTAACTGAACCGAAGAGAATCCACATTTTTGTATTTTCGACTCACGTATCGAAAATAGGAGGATTGAGCGACCGCCGTCATAAAAAAAACGTGTTACTCTTGGCTGGGTGTTGCCACATATCATCTGCGACATATAAACGTCAAGGGGTAACGCGCTAAGGCGGCCTGAGGCGCGGCCACGAGCGCACTTTTACCGCCACATGTCGCGCAGGAGTCAGATACCGCGCGAGGCGTCCCCACGGTCAGCAACGGAGCCAGCGCTCGGGAGCAGTCAGCGGGTATTTATAGAGGCCGGACCGCTAACCCAATCAGAACCGATGTGTGCCCAGGATGGCAGCCGCGTCGTCAGGAGCGACAAACCCCGGGGGAACGGCACGGCGAGGAACGTGCCCAGGCCTTAATTCCCATTAGCTCATCGTAATATACTACCAGTAACACAGAGACGCTTTTGCAGGCTCTGCAGAAATCGGCGACGTGATCCTCACGATACCCGGCAGAGTTGGACCCTTGTAAATGTTTGCTTTGGCAGTTCCTAAATACATGTAAATGAAACACCGAAACATATTACGTCAGTTTAAACAATGGATGCACATCAAAGAACCCCCCGTTTAATTTGTTTATGCAAAGTGAATCATTTGCTAAACTAAAATCAGTTACCCTTGCAACTGTACGAAACGTAAATGAAGCAAATACTGCGCCCTTGCATAGAGATGAGTTTTCTTTGAGGCGTCTGAACAGAACGTACACCAGCACGTTAAAAAGTTCTGAAAATACATAGACCCTCCCCCATTTCTATCAAGTGCTGACCAGGCCTTCACTATCTCCAAGGTGTGTTTTTGCAGAGCACCCTATATGAGTTCGGTGAAAAAGTCACTAATTGGAAGACGTAAAGGCATAAATGAATACGGGAAATGAAAAACATTTCTACAGTAACCCGTCCAGCGACTGCACAGCAAGCGCGCGCTGGCAAGTGCGCTCACGTGCGCGCGAGGTGGCCACGAGACGACTGCGAAATCCATAAAAGGGGTTACCGCCCACTCAAGCGTTTGTGCGAATACGATAAAGTAAGAAATGTTACCACCTGACCACGATCATTTTATACGATATTTTATTGTAGTTCTGTACGTACAAACCATGTATCGACGTTAAGGAAAATGCGTGGATTTAATTAAATATACAAAACGCCTAGGATACAGAAAGTTGTAGATGACCATATTGAATGGCGGCCTTTTGGATCAATCTGCGCTCGCGCTCTGGTATGGGAGTGAAAACCAAGTACTGTTAACAGTTTCAGTTAAATGAAAGCCGTTACTCGGCCCCCAAAATACAGTGAGCATAATCGGTTAGAAAACTATTATATACACATTGTTTAAATGAAGCATGTCGTTTAATAAAGTTAATGGGGTAAAGAAAAAGACCGCCAAATAATTGGCTATGATCTTTTACATTCGTTTCAATGGGACTGTTAAGTAATTAAATGAGTGTTTAAAACGGGCAGCTATCTAGTTGCCAACGAGCTAGCTTTACCAACGATGCACGGGATGATGCACATACACCACAAAATATGCAGATAATAAACAGAGGTTTGGGGAAAACATATTTGTAACTTAAGGATTTGCCCGTAACGTACAAAACTCCGTAAGACAGCTCACAGAAAACAATAAAAACGATTTTAAAGCAATTACAATCGAGTTACTCACTGAGAAACAATCAGCTGATAGAACGGTGACTCAGTAGACTACACCACTTCCGCATTCAGTAGCGATGACCTATGCAATAGCCAATCTCAACCAACCTGCGCTACCAATAAGCGCTATGCATGGGGTCGGGTGACGTCATTGACTGGTTCGACGCAGCCAATGACAATTCAGAACTAGGGGGGACCCTGCGCGTTGAGAACGGCGTGAACACGCCCACTGTAGAGCCAATCAAACAGCACCAGCGGAGCACACATGGCCAACTATAAAGGCAAGGGGCGAGAGCCAATAGAAAATCACAGCGCGGCACAGTGTTAATCACATGCTGCGGTGTGTGACGGCGTGATTTTAAAGTGGTAGCACTTGTTTATAATCGAGCTTGTTCGAGAAACTGCGCCCCTTGTTGGCTGTGCATTTCCACGATCACCTCCCATTATGTCCACGTTTCAGATGCAATTCTGCAACTAAAGAAACTTAATTTAACCATCTACAAGCCATGTATATGTACAGCTACGTATATTATGAAATATGGCAATAAGATAGGGAATCCCAGCCTTTTGATGACCACAGACCGGTTTATTTTGTGCAATAATTTCACAGACTGGTAAAGTGTATGGGGGGGAGTGCTCTCGATAAACATGTCGATCTGGGGTCAATTTAATAAGCTTAATCATTTCCATTTATCACATGCAATAAATATGCGCGATCGTCAGAGGTACTAAAAAGGCGTGGTTTGGAAATAGGCTTACATACTGTAGTTTATTTTTTAAAATCAAGCAACCCCGCTCAAAACCCCTAACGTTCTGTAACACTATAAGACTTTTAGTACATTAAAAAAAAAAAAAACATAATTTAAACGACATTTATGTAAATGTTAGACTTAAGTAATCATTTATGAATTTGTTTAAAAATTAAATACAATTATTTGTGAAATACAGATCTTTTTCTGTTGTATGGTGCTGTATGGGGTGGTGTGTGGTTTAGCGGGATTGAATACTGTGTTTGAGATTGGAAAGTCGCTGGTTGAAATGCTAGGGTCGGCAGACTGATATGAGCAATGCCTTTAACCCCAGTAGCGCCGGAAGATCGGATGCTGAGGGTGCTTCAGCACCCCCCCCCCCCCCCGGTTGTTGGTGGTAATGCAGTGTCAGAATACCTGGATAGTCCAGCCTATCTATGCCTGTAGTGTAAGAAAAACATGTCACTATCATAATTATCTTACAGTGGGTCATAGGTGACTTTATGATTATTTCTCCAAAATGCCTACCAGACCACAACCAAAATAAAGTCTACTGGCCGTTCCAACTTTCAGCTCCCTGAGCTCAAAGCATCCTGTTGTACTTATGTTAACTTCCAAACTCCAGGGTGTCTGACCCTGCCTTCTCTGTTGTACGTCGCTTTGGATAAAAGCATGCAGTGTAAATTACATAAACTGTACTCCATCCATCTATTTTCTGTAACCACTTATCCAATTCAGGGTCAAGGGGGGTCCAGAGTCTATTGGCACAAGAGAGGGAACAGCCCAGGATGGGGCACCAACCCATCACAGGGCACACTCACACACCAGTCACTCACACATGCACAATTTGGTAACTCCAATTAACCTCAGCATATTTCTGGACTGGGGCGGCACGGTGGCGCAGTGGGTAGCACTTCCGCCTCACACCTCTGGGACCAGGGTTCGAATCCAGCCCAGTTCCA
>JAODKL010000107.1:28314837-28334868 GCA_026780765.1 Petrocephalus schoutedeni
GTGTGTGAGTGTGCCCTGCGATGGGCTGGCCCCCCATCCTGGGTTGTTCCCTGCCTCGTGCCCATTGCTTCCGGGATTGGCTCCGGACCCCCCGCGACCCTGAACAGGATAAGCGGGTTGGAAGATGGATGGATGGATGGATATTTCTGGACTGTGGGGTGAAACAAGAGTACCTGAAGGAAACCCCATGACGACACAGGGAGAACATGCCAACTCCACCCACATGGAGCCATGGTGGAGACTGGAGCCCTGGTCTCATAGGTGTGAGGCAACAGTGCTCACCACAGCACTGCCCCATGAACTGTACTCCATACCAATATGTATACTAAGTTATTCTTGCTCTTTCGAAATAGGCAGTAATGCATTGAAGAGAATCCATAACAACAGATCTATTACACATTATGTATTCTTATGTATTCCTGATGCTGCATTTTCTTTCAGGAAGAGGTATGTGCTTTCACATTCTGTTTGACTTATAAATGTGAAGGGAAGTCATATGTTTGCCTAAAAATAAAATAGCAAACGTAATAGAATCACAGTCATGTTTATGGTTATCGGACATATGCGTATATTTGATAAACACTCGGAACTAATTGAATATCCAGAAAATTTCACATGTGTCTGGCTGCATCTAACCGCCATCCCCATGTTTCCTGACTGTGGATAAGCACTTGGGGCTGTTTTGGTTCCGGATCTTCGCGCCAATCTTTTGAGCTGACCTAATATGCTTCATCACACCAGTCGTTGGTCATACTAGCCTTGACCTCTCCCAGAAGGTTGTGAGAAGGCTGGACCCGCTGCTGCACTTCTCACCTGGCTTAGTAACCTCCAGCCAGGCATGGCGTAACGTCCGACCAAAAGGAGCTGATTTAATTATTCAATGCTTCATTTGTATTACATCAGATTATGTGATTATAAGGAATTTGTGTTGTTAAAAATTAGTCGATATGTTAATTGTTAGATAATAAGATGTGCACTTCCCCCAAAGTTTAAATAAAACTATATCTTTGGAATAATAGATTTCAAACCTCAATACTCTTAATGCAATCTTGTACAATCTTCTCTAGATTGACTTATAGTTTTCTATCAGAGGGAGCATATATTTTTTCTTGTGATTGGAAGGTCGTTGGTTCAAAGGTTATTAGAAGCAGAGTGATTTCACCAGAGGGGTTCCTGAACAAGGCTTTTAGCACAGATGTAAAGAAAAAATATATGTTTTGGCATCCATAGTAATTGTGCATATTAGACACGTACTGTGAGGGACATGACTGTGGAAATCAGGTGAGAGTACTCATGAGGTGGCAATCAACAAGTCTCCAGAGACTGCCCAGTGATGGATGGCAGCTGGCTGGCTACATAAAAAACGTTACAACAGTTGATAGTTTTGAACATTGCAACCCCCTTTTCCAAGGTCACATGTGTTTCCTGTGAGTCATATATGTCAAATGTGCTGCTTGAGTTCCTTGAGCACCATAGTAAAAATAAATAAGTAAATAAATATGACACAACAGCTCCCCCTGGAGTTGAAATGCAACTCATGCCCGGACTGATCTACAGTGTCCTCAGAAATACTTCACATATTGAGTACTTTTCAGGTCCACAACACAGATTTACTTAATAGAGTTTGATGTTAAATGTGGTTCATTAAGTTATACATTACCACTTTGCCTTACTGTTTTGAATTCCTTCTTTAACTGTCACACAGGATACAGCAGGACTTAACCAGTGTGCAGTTGGATTGCTGGCTTATCTCCACTGTGACACGCCATGGTGGCACCAGCATGGGTTAGTCCCTGGTCCTCAGAGACAGAGTGGAAGATTAATAAGTGACAGTAAACTTGGTCCATAGGGGGATACTATTACTGCATCTCCGACCTATGCACGAATAGCTTTAAAGTGGGTGTCATCTCAGAGACCAATCACCTGTGCCGCCTGGCTGTACTTATCTGCAGCTCCAGTGGGCCACTCTCTCTCAGTGGTTGGTCTCTCTGGTCACCAGTGCCCACTGCGAAACCCAAGATGGTGAGTGCCGGGGGTCTCTCTGCTTGCAGAATACATTCATGCTTGGAGGGGAAAAAAGTTGATCTTTTAACGGAATTGACATTGACATTTGAATTGCAAATACTTCAAAACTAACATATAGCCATAACATGCACAATTGCACATTAAGAAATTGTAGTATTAAGTAAAAAATTTGAATGACAAATTACAGCATATGTTTGTTTACTATCGTCTACTGAAAGCTTCAAGTGTCATTCTGTGTTTACACCAGCATAGTCATGATTTTAGGTGACATTAATGATGCTGTAACATACAGATGTCATTGAATCCTATTACGGCTCTTCGGTATGATACAGGACTGTGACCACACTGTCTTTTTCTTTCCAGACGTCCTACACTGACAAAGGAGAAAAGGTAGACTAGTCATTATATACTTATTCAACAACACATGGCTGTCAATAGGACACGTCCCTTTGGCATATTCACAAGTGTCTGTCACATGGTACTTGTCCCTGTAGATTGAACTGCATTGTTCAAATCAGGAAAGCGTTTCTTAGCTGTCATTGACATTTAAGTGGAACTACAAAGACATTGTAAAGTGGGGCCAACATTTCTCTTGGAATTTCTATCATCCAAAATACAGTCAGTTTACCTCAGGCACGGCATTTATAACTCGTCAAGATACATCCGTTTTGCGATCAGTAGGTACAAGTCAGAAACTGCTAAGCAGAATGCTAAATACTATTCAGTTTTCCAGTATGTAGTTGTTCATTCACCACAGGATTTTCAAATATTTACTTTCAGCCAGAAAGGGGGCGATTTATTAAATTCCATCACCTGACATTCTGGGTTGGAAATGCCAAACAGGTAAGTTTTATATGCATCATACTGATTTCACTAACCAGAATCGCTGAAAGTTCATCCCTTAGTAGTGGATGTTCCTAGAATTTTCTTAAATGGAAGTCATATACATTTAATTAGACAAACAATATAAAAAACTAAAATGTTGCAATATAAAATAATTGAAATGAGATCTTATGTTTAATAGTCAAAACCCAAAAAACTGATCTGGGGGGAAAGACTCAATAACAAATTCCAGATTTTTCTGTGAGGGGCAAAAGGCTCTTTGGACTATGTCCAAGGTCATTCACCTTTTGTTCGTGGAAATTACAATATGGGAACTAAGACACACTCTCTAATATATTATTTAAGAGTAATAATAATATATAACAATAATATATTAAATCAAGCTTTTGGAGAATGTTAAAATATTACTATAGCATTTTCCCACTTTACCAAAAAAGCCTGGTCTAACATGGTAGCATAGTGTCCCCTAGTGGAAAGTCAGCGCCACTGTACTTGTGGACCTGAGATGGACCGCTGATTATTCTCCACTGAACTCCATGGTCTCTCTGTAGGCATCTGTGTTTTACTGCGACAAATTTGGCTTCGAGCCCCTGGCCTACAAGGGCCTGGAGACAGGCAGCCGGGAGATTGCATCCCATGTCGTCAAGCTGGACAAGGTTGTGAACCCATCCCCCGCCGTTCCCGTCACAATCATGCGTGCCGAGAACGAGTTTTTAGACGGTGAAACTGTTGACATTTTCCCTTGCAAATATCATGATGCAGCTCTTTAATGCTATATTTGGTGGTAAAAACATCAAGAACAAACCTACCACACACCACTCCGTCATCTTACAAGTTCCCCCTGTAGGCACGTCATTACACCACATTGCAGTGCCCTCCATAAGCAGTGAATGGCCTTTATTTAACAATATGTTTCTTATTCCTTTTTCAGATACTGTTTGCTTTTGAGTCAGCCCTGAACCCTGGAATGGAAGGTTGCGCACCCTTTTAGCTCTATGTAGAAAGTTGATGCAGCATTACAGTGAGTGCTT
The DNA here is from genome assembly GCA_026780765.1 of Petrocephalus schoutedeni. NCBI lineage: Eukaryota > Metazoa > Chordata > Actinopteri > Osteoglossiformes > Mormyridae > Petrocephalus > Petrocephalus schoutedeni. Next base: position 28,318,737 of record JAODKL010000107.1, read on the forward strand.
TCTCTGAGCTGAGACCAGCTCATTCTGTATACTTATATTGTCTGCTCTTCATTTTCCCCCAGAAATGGGGGAGCACCTGATGAAGCATGGAGATGGAGTGAAGGACATCGCCTTCCAGGTGGAGGACTGTGACTTCTTGGTGCAGGTACCTGGCTGAGCATCACCGAGGAGCATATCATGGCAGAGATACGAAAATTGGTTCCTTTGCCGCTTCCCAGCGAGACGCATTTCAATTCAGCTTTATTTGTATAGCACATTTTCACAACATTACATTGCCCCAAAGTGCTTTGCATTATCTCTGCCCAAGGCCCCTAGTGACCAACCCAGAGGAGGCAGTGGCAAGGAAAAACTCCCTAGAAGGAGGAAACCTTGAGAGGAGCCAGACCCAAAAGGGGGAACCCCTCCTCCAGGGGGCAGCAGAGAAAGTTATATTGTACGCTTTTTATTGAGTTCATTGAGTTGAGTTGGCGCAGCGATTTCTGGATTTTTCAGGTGCATACATAGCGTACGTGCCCACATCCTGTGGGCGCCATAGAAAGGCCAGCTCTGCGACCTTTATCTTGCAGGCTGCGGCCGTTTAACAATGAGGTTGTCTGAGGCTAGGCAAGCAGCTTGAGCAAACTCTGCCCTGGTTCCACTTCTCCAGAAGAAGTTATCGTTTAACCCACCGATAGGGAGGCCGGCCTCTGCCTGGAGGTGGCTGAGACATGTGAGGGGCCGCTCTGTTTGCCCATGGTGCTGACTCCAGCAAGCAGTGCATCCAAATTCAACACAGTGAAACCGCCGAACACGTACAAGGGTTCCGGTGGCTGCCAGTCCTTTAAGGAGTGTTGGAAGCTGGACGTGCCTAACTCCCCATAACCTAGCCGTGATTGGTGAATGTCTGTTTTCAGACAGCTAAAGAACGCGGTGCTGTGATTGTCAAGAAGCCCTGGGTGGAGGAAGATCAATTCGGCAAAGTGAAGTTCGCTGTTGTGCAAACAGTGAGTTGCCGTGACCGCATGAGCTGAAATCCCCTCGTCGCAGGCTGGACACACAGGAAATCTTTTGCAACCCCAGCACCATAATAGACGATTAAGCATCCAATAATCTATATTGTGGGTTGACAGTAATTTGCTTTAGAAACTGAAAAGCCCAATAGCCCGAACATGCATTAGACATGAATTAGATAAGACTTCCCAATCAGTGCACATCAGTCCCATTTCGATTAATCACCAACCAAGACTAAATATTTCTCAAAGCCTAATGTATTCTATAATTGCATACGTGGCATAACCCACTCATGTGAACTAAAGATATTTTAATCTTTTTATTTTGATGTAGTATGGAGACACAACCCACACGTTCATTGAGTACCTGGGGCCATACAAAGGACTTTTTCTTCCTGGATACAAAGAGCCACTCTACAAAGATACTCTGCTGGCCAAGCTGTAAGTCAAATGTGTCCTGCAGCCTCACATCTGGTTCTGCAGTCTTTCCTAGCTTCTGGTAGCTAGGTAGTCTTTGTCACATGATACCAAATACATCAGAACCAAACTATGGGGGCAGTGTGTGGCTCAGTGCCCAAAGCCTCTGTGCCTGTGATCAGAAGTTTGAGTCAAGCCTTGGCAGGCCCATGAGCAAGGCTCTTAACCCCATACATGGGGGCTGCTACAGGTGACTGCCCTTTGCTGCTAAACCTGCTCTAACCAACTTATATGTCTGAGTGAAGAGCAAGATGGGGTAGGCAAAAGGAGAAGAAAGAAAGAGTCTTCATATCTATCACAATCTCTTCAGGTCAAGTTAGAAAGACAAATGTCCAGCTTGGTTCTGTTTAGAAAACTCTGGAAAACAGCGATGGGCTGAAATGGCTCATTCCCCATTTAAGTTTCCATTCACTTGACGTTTTTCTCCACAGACCACCAACCTGTTTGAGCTTCATCGATCACATTGTGGGAAACCAGCCAGATGACAAGATGGTGCCAATAACAGACTGGTAGGGGGGGGGGGGGGGGAGGGTCTTGTGTAGCTGCCTGAATGAGTTTGAGGCGATAGGTGGCGCATCAAACCATTTTTGATCTCCTACCTGCTGTCTGACCATTTTTAAAAGTTCCAGTCCTAAGTTCAGATCGCCATTCTTAAAGTGTCCATAGTATTTGGGTCACACACAATACATGGTGGGAAGTCAGAATTCCCCCAAACCAACATCGATATAGATACACAGACTGATGATACATACAGGCACAGACAGCCTAATGTGTGCGCTTGTGCCTTGCGCAGAAACCGGACTCCCTTCATCCTTCTTCCAGGTACCAGAAGTGTCTGATGTTCCACCGCTTCTGGTCCATAGACGACAAGCAGATCCACACGCAGTATAGTGCTCTGCGTTCCATTGTGGTCACCAATTATGAGGAGACTATCAAGATGCCCATCAACGAACCAGCAACTGGGAAGAAGAAGTCCCAGATTCAGGTGTGGTTTTGGTGTTAGCAGACCACCTGGTAGCACCAACACCAGCCAACGCCTGGTACCATTCTTCATGAGCAGAATTCTGGTGTCGATTTCAGCCGTTGGGTGTCAGTTATGAAAAGTGTTTATTTGTGAGTACACTCTAAAACCTTTCTGATATTTCAGGAGTATGTGGATTACAATGGTGGGCCTGGCGTGCAGCACATTGCTCTTAACACACCAAACATCATCCAAGCGGTGAGTAATTCGCCTTCCTCTGGCAAGGATTTTGGAGGATGCCTCTCTCAAAAGATGCTCTCATGATGGGCATGGGAGACTTGAGTGAACTTCGCTGGGTAAACACGTGTCTTCCTTTCACTCTCTCTCAGATCATCAATCTTAGAGCGCGTGGGGTAGAGTTCCTGTCTGCTCCAGACACGTACTACGACACTTTGCGGGAGAAGCTCAAGACAGCAAAGGTCAAAGTGAAGGAAGACCTCAACAAACTGCAGGTCTGCAAGCGTTAGACGTTCTGTCGTCCACGATCCATGATCCAGCCGGCATTCAAAACGCAAAGCGAGTGAAAAGCTGAATGCAGAGGTCTCCCCGTGTTCCTTTAGGAGTTGAAGATCCTGGTGGATTTCGATGACAAGGGATACCTGCTACAGATCTTCACCAAGCCCGTACAGGATCGACCAACCCTCTTCCTGGAGGTCATTCAGCGGAACAATCATTCTGTTAGTACCGTGGGGGGGAGGCTGTGCATGTTCCTAATGTCCCTCACTTCTGTGGTTTTGAGGTTTTAATGTGCAACGAAACAAGCTGCCAAAGCAACTGCATACAGAACGAGCAGTTGGGGGCACTGACACAGAGGTGGTTTCCTTTACATGCTTTCACGGCTACTCATGTAATAGCAGCTTGCTTGGCTCATTCCAGGTCATACGGACCTTATTCATAAAACATTCACCACCAGGTGCTTTAAAATTCCGAGCCTGTTACCCCCCCCCCCTTTTTTTTTTTTTTACGAAATGCTGTAAAGTGCCCCATAAATTTCTCAGACCTTGAGTTGAAGACAAATTGCTTTAGGCAATTTGGGATTTTATATTGCAGGGAGCTTTATCTTTCCCTCTGTCACCAGACAGCGCAGTAGTATTTGCCCCAAACATGATGCACTCTTTTCAAAGCACATGAAAATCACAGGGTATGGGTTGCATTCATTTGCTATAATATATATCTAAACAGCTTGGTGTGAAAAGGCATGAGACGGCGGCGTCGTGCCGTGGCTGTTGCTTATGTTCACGCTCATGTTCCCTGAAGGGATTCGGGGCAGGAAATTTCAAGTCCCTGTTCGAGGCTATCGAGAAGGACCAAGACGCGAGAGGAAACCTCACAGTGCTGACCCAGGACGGACAGCCCAAATACTATTACTGACCCATGCAGGGCCCCCTCCACCAACCAATAAACCATACGCAGATATGGATTCAGCATGATTGTACCTTAATTCTGAAGACCAACACATCAGACATGAACGAGTCAAAGACCGACGGAGACAATGGCTCTCTGTTGACCTTCCTCGTGTGCTCGGAGTTAAAAAATAAACTTTGTGTTAAGAGTTTCTAATGGGACTCTGAATTTATTCACCAGCCTTCTCACAAACAAATCAACATGCACCTTCAGAAGGTTTATTTCAAAATAATTTATTTGTATATAATTGGAATGAGGCCAGGCTGGTACATCATCAGCAATGGTATTTACTCTTTCATAAACATATTGTTTTGTACAGGGAAAAGAAAATATTTCCATACCTGGCCAAAATGGATAAATATATTAGTAAATAAATATATTAGTGACATATTACCATACTGAAATGTTCTATTATATATAAAATACAACACTTTGTTTTTTATTTTGTTTTGACTTTCTCATCTTTACAAAATATACTGAGGAATCCCTTGAATTTTATAGGGACTGTGCTTTATTGGAAAAAAAAGGCAGTTTCAGCTCATTCTGTGTCTAAAAAAAAAAAAAAAACAGCAAAACAAAAACACACAAAGGGACCCGAACTGGACTGAAACTCAGTGACATTTCATTTAAGGCAAATTTCCGCAGAGCGCGAGCTGCATAGTGCTGGTTTGCCTCAGAGCCGTTTGCGGTGCGGCCGCTCTGAGACCAATCTCAGGTGTAAGGCACTGTCAAGTATCACGAGCAGTGGCGTCCGCGCCCGCCGACGGCCGCAGAGCGCATCACTCCCGCTTGTTTCATGATTATGTGACACGTACATTCCTCAAAACTTACTGCAGACTGGAATTTCTAGAACTCCCAAGTGTCCAGGCAAGTTCACCACTGAGATTCGACTCGATTCACCTGGCAATCAATAGGATGCTTGGCCGTAGTGATAGCAGAGGCTGACGGCCTCGAAAGATCAAAGTCAACTAAAACTAATGGAGATAAAATAGTTAAGCTTAGCCATGCTGAACTCCTATCGTCCCCATTTAACGTGAAACATAACAGATGCTCATAACGGAGTCAGATTAGCTTGGTGAGACGTGGTTAAGTGCTATTAGCTTTTGTCTTCACTAGCCTGAGCTCTTACTCTCGGTGTCCACTTTTGCAACATTTTGGTCTGCTGGGCCAAAACAGAACAAATTCACATTCATACTGCGCTTCAGGACTCCCAAACGCACGGTCAACATCGAGTCTGCTGGTTCAGCTTTAATGTTAAACAATTATGCCTGAGCTTTGGCTTTTTGAGACCTTGATAACACTTTTTTTTTTAAATAGCGACCAGTGTTTTTTACATTTAATTTAAGGCAAGGAGGACAAATGATTGGTGCCACTATAATGTGTAGACCAAAATGTTAGACCATAACGTGTAGACCGTAGCTAGACCACAATGGGGGGGGGGGGGTGATCATAGAGCCCACGAGTGCTGCATCGCGATCCTGTTCGATCCGAGATCTGAGGGCATCGGCATGAAATGGAAAAGTGACGAGGTGAGAAAGGAAAAAAAAAAATACAAATTCAGTCAATTTGTTTCTTTAACATTGAAAACAACCAAGTCAGAGGAAGGAATAAAAAATGAAAAGAGGTCACAGATCTGCCTTTTGTTCGATCACCTGGCATGAAGCAAACCCATCTGGTGTATGGGGGGGCGGGGGTGCACTGAGGGTTTCTCAGGTCAAAATGCAGCAGTGATACTTGGGGAAGCCCAGATGAAGTTGAGGGTCGAGAACCTGATCAACGAGCAACGGGTAGCACAAGGCTTTATAAAGCCCATAGTTCTGCCCAGCACATAGTCATGGGACACCGCCCCACTGCAGACATCAATCTGGCCACTATATCTGCACCCTGAGGTACGCTGGAGGGACCAGGTGCATCGAACAGCCGACTCTGACTCTGCGACCACTACAAGTCTTCCCTAGTTACAGATTCCTACACGCCTGAAGACGATCTTACAACTGTTTGCATGTCGTCTTTGTGTGGTTTTTCTCTCTGCTGTATATGTATTTTCCTTAAGAAAGTGGTGATGAAATGCGCATCTTTCAGCTGTGACAGGCAGATGAAGTCCAATCCTTAGGTGTTGATGTTTCTGGGAGGTCTGGAAGGCACTTCAATTGTTTGTATAAACATATTTCTCTCTCTTTGTGGATCTTTTTTTTTCTTTTCTTTTTTACTCAAGCAGTTCCCAGCTCCAAGGTTTTTGCCACATAATTGTGTGCCCATTTGAAAAGACCTGATCGGTGCCTCTGGAACCGGGAGGAGCTGGAGAATTTCTGGCAGAACTTTCTGGAATTATCTGGAAGACACTATACTGTTGCTATGTTTGTCCATTCTGGCTCCTTGTAGCAGCGTGACATTGGGATACATCTCGTATTCACACACCAGACTCCTCTTCTGATCCTGCGGAAGAACAAACACACAAGGTTGGGTTTTGAATTGAATCATTAATGTAGGATCCAATGAAGGCTTGCAGACTGACTATAAATCTTCACGAACAGGACTGTGAGCAGCAACAGCAGCACATACCCTGACTGTTGTGTAAAGTTTGGCAGTATAAGCAGAGGTCTGGGGCAAGCTCTGCGCCCGGCTGGTGGCCCCTGCACTGCGCCCCCTCCACTGGGCCGCCAGGCCCCTGCAGTTGCGGCTCTGAGCGGGCCTGCTGGACCCGCTTCTGCCACACGACGTGGCCCCCGCAGCACGGCCAGTCACCCATCCCCCCCGAGTCCAAGATGAGGGGGACGGGCAGCAGCGGGGGCATGTCAGGGGGGCAGCAGTAGCCCGCCGGCTGGCCGTAGTGGATGTGGATGCTGCAGTCCTCCTGTAGGTCCAGGCTCTGGTGGAAGTGCACGGCGGGGGCCTCCAGCAAGCAGGTGCTCTTTTTCCGCCTGTGATGGCGGCTCGGACCCTGGTGGCAGCAAGGAGGGGGCCCCAGGGGAGGGTCAGGCAGCTCACACTCGGGCTTCTCAGGCCGGTGCGGGGGCCTGTCTGAGGGGTCCAGCTTGGAGCACTGACATGACTTGTGCCGGACCTGGCGTGGAGGGGAGTCCTTGTTGGCACCGGGGCCGAGGGTGGCACCCCGCTCCTCATCCGCACCCCGGTCGGGGCCTTGGCTGTGGTCGCCGTCCTCATAATGGTGATGCCGGTGACGGTGGTAGTGGACGTGGTTGAACACCTGCTCCTCCGGGCAGCTCTGGTTGACCACCGAGTCCAGGGAGCGGGGCCGAGCACTGGCGTCCAAGCTGTCCCTGCGTGTGTGGCCCGGTCCATAGTACACAAAGGGGTCATAGTCGCTGCTCAGGGAGCTGCGGAAGGTGGACCAGCTGCCGTAGACGCCCTGCAGACTCACATCTGTGCAGTTCAGGACAGAATCGCTGGAGGAGCCATGACAGGGCCCCGAGCTGGAGTCACTGGCCGGGCCGTCCGGGAAGTAGCCGCTGCGCTCGGTGCGGTAGCTGCCCCCGGAACAGCTGCCGTCATCCTGCCGGCTGTGAGCAGCCGCGCGGGGGGGTGATGAGGCCCGCAGCCGGGAGCCGGAGGCACTGCGGGGCGGCGGGCAGCCCTGGCGGTAGCCGTTGCAGGTACGGTGTGAGTGTGCCTGGCTCAGGTGCCTCCCCGTCCGGCAGCCGCTGCCGGCCCGGTGAGGCCGAGTCCCATGGCCTTCGGGAAGGTGGTACCCGAAGTGGGCTGGCGCAGGACCCAGGGGTCGGTTCTGCAGGCAGCGTAGGACACGAGGGTCCAGTGGAGAGGAGCTGCCGATGTGGCGTAGAGGGGGGAACTGGCCGGGGGGTACTCGTGGGTAGTGATGGCGAATGGGGAAGGGGATGGGGTGTGGCTGTAGGGTGTGGTGTCCAGAGTACTGGTGCCGTGTTCGCTGCGGTTGACGGGGGGCCAGTTCTGCACCTGGAGCACAGAAAATGACTTCAGACCACTTGCCAGCCAAGATATGACACAGAAAAAACGGAGGGACACTGGAAACAAACTGACAAGCTCTACCAAAGCAAACAACTCTCTCCCCCTAAAGCACAGAGCACAAAAACTACATTTCCCAGGTAGGGCTATCGGGGGCGGGAACACATTACCCATGATGTTGTGCATGCACAGGGGGCAGGTACGGTGCTGCAGCAGCCACGGGTCGACGCACTCCTTGTGGAACTCGTGTGAGCATGATATTATGCGCAGGTTCTGAAACACAGGTATCCTGCAGTCAGCGTGTGCATGCACGTCTCCATAGGCCCGTGCATGAAAATAAAGTAAGTCAGAGCTTTTTGGATAGCGGCATGCTGGAAACTGCCAGTTGCACTATGTTCACCAGAACTACAGGTTCATCTGTAAAAATCACTGAGTTTTGTTCATCAGCCACCAAGGACACAGGACAATTGCTCGCTGTCAGCCCCAAAAATACAAGAGACAGAAAAAGAGAATCGGGGGAGAGTTGAAACGGAGAGCTAGCAATTTCATTTTCATTATTCCGACCGATGGGGTGTCAGAGAATGATAACAGATGTTCCCTAACGATGGTGCTTGCGTTCATCGCTTTCACACGTCCTCCTAAGCAAAACCACAACACGAAGCCCTATCACAAACCCAAGGCCAGGTTCTTCAGCCTTGATGGAGAGTAACTAATATAGTCGACAATTTAACTTGACTTCTGGGTAATCTATCTCATTCGCTTTAAATACCAGGGCTAAAGATACCTCATCGTCGGATTGTTAGAGGCATAAAATCACTTATCTGAGTCTGCTTTCGGTAATGCAAGAAAGGGCAACTTGACGTACGGGGAAACCCAAGAGCCACATAGTAACTCATCTCTAAGAGTTCCCACCTGGCCATCCAGGAATTCCTCCAGGCAGATGGCACACATGGGACTGGAACTGGAGCTGCTGCCCGACTCGCGGCGGGCTCCTTGGCGCTGGCTGGCAGGGCAGCCCTGAGAGCTGTAGGTGCGCGTCTCCAGCTGGCTGATGGCGCGCATAGTCTGCTGGTGAACCGAGTCCTGCACCCACAAGAGACGTGATTGGTGTTTGCTTTCAGCTGCTTCTGTTAGACGCTAGATTTGAGGTGCCTTAAATTAGTAAATAATCCTAGTGGATAGTGTCCATGGTTATGGGGGTGGTTTTAAGCTGATAGAGAAGAGGTTTAGGCCAAACATCATGTCAGACTTACCCAGTTCCGGTTGGACCTACAGCGGTACCGGAAAGCAAAGATCATGATGATGGCCAGAACAGCCAAGACCACCGTGAGCAGAATTCCAACGTCATAGTGAGGCTGTGGAAAGATGAACCAACAGCATTACTACATGGGATGACAGTGTCTTCAGGTAGACACACTACATCACCTGCTTCAGCAAGGCTAACATCAATCTAAGCAGTTTAACATGAAATAAGCCAAGCATACATCACACTGATGAATGGTTCCATGAGCAAACTGGTAGTGCGGTTACAATCGAGCTGATCCAAGGATGCTAAGTTGGACATAGCTTCTCTGAAAGTGTCCCTGTGCTGGGAGTTAACAGCAGCTCCACATGGGAAAACCCCACTGCATCCCCCCCCACCCGCCCCGCTGGGGTTTGGCTTGTTGACGAGAAGTGAAATCTTGCTCAGGAAACAATAGCGGCACAGACAATGGGCAGACCATTTACAGAAGGGCCGTAAATGTTTACACAGCACTTGCCGGCCCACGCTCACACTCCACAAAGTCAACAGCTTGCCAAATTCTACAGCAGATTGGAGGAATAAGATGTTTGACTACTTGAAGGCCACTCTCAGGATAGTTTACAGGGTTCATGAGGAATTCCAGGATGTATGCGTAGGTTTGAGGTAACTGTATAACTAATCGACCTGTAAAAATAAAAAGTTTGAGGAGTGGGTGAGTGTACTGGAAAGGGGTCACGGTCACAAAGTGCTATGGCACCCACCCATTTGGGAGGCTCAATCATGACTTCGATGCGAACCATGGCTTCTTCGTTCCTGTTGACCAGGCCCATAAGTACCTCGGCATCCTTGGCCTGGACCAGCACCACGGGGTTGAACAGGAACTCTGAGTTGACCAAAGAGTCGTGCAGCTGTGAGGGCGAGAAAGGAGAGGCTCAGTTTGTAGCTTTGTAGAGGAAAAAGCATGGGGGGGGGGGCGAGGAACTGGGCTCACCTCAACTGCAGCTCCTGCGTTGTCTGTGACATCGAAGATGACGGCCTGAGCTCCGCGTTTCACTGCCAGGCGAGCCTGAGGAGATGACAGTGTTAGGGATGCGAATTGCAGCTCTGGCAGCTATGTTGGCAAGAAACCATCACATCACAGTGGCCACCGCTCATATACCCAGGAGTAGAGAAAAAGGGAGAGGGAGCTAAATTTATACTGGGAACAAGCTCTCAAGATGGACTGATGTTGCACTAGTAGTTTCCAGACTGCAGTATTCCACAGAAACTGCAAAGAACAAAAAAATCCAGCGAAAACAGGAGACGAGTCCATTTCACTAGGGGGCGACATCAGCACAGTCAAGCAGACTCACGGCCAGCCCGGCAAGCAGATGTTACGCAACTTAGGCTTGACGGGACGGCCTCTGACGGAACCCAGTCACCGCGGCGAGAATACGCGAACGTGCCTGGCTGCCACCCCCAGTGGAAAAGCGCACGTTCTGCAGGGCGACACCTCTCCTACTATGTCTGAACGCTAAAGCCGAAATGTGAGATGCCGGCAGGCGACAGGGCTACAGGATGGGATACATGAGCAGACGCAGGTGCTATCCTAGTAGCCCCAGTAAGCGACAGGGGCGGGGGGGAGGGATCCATCTCCGATTTCAAACAAAAACAAACATAGAGATGTACCCAGTGGGTAAACATCAGCTAAGCGCAACGTGAGCCAGAGCACGTCACGCCGTTACACATGCCTAGGAGTCGCAGGGCCTGAGTCAATTGTCGCTCGGCCCAGCGGGAATTCAGGCTCACTCTCACTGTTATGCTCGACTCGCTCTGCCAAAGACCCGAGGAAACTTCCGGAGAAAGACTGAGCCGGCTGTTTAGAGCATAGTTAGCATTCAGGGTAACTATAATTTAAAATAAAGATTTTACATAATGATTCTGGCCTCACGAAACCCCAATACTGTGCAGCTTTTTGGGTGGAGTTTGAGTGTAAGCGAAGAATAATTATTATTATTATGAGAAATTATATTTCAATATTTCTCAAGAATTTTCAACTGCTAATAATTACTGTACTATAACAGGGACATTGCTGTCTAGCCTCACTAAAATACAATAATTTGGGGTACAAAGGCAAAAATATCGCCCTACTAAGACAATAGAGCCCTTAGTGTTTCAATACTCTACACACTGTTAGGATCAGGTCAAGCACAGCAGGGGGATGAGCCAACGGCCACATCTCGCTCCAAACAATGGTTTCAAATAAAACAGTCAATCTGTCCGCCCATCCATCCCAACTTACGGATGCCTCCCTGCCAACCATCACTTATAGACTTGAAGATCAGGGCCGGTATGCATAAAACTTTTTAAGAATGGTCGTACACTTTGACAGAGGAGTTAAGAAATTCTTAGCAAAAAGTAGGACCAAAAAGCATTGTACAAAGATGCTAAAAGTCACTTTCAGCAAAGTCTAAGCCCAATTCATCATGCCATCATGCAACTGGTTTAGGAGTCTTCTCCAGCTCTTAAATAATTTAGGAGCTGAGACTCTTAACACTTATGAACTTTTATACATGCCACTTACTCTTAAGTCTGAGAGTAAGAGCAAAATCACGTCACTCTTAGAATTGTGACGCATTAAAGAGTGAAATTTTACTCTGAGAAGTTGTATGCATACCAGCCCAGACCTGGCACAGTTGGCCGCCATCCCCGCTCAGAGCGCGTCGCGCTCGGACCCGCGTCTGTGTTTTCCTACACACCGGAGATAAGAGGTGTGCGCTGGCGGTTTCCCAGCTCTGCCGTCCTTTGTGCTGGTACCCACCCGCCTGCCCGTCTGCCCCTCCTTGCCCCCGACTTCCACCAACAGCTATTTCGAATGTAAGAACAGGGTTCAAAGGGTGTCAGGTTACGCGTCGGACCGCGCTTGGGGAGAAAACAAACTCGGGTTTCACATCAGCAGAAGAGGTGTGTGTTTCTGAGTAAGGAAGGGCCCAGACTGGCGTGTTCGGCCCCAGGGCTTACTGTGTTGTCACATATTCAGTGATTATTCATTCAGATAATCTATTCACTGTGCAACACCCACAGTGCAATACTATTTATCACTGTAAAACACTGTGCAATAGCTTTTATCACTGCAGTACTGTTATTCACTGTATGACCTACCGCAAGATACTATTACTGTGCTACCACCGAATAATACTAATACTGTATAACCCACCATACGATAATATTACTGTACAATCTGTCACGTAATACAATTTTTTACTGTACATTACACTCCACAATACTATTACTGTACAACCTACCGTACATTACTAACACAGCATAGCCAGCCATGCAATATTATTTATCACTGTATAACCTGCAGTGCAGTAGTATTATCGTACAATCTACTATGCAATACTATCACTGTGCTGCTTATTACTGTACAACCCACTGTGCAATACCCCGCGTGTTGTAACATATTGCTCGCGATCATCACCAAAATCATCTGCTATTAGTACTGCAAGACAGCCTTCTTTCCCAGCTCGAATTAATTAAGTCTTTGCTGCCCAACTCATTGTCGGTGCCCGTCTTCTCCCTCCTAGGACCTCTCAGCAGGCACTCACCACAGCTGGCTATGAGCACTGGGTGGCTGTAATGATTTGACCCCCTTCATCCTTTTCCATTTTGTCTGCATTCAACGTATATATACATATGGCTTATGTGGAATTATGTGTAATCTTATTTCAGTGTGGTGCCACTTAATTAGTGCTTGTGACTATCCTTCCATCCATAAATCCATCCATCCATCTTCTGTAACCATTCATTCTATTCAAGAACTGGGTCCAGACCTCGGTGACCCTATTTGCGATGCCTATCCTGAATTAACGACTACTCTCTATCATACTGCGCTATATAGGTGTGAGGTGCCAGGTCCTGAGGATCTGGGATAAAAATACAACTAGACAAGGCTGTAGGGTGTTCTTTAGCTGAGAAATAGGGTCCCTTGGAACAATGTGCAAATGTTCAGATGCACCATCCAGACAGTAGCTTCCATGTTAACCTCATCTCTTCTTCAGACCACTTTCCCTGGCGATGGTCGCCGTGACAGCAGACTAAGCCGGCCAGACCAAGCCTACAGTACCGAGCCCAAGGATTCCAAGATATCCCCAAGCCAGCAGAGAGATGTACTCCCTCCATCCTGTCCTGGGTCTGCCCCAGGGCCTCCGCCCAGCAGGACGTGCCCTGATCAAACCAGATTCTTTATCTGAACTCGCAGAACGCACCATGCTAATCTCAGCAGGCGTTCATTAGGAGCTGACCTTTATTTTCCGTGACAGCCCGGTCATTTCAATAGATTGCCCCAGAGATTGCGGCAGATAATGGACAGCTCATCCGGCAGCGGTAGGGCTTTGGAGCAGCGTGGCGCATCGCCCTAACGAAGGCCCACTCTGTGCTCAACGCTCCTGCCCCGCACCTCACTCCCACACACGCGATCCGGGGATTTGATATCCTTTCCGACAGACACCGGCCGACGTGTTCCTTTGGGATGCCGCTCACTTTATATGCAAACACAAGCCAGGGAAATGTAACGTAAATCATGGCCTCTGATCCGATTCTTTCGTTTGAGAACACAGCTGGTGATTTTATTTTTTACCAGTGCAGGCCGCCAGATGATGTGGTTTGAGTACCTTGTTGCTCCAAGTGGGAACTTTTGCTGAAACTAACCCTTCCATAGCCAAGACAGAACCTGAAACCCTCCAAGCCGGATGGCTTGATCGAATATTCAGCCCAAAAACAAAGAAACATGCTGGTCAAAACCGACCCTTTCAGGCATATGTAATTAAACCAGCACCAGGCAGCATTTACATTCAGTAGGGTGATACACTCGGTCTTGTTTTGGAAAGGTCATGCTATAATGATTTCTTCAGAGACTATGATGCGGCATAAATCACTTTTATTTTCTTGAACCACTCTCCCCAACTGGCTCGCTTCATTGTATGGAGTTTGTCCCCTTGTGAAATGCTTTTCTGTCCTCTCACATATTCTACACGATTCACGAGCACTCCGGTGCCAGTCTGCTAAGACGCAGACGGCTGTTCACTTCTGTGCTGTGTGTCTGTACCACGGACATGGCTCGATGTTATTGCAAGGCTCACAGACCATCCTGGAAGCTGACTTTGATGTCTTTATTGTTTCACTCACATTTTTCCATCGTCTGGAAAGCCGTATTGCTCATTAAGATTTCTCAGTCTGTCATTGATTTAAAATGCTGTTTACGGCATAGCTAACCGGATTTCTTTCGATATTTCCTTCATCTGGAGCCCGGTGAGCGAGAGGGCTCACTGTACAGCACGAAACATCGAGCCGCTCACTTTATGAGGCGCGTGAATATTTTTTTCCCCTGGACAGATAAATAAATTCTTTTTGTACTGTGAAGTGTGTAACGCACAGCACCACACTATGCAAATCCACGCGACCAGATACAAAACAAAGGATGGAGCCCAGTCTGTTGTTATCCCTTTATTTCCAGTAGGCAATTCGAGTACAAAGGCCTCCTGTATAAAACATCTTGGCAAAGCTGGAAAAAAATCAGACACTTGAGAGGGAGAAGAAAGGCGATCTTGGAGAAAGACGGAGAGGAATGCTCGATGCATAAAGCAGCAGGGCAGTCCGTGACGAGCGGGCCGGCGCAGCCGTGAGCGGAGGCCCGAGAGAGGGACGGCAGGTGCGGGCAGATGAACCGGGGGAGCTCCGAGGGAGCCGTGGCGGACGTGCCTGCAGCAGCACGCGGCCGGAGAGACTCCAAGCCGCCGTGCGCCGCACCGGGACCGGGACCGTGATTTGGGCAGGTCGAGGGTTTGACTGGGGGGGCCCTCCCCACACACACACACCCCCCCGAAGCTGGAGCTACCACATTTAGAGTGCTACTCCTCTCCAAACGTGGAAAGCAGGGGAGTCGGTGGAAATGGGAGGGCTGGGATTCATGGTGATCTCTAGGCCCGGGCAATTCTGCAAGGCTGCATACCTGCCTCCACTATGCCCCCCCCCCCAGCTGCCTCACCATGGCACCTGACCACATAAACTCACACCCCTGCTTTTGCCAGCTCTAATTGCACTGCACGGGCATGAACGGGCTTTCCGCATGTAAGGTCACAGCCTCAAGCTGTTCCGAGGACATTCAGAGACAAAACCACTCAGAAAAGCCCCATTTTCAAAGGATTCCGACCCCTCCCCCAATTCAGTAAACGCCCAGCATATAACTATAACCCAACAAGGTTAGCAAAGGGGCCACTTTCTTTTGTAATGGGGTCCCACTGAAAAACAATGACAAACAACAGAAAGCAGGACTCCCAATTCTGTTACCGCAGATGTAAATACTGGGATGAGCTATCGAGAAAAGCCGCCATGACTGTTTCCACGGAGAGCACTAAATTCTGTAATGACAGGGTCCCACTGCCGGGGCCAGCAGGTTCGCGGAAGGCCGGAAAGTTCTGCTGTAGCCTATCATTTAGCATTTAGCTGGGCACACTGAAGTCATTACAGAATTATTGTGACAGACCACCGATTAAAATAGGAAACATTAAAGTGACAAAGAGGCCAGGATTGGAAGCAGGTGTAGTCTCGGTCTGTGAGGTGGCTCTGAGAGGCTCCAGCCCCATCACGAGGCACACACTCGTCCCGCAGTCCTGCCCCCTGCTGGTTTATGATATCTATCTCAGGCTCATTCCAAAGCCCCCACCAAGGATCAGGGTTTGCATGAAGCAACCTTTGCCAAGGCCATGCAAACAGACCACTACACGGCCGGGACACACGGCCAGCCCCAACAGCAGTCCCTGACACCTTGGGAAGGGGCCTCAGTGACATAAAGAGGACCCCAATAGTGGCCCCTGACCCTTCAAGGAGAGGCCTCAGTGATAAACAGCGGGCCCCAATAGCAGTCCCTGACACCTTAGGAAGGGGCCTCAGTGATAAACAGCGGGCCCCAATAGCAGTCCCTGACACCTTAGGAAGGGGCCTCAGTGATAAACAGCGGGCCCCAATAGCAGTCCCTGACACCTTAGGAAGGGGCCTCAGTGATAAACAGCGGGC
>JAODKL010000107.1:28349623-28376609 GCA_026780765.1 Petrocephalus schoutedeni
GCAGGGCCCTTGGGGTGCTGGCCCCTTGGGTTGCCGGGCCCTTGGGGTGCTGGCCCCTTGGGGTGCTGGCCCCTTGGTTCGCCGGGCACTTGGGGTGCTGGCCCCTTGATTCGCCGGGCACTTGGGGTGCTGGCCCCTTGGTTCGCCGGGCCCTTGAGGTGCTGACCCCTTGGTTCGCAGGGCCCTTGGGGTGCTGGCCCCTTGGGTTGCCGGGCCCTTGGGGTGCTGGCCCCTTGGGGTGCTGGCCCCTTGGGTCGCCGGCACCTTGGTTCGCCAGGCCCTTGGGGTGCTGGCCCCTTGGTTCGCTGGCCGCTTGGGTCGCCGGGCCCTTGGCTGCACTGCCGTCAGCTCTGTGGCCAGGCACCCTGACGAGGACGGGCACACAAGTGGGCCAGCAGAGCACGGACAGGGCTATTCAGGCAGATCGGGTTGCATGTATGACCACAAAGCGCTGGAGCGGAGCATGCGCACTCACACACACACACAGGCAGCAGCACTTAATTACGAATCATTTCATACTGCTTTATTAGTACTCTTGTACCTGATCACAACTGTACTTTTCTGATGGTGCACTCCTTGTCCAGTGTTTGGCCTCTTGCCTCGCGCTTGTTTTGCCTAATACTTTGATGCATACACTCATTCTCCTGCAATCTTTCTATCTATTGGAACTAAGCTCCAAATCCCAGCTCCTGCCTACTGTATTTTTCGGGAACTACCACAGCCGTACTCTAGTACTCTCATTCCTTTACACAGCTGCACATTCTGTGGGTGAATAGAGTCGAGCTACCATTACCATGCTAATATGGCGACAATAAAAATCTTCAAGACTAGAAGATGCAGAGAAGCCTCTGGAATCCCAGAGCATCGGCAGGTACTCTACCGGTGGTGGCTCTGGGGCGACTCACCTTCTCCAGCAGGGGGAGGCACTGGGGCACCTGGTGCTCGGGGTTCTCCAGCTTGACGATGCTGATGAAGATGCTCTCCTGGCGTTCATCCTCGCTGGTGTTGCACAGGGACAGCGGGTGAGACTGCAGGAACGGGGAGACAAGGTAAGGTGAACATTCCTCTTTCGCTGGTTCCCTATGCAGATGACAGTAGCTTTCATAGCTTCCAGTCCACGTGGCCTCAGATCTGAACGAAAGGCCCCATATAAATAATAACAAAGCAACAGGGGGGGGGGGGACCCATAACTCATGATTCATGAAAATATTACCGGTTTAAAAAAAGAGAAAACATCTGAAACGGGCAACACAGCGAAGCCACAAATTGTAAAACGCGAACTTGGATGCGACATTCGGACATGACGTTTGTTATGATTCGCCTGATTTAGAACATTGTGTACAACTTTATTGGGGAGTTAGACATGAACAAACTGTGTTTAAGAGCCTCAGAAATAGATGGGATGGCCACTGGCCTGACTATCACAGAGCAGGGGGCACCCACTCCTAAGTCCTCTTTGGCTGCCCCATAAATGCTACCAGATGTGCATCAGTTGGCCCAAAAAGGCCTAGGGGGTAGGAGTGAAACGAGCCATTGATCGCAATTTCCAGTGTGGAGCATTTTGAGCACAGTGTGAACATCCAGCCTAGAGAGGGCGCTGCAGAACTGGCGGGGGGGGTGATGTTGTGGAATTTCATGTGGCTGCGCTGGAGTAATGCGACTCTCCCCATCTCAGTAGCGGGAATCCTGAAATGGAGAAGAACTGGATGGCTCCACACGGGGCCGGAGCCTGGGACCGCTCCACTTGTGACATCACATGGCCACGAGAGTGCCGCTTCATGAGCTTGGGGCCCTCAGGGGCCCGATGCAGTGCTGGGGTCGTGGGGAGACCAAGCCACGCCGCCACAGCCTTCGGGGTCACAGCCATTTATCCATTTACGTTCGCATTACATTCAGCACCTTTACTGGGTAAGAAGCTGGCCGAAACGCAGACGATACTGCGGGCCAAAGATACCAAACGCATCCGTGTTGGCCCAAAAAAGGGCTGCCATTCACAGCACTCCGCACTCCCAAGTGAGCTGCAGAACGTATGCTGCGTATTGGTCAGCGCTGGTGGCAAAATGTCACTGAGGGCCAACTTCACACCTTGCCAAGACGTTCGGGAAGAGAAGAGTGGGCGACAGGCGGACGCATTCCCGCCGCTCCAGGGGAGGGCGAGGAGAGGGGCTGGAGGCCTGGAGATGGGCCTCTGCGGGTCGCCAAACTGTTTCCCAGGACTTTCTATACTGGGACGGCACAAATGAGAGAGCGCTCCCCTTCCTGCGGCACACTTCCCGCTCCCCCCCGTGCAACCGCAGCCCCGCCGCGAAGCAGGCAGGACCGTCCTGCACGCAAGCCGTCCCAGCTGTGCCACCAGCCCGCCTTTGCTGGAGCCAAATTACAGGCCTGCAGCAGAACTTGGCTTTTCACAAAACAAGGAAAGAAAAAAAATAATAATAACACAGCGTGAACGCCTGAACGTAGCACCCGGGACACCCAAAGCCGGAAAGCGGGGCTCAGCTCACGAGAAACGCAAGGGGAGACGGTGAAGTGAAGGCCGGCACATGGCGCCAGCTGGGGACTGCCGTGATATCTGTCACAAAATGACGAGAAGCCTTTGTTCCATGCCGCCATAAAGACAGGCGTGTTCTGCTTATGTGCATTTCTTCAGAAAACTCAGAAAAAGTCATGCTACGCCATACTCAGCGTCCAACAAGGAGCACATGCTTCAGGAGAGCCCTGTAATGTTTTTGTTACTATGACAAGTTCCCTTTTGTACCATCCACCTCCCCACACAGAGAAACGCGTCCTTCTATAGGGTCATAAACGGTCCCCAGTAGTGGGTTAAAGGCAGACGGCGTAAACGAGCCTCCGTATATATTTTTGTTCTGCAGCCAAACGGCAGCCTGAAAAGTCCCATAGCCTGACTGAACATTCTTGGCTGCTTCGGACGGGAGCTGAGAACGAGGTCTGGGACTTCTGATCTGAGTCGCGGCTTCACTGGGAGAAGGAACCGCGTCACTAACAAACAGACTCGCGGTGCCCGATGGTCCCTCCTAAACGTGTCCCTCCGAAAACACAGAGCTCTTTCAGATTCTTAGTATCCATCATAAACGGCATTCTTCTAATGTTCAGTCACTATCTGACCAAAATACTCCAAGGCAAATGTCTAACCGTTAAAACAGACTCCAAAACGAGAACACAGACTGTATCCATGGTGAGAAGCCCCCCCTCCCCCCCCGTGGGTCTTCCTTTTTCATCTGCCAATTTCATTTTCTTGTCCGCTCTTGCACTAACAGAGCACGTAAGCTAGATGGTTGCGTCGGGTCTTTTCCTCAACTTCAGAAGATGAAAGTTAATCGACGTTTGATGTGTGTTTTAACTGGCCATCTTTTATTTACAACAGAAAGAGACTAAAGTAACGGAAAGTTGGGGGGTACCCAATGGGGGCTTTCTGCAATGAACACAGGCCGCTTGAAGTCCACGTTCCGCCAAGCTAGTGAATGTGAAGGAAGAATTCTATTAACCAAACCCCCCCCCAAACATTTGGCCGCTCACCCAGTTGTGTTATGACCCAGTTTCCCGCGTGGCCCTAGACATCAGTCTTCTGAGCTCTGCAGCTGGGACCCTCAATCAGTGCTCAACAGCTCCAAATCCAAACTAAGCGCTGAGCCAAATTCCCCATCACAGAGCACCTGTGGCGCAGTGTAAACTGAGCGACCGGCAGCTGGCCGTGACCCGGGGCCCATGCGCGGAGGTGGAGTAAGACCTCGGCTGGAGGGTGGGAGCAGGAACGGAGCTCTCTGAAGTGGGAAGCTTGGAAAATGAGGAATTTGGCTGATCCGGGCTGTCTTGATGGTTGCCTTGGCAATTCTGTGGATGGTCCTTTGTTCTTTTTCAGCCTTGGACCTTCTAACCAGCCCAGCTCCTTGGCCCCAAGCTGGGGACGGGGGTTGCAGGCAAAGCCTCGGTTGAGCAGATTTTCCTGGTATTTCAGCAGTGGAGCTGCGATGACCCAAGGGAGCTCACCAGGATCTGCTCTGGGTCGGCTCCCATGGACCCCATGTCCAGATCTCCTTGAGAAGCCAAAGCTGCTGTAATGAACCCCAGTTTGTCTGACCATTGCCTGTTCGCGTGTGCAGTAAATGACAGCGATACCTTCATAACGGTGAAACAAACAGAGCGAAAGGATGGGAATCGCTGATATCGTAATGTCAGGGGCGCCATGCTAACTGGCTCCGGTATGCTTCCACGAAACGCACAGCACCTGCTGTCCCCTCATACAAATGAGGCTTTGTACAGCCACTTTCCCTCTGCGCTGACTTTGCTGTGACCCGTTTTAAGCATTGCTGCTAACTGTATATACCATCTAATTGTCAGCCTGGTACATTAAAGATGTCCGGAAGGCAGCTTGGAAGAGTGGTGCACGTGTTGCGGTCTGCAGTCCGGATTCCAGCCCGACTAGTCGAGCTGGCACGGAACTGTAAGGCGACCCTCTGAGTAAAGACGATCCCCCCCCCCCCCCCATTGCTCACACCCTCCCCACTTAAAGTAAAGCCAAACCAAGAGGCTCTGAGGATGCACAAGGGTTTGTGGAAACTCTACACTGATTGGGGGGCCACAAGTACTTGGGCAACCCTGTTGCAGGGGGGGGATCCCAAGTGGGCCCGGCCAACAGCTGCCCCGGGCCCCCTGAACTCTAACAACAGGGACCACCGGACTGTGGAGAACATCTGGGGAAGGCTGTGTGCTGAAGCTCTTGAAGGATGCAGAACAATGTGAGGGAACCAGCGCTCAAATTGTGTCAAAACAGAGGCGTGTCGAGTTTCCCTTTCTTTAGTGATGGCGACGGCTGGAGCCTAGTCATGGATACCGCAGCAAGCGACTTGGCAAAACCCGATATCATAATGACTTCTAAATAATCACGACATGCCTTAGAAAATACCTCAGTGTGTCGCTACTCTCGTTTTTTTCTCTTTCGCTTCCAAAACATTCCCCTTGTATTTGTATCACTGCTGTCGTCTTGGAGACGTAAACGGCGTCAACCAGCCTCGCTTGAAGAGACGCCGACTGCGTACGAAGGAGACATTTCAGTCAAAGGAGAAGCGTGCCCACGGGAAAACCTCGAGCCGACACCAGCAGCTAGGTGACACTTGTATTTCACTGGTTGACATGCTAAGTGATACCGTCTTAATGAATGCGTGTAAGGCTCCAAATAGTATCAGACACCATCGAGATGCCAAGAGAACGGTGCCCAAGAACACATCCAAGTCAATCAGCAACAAAGGAGCTGCAGCTTCATTTTCTAAGGCCAACGTGGGCAGACAGCACCCTGCTATGGCTTCAGTTAGGCTGAGAGTGTGGCACTTCCCACATCAGCCAGCAGGGTGTGCAGTTTTCCAAACAGCGCAGACATCTCCGGCTTAACAGCGAGGTGACTGAATTGCTGGCACCACTCACATGGGACGAGAAAAAAAAAAATTCAACTTAAGGGGGAAAAGTGCTGGAAGGCCATGTCCCTCGTACGCTGTTGCCACTGTTGCCACGACGACCCATAAATGGACTCGCATATACTGCTCCAATTTTCTTTCCTGGTGAACTCCTCTGCTAAAATGTTTGCCGTTTTAAATATGTAACATGACAGGGTCCCGCAAACACCCTATTTAAGAAGCAAATCGTTGGGCTGCACGGTTCCGCGTGCAGGTCCACACAGATATCTCAAAGGGTTGGGCCCGCTAGTGAATGCAGGTACCTCAGGAAAATTTAATCAGAAGTACAGGAGTAGGGAAGTCTGGAGGAGCTTCCCCTCCGGAAAGGGGGACGCGGAACAGGCACGACATCATCTGAAGTGTTCCTTCACAGAAAATGAACTGAAGAAATAAACAGACGTGCCACTGATCTCTTCGGGTTGTTTACAGGGCCGGCTTTTATCGCGGCAAGGCTGCTTCTTTCATTTCGTGCTGGGGATGCCGCATCCTGACGCCGGGGCCCCTCCCTCACCCGTTCACAGGCCCCGGGCCCTTCTAACAAGAGCCAATCTGAAGCTCCCAGCCATAACCAGGAAGAGCCACCACCGTTTTGTGTTTCACCTGCACTCAAAGCAGCCGCCCACTTCTACCCGATCGGGCCAGAAGAGGCGGGCCGGGCATGTGTGACGCCCTCTGCTGCGGGTTCCACAGCGCCTCCGAGCAGTCAGGCCGCCCCTGCGCAGTCCCCCTGCCTGCGCAGTCCCCCCCCGCCCGCGTATGGCTCCGGGCTCTCTCATGGAAGCTAAGGTTTCCTTCCGCTGTTCCAGCATGTTGAAGGTGTCTACGTTTTCAGTCCTTTCCCTTTCTTTTATATCAGAGAGGAGTGGGAGCCGCCCTGTGCCTCAGATCACCGTAACCTTACGAGCGCCAGTCTGAAGATGCGCAGGGCGGCACGGCGTCCTGTAATCCAGACTGCAGGAAGCGCCGGCGAGCATCTAAAAATGCAACATATATATATGAGGAACTAAAAGGAAACACAAGCAGGCGGCAGAGCGGAACATATGGAAAGCGTTGAGATGGGTGGGTCTGAGGAGCGGCCGTCGCTAACCAGCGTCTCCGTCGCTGTGTCGCTGTGCCGTCTCTGTGTCCGCCGGCCGCGGCAGCTTCCCCATGTGCCCACCGCGAAGTACCCGGCAGGATCAGACCCCACATGTGCCCAGCGAAGCCCAAGCACTCCCTAGGTCCCGTGGTCCCTCAAAAACACGCACGGACACCATATATAAAACGCAGCAAAGTATCAAATGCATCTCCCCCAGCCTTTATATGAAATAGCAAACTCCGTGTTTGATAACTACTGGGTAAATAAATTCCTGTACATGGGGTTCTTCTCTTTTTTTAATGAGACAGGTGTGTTTTACGCTCCTCCACATAAAACATGTGTTTTAATAGCCTCCCCCCCACAGGATGAGGCATTACCCCCGCCCTCCCCACCCTGTTCATTTCGGCTTTGCTCAAAGTTCAAGGTTTTACGTCCGGCAGGCTGATTTATCTCGCGGCCCGGCACAATCGCGGCGTGCCCGCGAGGCCTGGCGGAATTTCCCAGCGGACAAAGCGGCCGTCCGACTGGTGCCCTCACGGCGAGCAGAGTCTCCACTTTCCAAGGCGCTTCTTTCTGAGCTGCACAATAGGGCTGGAAACACAGCACCCGAAATGAAAAGTACCTTCCTTGCCCCTGAGCGGGTAAAGAATGAGGCGCCAATCCCACAATGCACAGCTAACGTGGCCTGCTGGGGGTATTGTATTTGATGATCTTTATCTACATGTTGTTACGAGTATCACGAGTTTCACCAATACGTTACAACTGGTTAAAATTGAAAGCAATTTTCTTCAAAAAAAAAAAAAGAAAAAGAAAAAGAGTCTTCTGGCAAAAAAGTCTTCTGCAGTTTCTGAATCCTAATCTGACTGGAACATAACTCTGATTACTGTGAATGAACACAGGGTGGGGTTTCTTCTAAATTTAGTCAATAAAAAGTGAATTAGCAAAGAAGTTGTTTGGTTATCATGACACAGAGCTTGACATAGTGCTACTGGACCTGAAATCAAAAAGAGACACCATTAAACCAAATTAGAAATGAGTGACACCAAATCCCACACTCTAGAAAGATCCATCGGCTATTCCAGCTGGTTTAACTATCGCTCCACCAGGGTACGCTTATAAAAGTTAAGCATTAAAAACAAAATAACAGCACTTAAATTTCTCGGTTAAATCCAGTTTCACTGGCTGGTTTTGGCACCAGGAGAGCTCACATTATAAAACTGGAAATATTTTCAAACAAATGGCTTTGTTTAGCAGTGTATCATCACTGGAGGTGGCCACGCCCACTCGAGCGATACTTTGTGTTTAGGGATTGTGCGTAAGGGGCTCATTTTGCGGGACGACACATCAAACGACAGCTAATGCCCCTCTCTGCCGCACACAGCGCGTTCTCCCCGCGTGAATCACACTCGCTCGCTTGCTCGCTTCTTAGGAGAGGGCAAATCCACTTTTAAACCCCAAACCGGGCCAGTTTTTGCCATTTCAACAGTGGAGAGGAGGGGGAAACGGCTGTGAAGCAAGGAAAAGACTGACTGAACTGTTTTCATTCTCGACACGGTAAATACGTTGGAACATAAGATATTTATCCATGTATAAATATGTACCAAATAGTACTTCACATTTTCTGAAGGAAGGTCCTTGAACTGAACTCAGCTCAGTCTCTCTGAAGTGTCCTGCAGCCCACAGCGCACCTTTCCTCTTTAAAACCCAAGCAACTCATCCACAGAACAAGAACGGAATGCAAAGAGACATATTGTCCATAACCATAACCTAAAATTAATGGGATAGAAATAGAGCTTGTAAATGAAACCTTATAGCTGTGGGCTTTTCATGCACCGAGGGTGGACAGTGTTAAGGGGTGTTTCCGGAAGAGCCATCAGTGCCACTGCAGTGCTGTTACCCCCAGCAGTGGTGGGTGGGGCAGATGGGCTGCTGAGGGGCCTGGTCCGAGGGTGGGCATATGCCTTGGGAACACAAAGCCTGGAGGCTCTTGGTAAATGGTCCGCAACAGGAGCGAAAATATGACCTGGAGCTGTGCTGCTGCAGGAAGGAGTGGACTGAAGGACACACTGGCTTATTGCTGTGCTAGTGCTACCTAGAGGCAGGCCAAAAAATTTAAACTGTGAACTGTAATTGCATGAAAACAAATAGGTTCTCGTATGAAAATGGTAACCTAAGGTATACGCAATTTGGTGGCTGAGGGGAATCAAAGGAAGGACAGAAAAACATGAGGGGGAGCTCATTAGGAAAATGCATTAGTGTTAAGAAGTGAAAAAAGGGGGTTAAAGAGAAAGCTTTAGCAGTATAGATTAGCATTAGCACTAAGGAAGAGAAAATGGTGTAAGGATATAGCTTTAGCAGTATAGATTAGCATAAGCGCTATCCAGGGGAAAAACTGAGGGACGTTATAACGGTTTAGCAGTATGGATTAGCATAAGGTCACCAAATTGCCCATAGGAATGCATGTATGAGTGTCTGGTGGGTGTGTGTTTGTGCCCTGCGATGGGCTGGCCCCCCATCCTGGGTTGTTCCCCGCCTCATGCCCGTAGCTTCCGAGATCCGGACCCCCCGCAACCCGGAAGGATAAGCGGTTTCAGAAAATGGATGGATTAGCATAAGCACCAAGAGGAAAATGTGGACAAACAAAGCTGTAGCATTATAGATAAGTATTAGTGTTAAGGAGGGTAAATGGCGTAAAAAAGTTTATCAGTACAGATTAGCATAAAGACTAATGAGGGAAAATGGGGAAAAAGAAAAAGCTGTAAACGGTAACAGTTTGGTAAACAGTAGGGCTGTGTATTGGCAAGAATCTAACAATATGATACATATCACGATACCGGAGTTATGAGTCAATATATCTCGATATATCGCGATACTGTACGGGAGGTGGTATATTGCATTTTTTTTAATCTAACTAGAAAAACTATAATGGTATAGTGAAGACCATGTGCATACAGATTTAAGCAAAAACGTTTACTTTAGGTAAACAATTTCAGTGCATACACTTTTTAAACAGAAAATTAAGTACATAAAGTAAATAGAATAATACAAAATACCCTGCAATAATGCCCCATGAGTCTTACCTAATAATGATTGCAATAGAATTTTGCATGGCACGCAATATTATGCAACTTTACGACTTTTTTTACGGTTCAGCCTGCGTTCATGCAAGTCGCTTTATGAGAGACGTTTTCGCTATAGAAAGCGATAAATACTATGCTATGCCTGTGGGGAGCTGATGGAAGTAAAATAATTATCAAAGCGAAAGTAACTCATCACAAATATATTCAATGTTTGTAGTCCGTCAGTGTAAACACAAGCCGGACATGTGCTCTTGTTTTAAGAGTTACATTTGGCATTTTCTCGCATTTCTTTATCCAGTAACAACCACTGAATTACCGTATTATCATCATGTGAATAGCGCTACTTGCAAACGGGTGGCGATCAGCGCTGCTTCCAGACTCAGACACTCCAGTCAGTCACTCTTCTACTTTTTATTTTCCTTGCAAAGCTCTAAAAGTATATTTCATTTCTCCCTATATATATATATATTTGAAGAGTAAACCATTCAAGGTTTCTAGGGGTGTTTTTAAAATGACAAAAACTCGCCTTTTTTAACGGTTTGGCTCCAAAGGGTTAAATTAAGTCACTTTTTAATTTCTTATTTTTTTATTTTGAAGAATTAAAGAAAATAGTCACTGTAACTTCCCACATGGTTTTTCACTTTACCGTGAAAGCCAAAATAATTCCACACTCCAGCTCGGTATGCAGCAAGAGCCGGTTTAACACGCTCAGATTCAGCTAATGCTGCGAATGTTGCTAGTGACCAGACTTTGCACAAGTTAGGAATGGGGCACAATTGGTGCGTCGTATTGAGCACAGCCATCTAGAGGCCTGGAGGCTAAACAACACAAAGCGAACCACTGTCAACCGCGAATACATGTAAACTATAAAAAAAAAAAATCTATGTTGTGTTTTTGAAAATCGATACAGTACCGCAAAATGAAATATCGCGATACTCATGTGTATCGATTTTTTCTTACACTCCCTAATAAACAGAATGCTTTACCATTAGTGCTAAGACAGGAAAAATTGGGGGAAAGAGAACAATTCAGCAGTATGGATTAGGTATGGTTTAGCATTAGGGCTAAGGAAAAATTTGGGAAAAATAAAACTTTAGTGCTATGGATTAGGTATGGGTGGATTAGCATTAGTGTTAAAGAGGCAAAAATGGGAGAAGAGGGAAAGTTTTAGCAGTATGGATTAGCGTAAGTGCTAACAAGGGAAACGTGGGAAAGGAGAAAGCTATAGCATTATGAATTATTATTAGTGATAAGCAGGTCTAAGCACAAGGGAGAAGCGAAATGCTGCTGGTGACCTGTGCATGCACCTCTTCCTCCTGCCTGCAGAGGCCTTCCCGATGAGCTGACGCAGTGCCAGCAAGCAACCCAAAACCAGGGCTCCTTGGAATGCCACGGAAAAGCGACCGCAAGGAATGTCGATTCCCTGAGGAGAGTAAACAGCCGGGCCGGGCGGACGCTGCATTTCACCTTTGATGTCACCCAGTTCCCGTATTGCTGGAAACAGAGCCCTGCTACAACATGATGGAGGGGGTCAGGAAACCTTAGTTAGTGATCCAGCATTGAAGTTGGGTCAATTTATCATGATGCTGTCCCCACTGGCACTTTGTGCCAAAGGATGTGTCCCAAGGCCACCTGCTCGTAACCTATGCTCAGCCCCTCCTTTACGGAGCGGAATTCATGCCACCTTGAAATGTAAACATGACTTTGGCATAACGGAAAAACAATCGACGCGGCGTATTGTTCTACAGCGGGCAGCACGCAGAAAGCGTGCCATATGGAAATGCAATGCACAAGAGTCATTGCTTTTCAGTGAGTGTCGCGATGAGCATGTGACATGAAAAGCAAAACCATTATTCCATTGCTTTGCATCTTATTTAACTACATCCAGAAAACATTAGAAGGGTTTGCATTACATGCAATTAAATGAAGAAATCGTGCCACAACACACTGAAATCCAATGACCACCTTCGCTATGCCTCATCGGCTCATTTTCATTTTCAAAAAGTGCATGCTGAAATCGTGCCACCACGGAAAGTAATCACTGTCCAATCCCGGCCCTCCAGGAAGCAGGGGGGGGGGGGGCGTGGTCACAGAAAACGGGCCGAGACGATCGCTTAAGATCTAATCGATGAGGTGACAGCAGCGGTACGAGAAGCTCAGGACCTGAGCTTCACTTTTCACTGAAAAGCAATGACTTGTGCATTGCATTTCCACATGGCACGGTTTCAGCGTGCTGCCCGCTGTAAAACAATACGCCGCGTCGATTGTTTTTCCGTGTATGCTGAAGTCGCGTTTGCATTTCAAGGTGGCACGAATTCCGCTCCATATTCCTTCGCCGAGGGTGGCCGTGTGCTGCTCATTGCCAGCATGTTCCACTCTCACCACCGTAACACGGCAGTAAGCAGCGACAGAGCCCACAATTGCGTGGGTTCCCTGAGGGGCCCTACACAAAATATTAAACATTAAATAAATATTAATTTAGGAAATGGTGAAGCAGCAGGTTCTGTTAACCAGCCAGCTAGTTATGATTTTCTGACTCTACTCATTAGCTATTTATTTCATCTTTGAAACATCTGGGGGGGGAGGGGGCACCCCAAAGTAATTTTTTGAGTGTGGCCCCAGAAACAAATTCCTCACTGGCAGCAGGACCTGGATGAG
Source organism: Petrocephalus schoutedeni (assembly GCA_026780765.1). NCBI lineage: Eukaryota > Metazoa > Chordata > Actinopteri > Osteoglossiformes > Mormyridae > Petrocephalus > Petrocephalus schoutedeni. The sequence goes on from JAODKL010000107.1 coordinate 28,361,908, forward strand.
CAAATCTCTTAACAAAGCCCCATCAGGACCATCAGGCAGTCTTTACTGCCTAACAACATCTGTACAAGTACAAGAACTTCGGGTGGGGCCCAGTACAACCAATTTGATGGCATTTTTAAAAACAGACTACTGAGAGTACTAACAGCAAACCTCAGAATAATGGGTTTAATTTTACGGTGTATCTGTAAAAGTACCTAGTGTGATTTTTTCTAACTGAAAACCAAAGCTGAACAAAAACACTAAATTATACAGGCAGAAGGTCCCACAGCGTGTCCGGGATAAGTGCTTAGATGGATGCATGAGAACATGTAGGGAGACATACTGACCCAACAGCAAACAAATCACTGTATAACTAGCAGGCTGCATCTTTGACCAAGGTTTCAAGGTTTCATTGGACTTCAAATGTTAGAGACCTTTCTCTATGCAAGGCCATCAAAGGGCTGGGCAGGGCATACTGAGGCCTGCTAGTCATGGGCGTCCTGCACATTGCCGTCCAAGCCGATGATGTAATGGCACCCTAGTGCTGGGACGCTGGCCGGAGCCCCCCCCATCCCGCCCCCCACTCAGGGAACAGGGCATCTTTGTGTGCAGCATGTTTATTTATACATCATTTCCCATTAAATGTATTTCTGACATAATTACAGAAGGAGCCATCCTCGGCGCTCCTCAAAGCGGCCACTTCGCTAAGGCTTCCAAAAACATAATGTGAGGGTCCTCTGACTCCTGGAGGCGACGTCCACGACCGCGCAGAGGATCCGCCACCGAGAGAGAGTCCCGCATGCAAGCAGCCCGGCATTCGGCAAAGAGACACCTTCCACCTTCATTAGACTCTTATCCCTTACTCAGCCACAAGAGGTGTTTAATAACCCCCCCCCCCCCTCACACACACACACACACACACACACACGCACACACACACAAAACCCTGGACAGTTTGGGAATCCTGCCCCGAATGACTAAATATTTGGCAGTGGCAGAAGACCGTCCACCAGACGTGCTCGGTTTGTGTTGATGTTTTGGTTTTTTTTGGCAGTGTCCACTGTAAACAGTTGGAAATTTTGTATCCTCATTTCCAGTCTTGCAAATATGACATTGCCGGCATTGTTAAGTTTTTTTGTAACAAATTACAAAAACAGTTGGGAGAGTGTTCCAGGAGCTCCTTAAGCAATTTCCTGCCGGCATATTTATTTCGATCCCCCATCTTCAAAGCGTCTCCCTTGCGGTGTTCCCTTTCTTCTCTCCCGCATTCCGCTTCCCCCGGTCATCCCTGTCTCTTTTCTGATTCCAAGGCTATCGGCCGCAGTTCCTCATTTTCTAACTCCGCCGCCCGCTCACTGGCCCGCCATCAGGAGGGAAGGAGTTGGCCAGTGCTTCGGCAAGAAGGAGAGGGAGGCGGGGAGAGAGGGAGGCAGAAAGGGAGAGAGGCAGGCAGCTGGCACACTGTTGACATGGGACCTTTCCACTGCACCAGTTGCAAAAAAGCAGATTCCAGCTAGGGGGAGGAAGATTTTGCAGTATAAACACCTAGTAAGACTGTTTGTGATGGGAGTGACAACCTCATTCCAGCATACTCATGTTGCTTGTCATGTAAAAAAAAAAAATGGGAAGAATAAATTTGCTTGAGACTTGAGTTGAATGTTACAATTTGCAGCGCTTGATGAGCCAAGTTTTTATTGAAAGTACCTAGCCTGTACACATTTGCTAACTGGGTTTAGCAACCGTTTACATCTACATCCTCCTGAATTAACATGGTGGTTTCCAAATCTGGCACTGCCAGAGTATTTGTGTCAAGATGAAACATCTGCTCAGTCAATATGATGGCTGAGGTTGCCTGTGGTTAAGCTACTGAGGATTCCATCACCTCCAACGGCGAGCCTATAGTCGACCTTCAATCTGACAGCGCTTCATTCCAACAGACACAGGAGCAGGAGGCCTGCAACCTGATCTAATCTCACTTCTCGTTGTATCACTCAACAGGTTCGCATTGTTGCTGTATTTCCGTTACCATCTGAGCATTTTCTTTAGCCCCGGGGCAACAGAACTGGCAGATCAGCCCTGTAAAGGGCAAGGGGTGGGGTGGGGTTAGGAGACAAAGGCGTGACCTCACATGACTGTAAAGCACACTGCTGGCGAGCTGCATTACGAATTGGGTCGGATGTCCCCTTTCTGCCACTGAAAGCCACCCGGGTTCTGGCGACAGACTCCCGGCTCCGTCGAGTCTCAAGCATCTCAGGGTTAGGGAGCTTCCGGGTCCAGAAGGACAAAAAGTAAAATTCATCCAGCCAGTTAACAATAAAGCCTGAAAAGCATTTAAAGGCAGCTTGGCCATTTTTTTTTTTTTGTGTGACTCTAAAAAGACGTAGCCCGGCAGTCTCTTGGCGCAAAGCAAACAGCACGCCTGGGACCTGGGGACCTCATGGTATAATGAAAGCAAGAAAGAAAGAGATATGATATAAAAGGCAGAGAGGCCCAGTTCACCCCCAAAGGCAAAGCTATCAATGGAACAGTGGTAGAGACACTTGGTTTGGAGAGTTGGGCTGAAGTTAAGCATGAAATTCCAGAGCCACTTTTAGTCCCCGCCTCTGTAGACGTGCCAATGTGTTCGCTCCGCCCCCAGGATGCACACACCTGCTCAGAAAATCTCCTCAATCAGAATAACTTCACAGTCAACCATAGTAAATAACCACAAAAATGAAACTCTGGGCAATACTGACAAGTCCTTAGGAAAACACAACATGCTTTCTTCTCCCTATCTTGAACTGGGCCACGTGGGTGGCCGCAAATCCAGTCTGATTTTGCGGCACGTTCCCGGCACGGCCCGAGGAGGGGAGGTGCCTCCACTGCTGGCCTTCTGGTGGCGCTCTACAGAAATGATAGAATTTACGACAGTGCCCCAAAATTATCGCGCGTAACCATGCAAACCCCATCCATTTTACTAGCCGACGAAAAAGGCATATGTGTGAAGCTTAGAGAGGAACATGTCCACATTTGACACTCATCAGAGTGACAAACGACGTCCTTCCAGGCCCTCTTGGGATGGGGGAGTGTCCCCTCATGCTGAAAGGGAGCACTGTTGGCTCCGGTAGATAACGATCTTCAAACAACAGACGAAATAGCCCCCGCCCCCCACCCCCCCTTTGAAACTTGACTTCCTGAGCAGTGGGGTGAGGGATATGGGCTGCTCTACTCCCCTGGGAGATCAGGGAGGGGAGAGGATCCCTCTTCCCCCTCCACCCCAATCCCATGCCAGCCACGCCAAGGCCTCCTGCTGTCAATGGCAGAACACTTGTTCCTTGGCCCTTGCAGGAAACCCAGATGACAGCAAATGCAAAAAGGGGACCCAAGGTGCCTCTGGAAATGGACAAACGGGCAGCAGAAAGGAGACTAGAAGCGCAACGTCGAACATGTCAATGTTATCTGGGGCACACACTGACCATGAGCTATCCTCCCCACATTCTATTCTCGCACTATGGCAAATTTTGCAAGCTGATGTGTGATTGTCTCGGGGAGAGGGGGGGGGGCTGTAAGCAGAGGAACAGATACTTGCAGACACTTTAATATGACTATAAGCAACTTCAGGAATACACCATTTTTAGCATGTGTTTTCTGGAGGTGGGGGCAGAACTCAGCGACCCATCATAACATAAATTATCCCACCATAAACACCTTTCATTAAGTTCAGTAGACATCTACAGAGTTTAAACAAGGGAACCTTAGAACACCACAAGAAAACCCTTTAATTAACATGTACACGACTTTGTGATTGAGCGTGATGAGCAAAGACAAACGCTCATTATATGCCTCTTCGGGGCTCAAAACTATTTCCAGGCTTAATCAATGGCCAACAATTGATCTTCTTGCTACAGTAAACCCATTCTGACCTGCCTACCTAGTGGAAAATAAGCAGATTCATTCCAACTACTGATGCAGAACGAGAGATGTTTATGACGAAAGAAATTAAAAAAAAGTGATTTTTTTTTAAATACAAAGAATAAACCATTTTCTTATGAAGATGTTACAAAAGACACGTCACATGTTTTGGCGAGCAGCCAAGTCGGAGATGTCAGACTGGAAAAATGGGCAGCAATTAAACCGATAAATAGGGCGTGGTCCACAGAGCCATGATTAAACACGAGTAACCGTGTTGGGGTTAAAAGGAATGTCTGTATTTCTACACAGAAGCCGCTGGCAACCGTGAGACTGTTGAGAAACATGAATAGAGAGAAATAGATCACAGCGTGTGACTCATACTACAGGAAGTAAATAAGTTTGTGGGGGGGGGGGATCACCTGTGACAGGCTGCCAGGTGGCTCCAGTGAGAGGAAGTGAGTCGGCTTCGTAACTTCAGATCTGACCGCAGCCCCGTACGCGTTCACTTCGCACGGTCGCGAAACCGGCAAGCAGGTAACAGGACTCACTCCGCAGGCCCAGATTCCGCATAAACAAACTCTGCTTTAGCCATCACCGGCGCCAGATGGGGCGAGTCGGAAATCTGTGTGGATCGAGCAGGGCCGTGCCTCCGATGTCTAAGGGACCCAGTGGCAGTGACTCCTGGGAGCATTTCAACGAACACCTCCGGGAATCGAGGGCTGGGATTCACCGACGGAATGGCATCCTAAAGCGCCATCTTTAAGTGACGTGCACCTTGGTGATGCCACCAACAACAATTGCCACCCAACCATGTTTTGCGGTTTATGTTCCATTTCTCTTGGCAGTGACACCGACTTGCCGCCTTGTGTGTGTGTGTGTGTTCGGGGGGGGGGGCTAATCTGTAGCTACAAGAGAGCAACGGCATTTCCATGAGAATGGTCCCACTGAGAATGCGCGATGGTGCCAAAACCCAGTGCGAGATGTCTGCTGGTGGGATCTGCAAACTGGTCATGTTTACACTGCTCCTGCTTCCGACCGAATAAATGCGATTGCATCGGAGTTGACTGACGGCAGCCCGCGACACTGACGCCTTGCATCCACTGCAGGCCTGTTGCTACTGGACCTCAGCTCAGTGTCAGCTTCCAGTGGAAAAACTCCAAACTTATGTCAGAATAGTTTACAGCCTTCTGCTCTGCTCGGAGGCAGTGGAGTTTCAGTAAGCTATTAGGCTTAAATGAAACACATACCCTCTTCCAATCTCTGTGCTGCTCTATCCATTATGGATTTATAGCACAGATCCAGCTTTGGGCAGGTAATCTCATGCTACGGCACTTTTTAGGCAGCCCTGCACACAGGCAAGGGAGTTCTGTATTAAAACTTCTGACACAATGTCATAGCAAATTCTAATAAGGAGTAATTTAACATCACACCTTGCAGGAAATGGAACTCATTACATATTTTCTCATAAGAGAAAGGGCACATGACGCAACCTCAGTATACTCCCTGTTGATTTCAGAAGTAAAACCTTAAAGGGAGGTATAATGTCAGCTGCACATTTCGATAAGAATACTATCCAGCCGGTCCAAATCTTGGGGCACTCCGGGTGAGCCTGGGTTGGTCCCGTTCCGTGCCGCCATCTCGTTTGGCACCTGGTTGACGGCGAGTGAATGGATTGGTGGGTGTGGAGGCTGGGGGGATGTTAGCGGCAGGCACTCTGGAGTGAAAAGGCATCAGAGTGAAAGAGCCATGTGTCTCCGGTTGGTGGGCGGGTGGGGGGGGGGGGGGACAGTCTCAGCTTGCAGGCCCTGCGGCGGTGGCTGGCAGGGCAGGGCAGGGCCACAACTATAAGCCGGCTTTTTTCGTTCACCTTTTATGTTTATTGCTATTCAGACGCTCCTCCGACAGCACAGTGGGAAGGTGCGGAGGAGAAAGGCAAGGAGAGACATCTAGCCACTCAGAATAACACTTCTCCTGCATCACTAGATGGACGTTTCTATTTGGAAACTTATCTGTTTAGGTCAAAATTGAGAAAAAAAGGAAACTAGGGTATAAACCACAGATGTTCACTCCATAAAGAAATCCAAAGTTAAATTATAGTTTTAGAAATTGAGCAAAAAACCTTAGATTGGGAAAAAAAAAAAACTATTCCAAATTTTAACAAATATATGTGAATAATCAGTGTTTTGCTTCTGTATTTGAGATTTAAAAGGAATAAAAACTAATTAAATGTGAATATATTCAATTTAGCTATTATGCATGTATAAATCCTTGACAAAAAGGAAATATTTCACATACTTAAGATGGATTTTGGGGGAAAACTACAAGTCTCATGAGGAACATTAAAAACAACTGGCATGCGAACTCCTATCGCTGAAGGAGGAAGCAGGGCTGCTGTGGGGTGTTTTCCACATCGCACGCATCCCAATATCAAAGGAGATCGCAATTCCAGCTGCAGCGAATTCTACTGCTATAAGAATGTCATCTGGAGGACTAATCGGCAGACGGCAGCCTCCTCGCTGCAGCCCATGCGGCCCGAAGACCCCAAAAATCTAACACCCGTGGCATCCCAGGCTACCTGCAATCTAATCAAGATACATTTTTAATTGCGAAGGTTTTATGCTTTTAAAGATACTACTAAGTTAAAGTTGAGAAAATGGCCCCCACCACAATGACCAGCAGACGACCAGCGTCCTCATGGCACGCCATATGAATGGGGGCACCTCACAACCCGAAAGGCAGCATGCAAAATTCAAAGTGGCCATGCAAAACCCAAAGGGGTGGCAGAGCCCCCGGGGTTGAATTCAGTGCCAAATCAGGATGGACAGACAGGCTGAATTATGCATCAAGGAGCACAGTTTGGATTTGAGGTGAGTCTGGGTTACAGATTATGTATGTTACCTTACAGTGCAGCAACATGAACAAATTACACTGGCTTTGACACATACAGAGACAATGCACAGTAGGGATCAAAAGTAATTTGTCTGAGAAATAATATTTACATGTAAAAACATACACACACCTCATCCTGTGGTTGTAAATGAGTATGACCACCATACGGTATATCAAACCAATATTATTTAATACATTACTGAATTGTATTTCATGTAACAGTTAAAGCCAAAATAAAAGATCAGAGGCACAATCTGCCCAGTAGGTGTAGAAACTGGGACATACTGGATAACATTTGAATGAGCAGGATGAGATCGACCAGCGGTGGGAAAACCAGGACGGAACACGTGGCTTATTTCATACTTCGAAAGGCCAGAAGTCAGCATCGTCACTTGCTTCCAACTTGACAACCTGTTTGGAGTCAGACCACCATCTGGGTTGCCATAAAATGATGAAGGGAAAACTGCGATTCAACTGGGTTGCACTGGGACACCGATAGGCTCATCAAACGAGGCATAAGAAGACCTCACTAAGGCATGTGGTTCACTGGCCTCACAGGAAGGAGTGGAGGGGTTTGCTCTTAATAAATATCTGTCATATACTTCAAAGGACCATAATTAAAGATTCTAATGCATGCAAGAGATCTGGCATAGAGGCTCTAGATGGAGGGGTTGGGTTAGGGTTCTTTTATGGAGCGGTCACTCAGATCTTTGGTGTTGAGTCACTTCAGTTTAATTTATATAGTAACAAAGTAACAAAGTAGCACTGTCACAAAGTACCACTGCCACAAAACACTTTACAGGGTACCAGGCTTTCAGGCCCCTAGAGAGTAAGTCTGAGATAATGGAGGCAAGGAAAAAATCCCTCAGAGAGATGAAGAAACATTTGGAGGAACCAGACTTGAGGAGGAAGTTCATCCTCTTCTGGCCAGCACCAGACAGTGCGACTATTTAGCTGTCAATTAACTCAGCAACACATTCCTGAAAAATCCAGAACACGGCAGTTCACGTTAAGTCTACAGCGAGAACTTAAGGACACCAGGCCCTGGGGACCACAAGCAGTAGGCCTGCATTGACGAACCCCCTGTAAGAAACTCTCCCAGGGCATGATGTAACACCCCTTCTGAGTCCTTCAACCTTGCCCCCTCAGTGGAAAAAGCTCCATCTTGTTTCTGGTGACCAGCCAACAAAACCTCAGTCAATATAACAAACGCTGCCACCTCACACTATGAACTTGGTTTTATATTTCTCCTCAGAGGTTCTCTTTTAGGGGAGGTTTAAGACCCGGAAGGAAAGAATACGAAAGTTGAAGACTTTAGACATTCCTAGAGCAGCGTTAGAGTTTCTTCTGGGTTCAGGGAAAAACAAATCAAACAAAGGCTCCAAGGAAGGGAGAGCGACACAACCTCTGCCTCCCAAACATTTGTCACGCATGTTATCTATGGGTCCATAAATGGAAAGGAATATAATCACCATTTTCATTTGCAAAGCAAACAATTATTCTGCGAATAAATCTATCGTAATGCTTGCATTAGGGTGCTGTATCTTCAGTATGTGTTTCAAAGGGTGCTGCCATTTTAAAGGGAAAAATACAACAAAGACCAGGCCGGGGTTAAAACCAAAATTTGCCGCAGTGTTCGGTGTTCTTGAGGTCAGCTCATGGGAAGGTCATCTCATGAGATATCTGCAGTATCACCAGAAGCAGCCTCGGCCAGTGCCGCCACTCTGCGGCCTGTCTAAAGGACTGTTATTCCGCTAACATTCCTGTCAGTGCATACTTTTTATAATCTTCACTGCTCATTGTGGAAAAAAAATAATTACAAGGATAACCAGGGGGGATATTTTGAGATTATGGTCCTCTGTACAGACTTCTGCTGCTTGCTGGGACATAGGCAAGTTAAAAAAAAAACAAGAAAGTGTTTATAGGTGGAAGAAGCCAGAGGCAGAAAAGTAATCATGAAAAAATAAACTCCCCTACATATTTTTTTATTTTTTTTTGCATAGTCACAGTATCCATGGTTGTGCTTCTTCTGTCATCTCCCAACAGTGGAGTCACTGACGCAGACCGGTTCCCTGATGGGGGCATTCAAGTTACTATAAAGGCCTGAAGGCTCCCAAACAGCGTGGGGGGGGGGGGCATCTACATGAAAGGCCGATAAGAGATCCGGATTACGGATAAGAGACAAAGACTGTACGTGCAGGAACGCGCCGAGACCCACGAGATGAAGGGTCGAGATAAGGTTTATGGTGATGTGTGTGTGTGTGTGTGTGATGGAGTGTGGGGGATCTATGCCTCTCCCATCATGTTGGGAGAAGAGTACGCACAGCGTAGCTTAGGCTGTGCACCTGCATGCTGCAGTGACACGCAACTGGAGCGGCTGGCCATCGGCACTGAAGGCATCGCTTCTCCTCAAAAGCCCCCTGGAATGTCTAATGTTTTACAGATTCATCACCATCAAACCCACTCCCCCTCCATTTGCCCATTAGATCCTTTCTCTGAATATAGCAAAGTACATAATTACTCAAAATAAAGCCTGGTTTTTCGGTGCGCTAACACAAAGCATACTGAAAGAAAGTCCATATATGGACCTTCAGCATTTTGAAAGAGACTAAGGTTACATCATGCATGTCAGGCCACCCGGTGATCCACGCAACCGAACCCGTCCAATATGCCGCCAGCATCCTGCCCAGTACTCAGAAACTGTGACCAGTAACACAAGACTTGGCAAAATATCTGACACTCACTTTTCCTCCAGAGAGGAACAAAACAAATAGCTTCAACGGAGAGAAGATGAGTCAGAACTTAAAGTTTATTCCCAAAAAACAAAACACACACCCACGGGCTCTGTAGCTCACTGACTCCCCATCCCTTTGGCTATTGTTTTCCCTGTTGAACTGAGCGATATGGAACGGCAATCGGATTCCGATTGTCAATGCGGAGATATGCACAGCGATGGCAGTTTGTTATGACTATGAACGATATCTGATGGGCTGAAATAAGGAGGGTAGACTCAGGATCCCAGGATCTGGGCCTCTTGTGGCTAGCAGCATGCCACTCCCCATTATCTTGCAGGAGACACCTCGTTGTGGTCCCGAGGAGGATGCTGAACAGACTTAAGATGCTATGCAACAACCATGCTCTGACCTGCTCCCCCTCCAGAGAACCTGATCAACATGATCAGATGCCTTCCTTTCCCTCCTCTAGTAGACCCGATCCATATGTCCGCCTATGAAAGACCCAATCAACATATTCAGATCCACTCCTCCAGAGTACCTGATCAACATGCTCTGATCTGCAAATCCTCCTCCAATTCCTCCCATCCGCATGCTCTGATCCACCCTCCAATTCCTCCCTAGTAGACCTGATCCACATGGTCTAATCTGCTCCTCCTCCAACAGATTCAATCCACATGCTGCAACCTGCTCCTCCTCCAATAGACCCAATCCATACACTCTAACCAGCTACAACATCGAATGTGATCCATACATTCTGACCCACTCCTGCTCTGGTAGACTCAATCCACGTGCTCTGCCTTGCTCCTCTTCTGGTAGACTTGATCCACAAGTTGCAACTTGCTGCTCCTCCAGTAGACTCGATCCACATGCTCTGCTTTGCACCTCCTCCAGTAGACTTGATCCCCATGCTCTGACTTGCTCCTCCTTCGGTAGAGCCAATTACCATGCTGCAACTGCTCCTCCTCTGGTAGAGCTGATCCACAAGTTTGGAGCTGCTTCTCCACAAGTTTGGAGCTGCTTCTCCACCAGTAGACCCTATTCACAACCTCTGACCTGCTCCTCCTCTCCTGGAACTGATCCACATACAGTGACTGCTCCTCCTTTCATGGAACTGATCCACATACTGTGACTGCTCCTCCTCTGGTACAGCTGATCCACCTGCTCCTCCTGCAGTAAACCCGATTCACACGCTCAGACTTGCTCCACCTCTGGTAGACCCAATCCTCCTATAGTATCCTCAATTCATGTGCATCGATCAGCTCCTCAGGTAGAACCAATCCATATGCTCTGACCCAACTTCTCCTCCAGTACACCCTTTCCACATGCTCTAAAATGCTTCTCCGCTGGTAGACCTAATCCACAAACAGTGACTTCTCCTCCTACTACAATCCACACTCTCTGACCCACTCCTCCTTTAGGAGACCCAACCCAAATGCTCTGACCTGCTTCTGCTCCAATGGACTTGAATCAGAAGCTGTGACCCACTACTCCATTTGTAGACTCGACCCACAAGTTGTGACCCACTCCACCTCTGGTAGACTCGATCCACATGCTCTGACCCGCTCCTCCTCTGGTAGACCCACTCCACATGCTACGACCTGCTCCTCTTCTGGTCGACACGTTGCAGGCCTCTTCGCATGCTGCCAGTTAACATTGAGGCTCCCAGAGCGTCAGCCTCGCTTCTCCGCCTCCCTGCCAAGCACACGGGTCTATTGGCGCACAGCTGCATACAGCCGGCAGCTCCCTGGCACAATGGGAGCCTCTGATGAAGGCTGCCCCTCCTTGGCTGGAGAAAAACCTCCAAGCCTAAGACCTGGCTGCTTTTAACAGGGATTTTCCCTCCCTCTTATGTTACTTGACTCACGGCCATTTTTTTTGGGGGGGGGGGGGGGGGGTCGTGGGGTGGGGATCATCTGCCAGCAGGAACACAATAGAGCACATAAAGGGCCAATTTGATTAACAGCAGGCTCTCAGTACCCAGCCCTGGTATCTCAGTGGCTGACTGCAGGGTGGAGCTCATGCATACCAAATTGAGGGGGGGGCAGTTGGGCAGTACCATAACAGCATTCTTAATTGATTCACCTGTCTAATGCAAAGGTGAGTGAGCTTTCAAATTCACAGTTTTCATTTTGCTTTTGAGCCGAACTTCTCCACTGAGTCATTTAACACAGACAGAAATGACAACAAACAACATTGGTAATTTCAGAACGCAACAGATGTTTCTGTTTCTTGTTACCGTTTCTTTAATACCATACAGAGATATACAAGGAATTAGTTTTGACATTAACTACAACCACCCCCCCCATGGGAACTTTATGTAACTTTAAAAGCAAAACAAATATGGACATTAATCAATACATACGATTCAAATTCAGAGGAGTAAAATGCATTTTTCCCCTAATCACATAACTGGTTTATTAAAGCCAATTAATAATCAGAGTAAACAAATAGGTGCTGTTCAACTTCATCACTGAACTGGGACCAGCTCCAGTGATCCCACAGCTCCAAAGACCAGGGTACTCCAAGGGATTAAGGCAGCCATTTGAGAATTGCATCCAACTGTCGCTGGGGGCGGGGCGGTGGCCGGCTCTAATCCCACCCCAGTACGCCTGCGCGCTGGCGATGGCGCGATGGCAACAGTGAGCGCTTGAAATGAACCCGGCGCTTGGCTCCCGGGCAAGGCTTCCTAGACGTGAAAATTAATTTTCAAAATGACCTCCCCCCCACGACCGCTCTGCACTTCTCATTTTTAAAAGGCTTGGTCATGGTCCCTTGGGAGAGCCATGGTTTAGGTGGCGTGGGGACAGGGTGTGGACCGCAGGCGTCATTGCTGTGGTCACAACAGGTGGGGGAGCAGAATGGGGACAGTGCAGACCCCGCTGCCGCGGCAGGACACAGCTGCCCGACAGCTCCCCCCCGCACCCCCCTTGGAGAAACAAACTCGCCGCACTCAGACTTGCGAAAGGAATTTGAACTTAGAGGCAGGTTCAAAGCCCGGTCCTCACAGAATAGAGGGAACTGGGCTGGATTCTTGCATCTTCTCCACTGCATAACCATCCTTATGATCACTTGTTTTTCCCCCACTTCCTAGGAGAGCAAGATTCTGGAATCATTCACCCAGAATCAATTATCCATGTTTACTCAAGTCCTTCCCCAATTTTCCTTCAGGCTGATATACACCTCCTGACAGAGTCACGATGCTCCTGTAGCATGCCGTCCATCAGCACTGTCTACCCATCACACAAATTAATCGCCTGTCTCCCTCTCCCCGTTCTGGAACACAAAGTTCAAGATTAACAATTTCATCTCAGTAAATGCTTTCTAAGTTTTCTGCTGCCCTCATGCTGGGTTAAATACCTCTGAGCCAATGCTCCATCATATATTTGGGAAATATACCAACAGGCTACTGGTGAGCCCAGACTCTCTGACATCACTGAGGTGTCGCCGAGCTGCTGTGGGGTTCCTTAAATTGACGCAGTTTAAAATGACGCAATCTTGCAGGCCCAAACTCAAGCCCCTGAGAGCTAGGATGCATGGAGCACAGGACAGGGACAGACAGGGCTTATCCATTCAGCCCCATGACCTGGAAGAAGCCGCCCCAGCCCCCACCAGAAGGCCTCTGCGAGTTTAAGGGTATGTGTGACGTCACCGATCCAGGCAGGAAGCGTGGGTGTAGCTGGGTCAACTGAAGCGAAAACAAGCCTCCCAGCCTGGAAAGCAGCGTAGCCACAGTGATGCATTGGGAGGGGAGGGGGGGGGGGGATCACTGCCAGGAAGGACCGCATCAGGCCAGGCCCAATGCTCCTGGTGGCTCCGAATCAGAAATCCCTCATCAAGAATCCCCATCCCAAAACCCAAAAGAACAAACATGAAGAAAGCAAAACAATTGTTTCCTATAAAACAGCACAGCAAAAATACATGCTCATGGTGTAACTTCTACCAACTCCTACACTGACAGAAGGGTCTGATAATCATCTACGGATGATGGCCTGTAAATGATTATCATTTATTGCCATCGATGGATATAAACATGGTTGGAAAGTGGAGCAGGGGGTGTTTGCTAGTCGCCTGGCTGCAGGCTGCCTTCATGATTTTGCGTGACCAGCAGACTTTATTGTACTACAGGAAGTGCCATTCGACTGGGTCTTGACCAGGTCACCACCCGTGATGTACAATGGAGAAAGCTCGGTCAACAAGTCCCTGGAGTTAGAGATGCACGACTGATCGGGTAGCACATCGATATCGACCAAAATTCATTGAAAATCAGGAGATGGGTATTGGTTCAATGCATAAGTCTTAGCCGATATATAAACTTTATCAATATTCAAAGTTAACAGGACCAGAGATAAACGCATAACTACTGAAATAATTAGGATGATTGCATTGGACAAACAGCGATTTTCTGTAATAGGGATTTCATCAGCTAATTCACTACTTATAGAAGTTCTCAAAGTACCAGCCTGTGATATATTTATAATTCATTAACCCTTTTCCCGTGATAATTTCCCCATGTGAAATTTGCCTACCGTTTAATGATGCTCTGGGGTCAGACTGACCCCAAACACGGGATAGGGGTTAAATATGAATTATAAATTCATTAAATCTGGCCAGCAGATCTATGTTTTGTCTCCACAATATAAAAAAATGGCAGTCACCAGTTAGCTCAACAAAACCCCCAACTCAGCAAGCGGCTGAGAGGTTAGCCGTGTATCAGTATCAGTAATGAGACAAAAAAAAATGTATTGGTCAAAATTTCCGTATCATTGCACCTGTACTGATAGTCATTGTGGATTAACGGTCTTGCGTAGGAGAGAAGTGACTCTGGTGACCCTCTGACCATCTGAGGGTCAGCATCCTAGGCACAGCATCCTAACCTGCTGCGGCCACATAGCACCACTCATGGGATGGCAAACTCGGGGAGGGAGACGGGGTGGGGGTGCCTGAGGGCAGGGGCCACTTCTGGGCCACCGGGCAAGGTGGAGACAGCTGGCGGCGTTTATGAGGCTCGGCGGACTCGCCCGCGGTGGTCTGCGGTGCACTGCTCCCACGGCTATCAGGAGAAGTGACCGCCGATGGCACTTTAGGATCTGTGTGAACAGCCGGTACAGATTCACAGAAAACATCTTCCTGTCTGAAGAGGAGAATCGCGATTATCAATAAAAATCAAGCCGCTCCTGCCGGCCCGGGGGGGGGGGGGGGGGAGGGGAA
>JAODKL010000107.1:28376709-28390174 GCA_026780765.1 Petrocephalus schoutedeni
GCAGGGGGGCTTACTCGCTTGCCAGCCTGTCACAGAACCTGCAAAATCAAAACACTCAGACCAAACTTTACTGGGCCATGTGGCACTCTATCCAAGCTCACCTGGAGGGGATGCAAACATGCTATCAGTACAGGCCCCCATCCTTGCTTAGCTTACCCACAATCCCCTGGTGCATCCCGTTTCCAATACCACTGGAATTCATGATCTCACCCTGTGATACAAGCTTGGTCAGCCAGTGTTCTCTGAAGTCTCCCGTTCCCAAGAATCCTCATGCCCACCGCAGCTTGTGACAGATAGCACCCGCCCCAGATGACCTCCTCCCCACCCAAGGCCCCTGCGAGCCTTCACCCCACCCACTTTCGAACCTGGCGCCGCGGGCCTGCTCTGCTCGCAGTGCACCAGCCGAAAACGGCCTAACTGACCCCATATGGCTTCCAGTTCTCAAAGACACCTAACATAAGCGCCACATGTTTACATTGCATCGCCAGGATGATATCGGCCAGGCAATCTAAAAACACATGGAGACGACAGAGGGGGGATGGCTGCATTTGAGCAGAACCGCACACAGTCTATAGAAGAGTGAAATGAGATTGGGAGAGAGGAAGACAATGGGGAACAATGCCAAACAAGGACGAGGATTTTAAAATGTGCATTTCTACAGAATTTAAGAGCAGCGATTTCATCAGGGGCCTCCATGCATACTGATGGCCTCTTTCTGGTGTTTCTGGGAGGACCCAACAGTCTGATGTAAAACTCACTCAGGGACACATGCTATCATTTCATTCACTCGGTCCCGAGATTAAGTTAAGTCTTCACATTCGCCCATATGAGGGTTATTTTCAGTCGCGTCTATCCACCTGGACTGTAACAGGAAACTGGGGACCCAGGACGGAATGTACGAAGATGCTGGGGGAACACACACGTTCCCCTGCACACCAAGCTGGCGGCGGGACGCAAAGGCTGGGAAACAGCCCGAGCTCTCTCGCCGTGGCTGTGGCCACTCGCCGCGGTGTGACAGGGATCACCCTCCGGGGTGAGAAACAGCCCGATCTCTCTCGCCGTGGCTGTGGCCACTCGCCGCGGTGTGACAGGGATCTCCCTCCGGGGTGAGAAACAGCCCGAGCTCTCTCGACGTGGCTGTGGCCACTCGCCGCGGTGTGACAGGGATCTCCCTCCGGGGTGAGAAACAGCTGACTTCCCATTCTGCGCATTCCCGAGCCACCCTGTGCCGTAAAACAGTCCTCATGCCCTTCGCTGACTTTTGAGGCTTAAGGTAAGACATGTCCCAGTTGCTCCGTTCCAGAGTGATCTGTATTTGTTCACAGGCAGGCCCTTTCACTGAAAGACTTCGGAAAGCTGTTTACATCACAGAGCGTAGCTGTGGTAAAAGCTGAAGCCCATCTGAGAGATCCACCCCCCCCCCCATACACACCTGCCGAAAACAGGCAGCCATTTCCAGGATAGTGTCAACACCTCGTCATGGTAATCTGCGTTAGCGTGAGCCTCAGCTGAAAGCTGCTGTGAACTAAATGGGTGCTTAGCACACCTCCCATGGGGAAGCCACTACCTGACATTGCCCCCCCCCCCCACCAGCTCCCACAATGATCATGAAACCTGACATGTCAAGGTGGGGCTTTGATTTAATGCCCCTGGGGCAGTGGGGGGCTGATGGCGTGGGAGACCGATGGATTGGGCGATGGGGGCACGCCTTTAGCCCCTTCACATCTCACAGCCACACAGAGACAGACTCCACTGCACAACACAGGCCGCGGTTCTTCTGTGTGACATAGGCCGTCAAACCTTGGAAGATCAAATATTACGTGTTTATTACATGGGGACTTATCTGGCTCCCGTTATCAGATCGTCTGTGTAATAGAGCCCCCCCCCCCCCGGATCCTGTTACACCCACCTGAAAGCGCAGGGAAGGAACTCAAAAGGAAATGATTACAGGGCAAAACAAAAGCCCTGCTCCTTTTTTGCAGGCATGGAAAAAATCCGCCAGGCCTGCCCTCCTCCTTGCTATGTTGGGTTTGAGCCGTCTGAGTCTGTGTGTATGTGTGAGCGTGCGTGCGAGCGTGAAAGAGAGTGTGTGTGCCTTCACATCCAGCCTTCCACACCTCGGATGTTTAGGGATGATAAAGAATCCTTTTGCCTCTTTTAAAGGAGGTGTGGCATTAAGGAACTTACCAGATATTTCAAAAATGTTCCGCGAGAAGGTCTGAGGGAACACTAGGCCCTGCACCTAACATCACTACATGCTTAGTTGCTCACATGCTTAATCACATGCGGATCCACGTGCTGCAGAGGCCAAGCTGGGGGTCGGTGCACGTTTATGGTGTCACCGAGGCTGGCGGCGGGGCACTTTTATGGTGATACCTGGGCCAGTGGTGGGGCACATTTATGGTGATACCTGGGCCAGTGGTGGGGCACGTTTATGGTGTCACCGAGGCCAGTGGTGGGGCACGTTTATGGTGTCACCGAGGCCAGTGGTGGGGCACATTTATGGTGATACCTGGGCCAGTGGTGGGGCACTTTTATGGTGATACCTGGGCCAGGGGTGGGGCACTTTTACAAAGTAACCTGGCCCGGCAGTGGGGCACTTTTGCAGTGTCACCTGGGCCGATGGCGGGCCACTTTTACGGTGTCACCTGGGCCGGTGGCGGGCCACATTTACGGTGTCACCTGGGCCGGTGGCGGGCCACATTTACGGTGTCACCTGGGCCAGCAATGGGGCACTTTTACGACGTCACCTGGGCTGGTTGCGTTGCACGTTCACAATGTCACCCAGGCTGGTAGCGTAGCACTTTTACAATATCACCCAGGCTGACTGCGGAGCACTTTTAGGGTGTCACCTCGGCCAGTGGCGGGCCACTTTTACAGTGTCACCCGGGCCGGCAGTGGGGGACTTTTACAATGTCATCCGGGCCAGTGGTCGGGCCACTTTTACAGTGTGACCCAGGCCAGCAGTGAGGCACTTTTACCATGTCACCCAGGCTGGTAGCGTAGCACTTTTACAATATCACCCAGGCTGACTGCGGAGCACTTTTAGAGTGTCACCTGGGACAGTGATTCTCAGGGATTTTTACACTGTCACCCAGGCCGGTGGTGAGGTAATTTTACAGTTTAACCTTGGCCAGTGGTGGAGCACTTTTACGGTTTCATCTGAACCGGCGGTTGAGCATTTTTGCACTGTCAACTTTTACGGTTTCACCTTGGCCAGCGGCAGGGCACTTTAACGGTTTCACCCAGTCCGGCGGTGGGGCACTTTTATGGTTTAACCCGGGCAGGCGGTGGGGGATGTTTACAGTGTCACCCGGGCCGGCACCTTTGAAGCCTGAAAGCCTCTCGGTCATAATGCGGCTGTCTGTTCGCACCGCCAGGAAGCTCGACCATGGCACTTGCATACGGCACTACGGTGACGTGATGTGGGCTTCAGGCGCAAGGTGGGAGCGGGTAAGATGCTGCTGTAGCGGGGAGTCTGTCCAAGAGTAACTGCAAATGGCCCTGGGGAGATGAACCAGAATCACAGCTGGGATCAAGCTTGACCTGGGATCAAGCTAGGTTGACACCACAAATTGAAGGAAAAACACACAAAATAACAATCAGCGAATCACCAATCCGAACGGCTCTACAATGAGGATCAAAGCATATGGGGGACACAGATCAACCCTTTGGGGCAGAATTCATGTCCCTTTGATGAATCAGTGATTAACAGTGGCAGGAGGACGTCGTGTCAGGTACCGCCATGGCAGGAACATTCGGGGCTTTGGAAGGACTCCAAGCCTCCTTTGATATGGGCCCGCGTGTGCAACGCCATTTGGGACGCAGCCAAGGTACACAGTGCCGGTAATCGTTAACAGGGTCGGCAAACAGACGAGAAGGCAGAGCCCAGGAGGCTGGTCAGGGACCGTCTCAGAAACAGCCTTTTATCTTCACGCGCTTCACCGAACTGGTTTCCCCCGATCGATTTAATGCAATTCCTAATTCCTGCGCTCCCCCCGCCAAGGTAGTCGGCATCAAGCCCGGACACGAAGACGCGTTCCCCTGCCTGCGAGGGCCCTTTGTCTTTCAAGCGCTGCCAATTGAACATGAAACGGCAAGGGGAGGCCGACGCGGTGGAAACGGCAACACGCCTCTGCGGCACTTTCACTGTGGTCGCCAACGGCACAGTGGCAGTTTAAAAAAAACACAGCCGACACTTCGGGGACAGAGCAGAGAAGCACAGCAGCGCACCGACACCTGCAGCACCGACAGCAAGGCCGGTTTGGGGCGGGGAAGGGGGGGGTCTTTTACGGAGCCCTTGGTCACGTTCCCTGCACAGGTGGAGGAATGTGCACCGTGAGCAGGCCGAGAAGTGTCTCTTTGTGCCGTTAGACATCCCGGATCCGTGCAGCGAGACATCCTGGCAGGTGCCAAGGGGGAGACGGTCAACATCGATGAAGCCCCAAATCTCAGCAGATCATGCCCTCCCAACCCCCCCAGATACTCTTTACCTCACCGAATAAAAGACCAACGGTAACACATTACCTCCAAGGTTAAAAGAGGAGCAGTGAGGATGAACAAATAGAAAAAGAGTGGTCTGCATTTTATTGCATATTTATATGGTCGCAACACTTGCCAAACTATAGATAATCTACACCACTTTTTTTCTACAAGCCTCCTGGCGGCATGAAAACAAAACATATCTTCAGTAGCAGATTAACCGAGAAAGGGTGAATAATTAACTGCAGATCAGAGCAAGCCTCCTCTATTTGTGGATGACCCTGTGCTTCTGTGGATGAGGAAGAACCACTGTAGTTACTCTGAGTGAGGCAGAGAAAACTGTGTGAGACGTCCCACCAATCATCATGGCATTATCCAAGGGGGGGTTGGGGGGGGGGCGTATCTGACTAAGTTGGGATGACACTCTGTGGGGCCCTGAGCAACTCCCCCCACACCCCCGAGCTGTTACACATGGTTCATTCCGCAGGAACAAAGACAGGGGCTTTAAATAGCCAGGGTTATCATGCTCAGGGAGGCCATCTCAAAGTACAGGAGCAAGTGGGGGGGACACAACCAGAAAGATATACCAAAATAAGTCAATCACAAGTGCAGAAATCACTGCAATGCCACTGGCCAGAATACAGGGTTTAGACCAACCTGGCAAAAGCAGCATCAAGAAGGCTGACAGCACCGCAGTACAGTGACTGTCTGCAAAGGGTGTCTTCAGAGCCTTTAGATGAATAGGCTTGGTTAGCAACCCGCTTGACTAGGGAGCGGGCTTGCCAAGATATTTGCTTTAAGCAAAAGGCAGGGATAAACGGCAGCTTTTAATTGGGAGAGAGGAGGGGCTCAGTCTTATGCTTAATGCTAATTCAGCCCAAACTGGCTCCAGCCACAGAAATCCCAAGAGCCACCTAAACGTCTCAGACTCCAGAGAGGCCCCCTGCACCGTTTCGGCACAGCTGTGAGGGGTTCCCGCCGGTAGGCGTGCCTCCGGGCCCCACCCCTTCCGGCGATCAGGAAGCTGTTTTACGACTCAGGAGTTCCTGTCTCTTCAGCATAACACCAGTGACTCAGCAACCACTGGCATGACTTGATTCGTTCCTCAACAGCGAGGCCTTGGTCTGGGTGGCTGCCCCGCCTGCCATGGATTAAACGACCTCCGGAGGACGCCGGGTAGCCCCAGGCACCCAGAGGCTCGGCAGACTGCCTTCACTGGGGCATAAGAGCAAACCTTTGAGGGGGTTACAGCAGCCATACACAATTTAAGTAGCTGCCACGATCCTGGTATGCGGGGACGACTGCGACAAACTGAGGGACAGGGCCCTGGAGCATCATTCTCGGCTAACAAATATATTAAACACACTAGCGTTCTGATATGGCCCAGAGTCTATGGACCCAGCGCATATCCTAGGGTTCTGAAGCAGATCACAGACGAGAGATGCATTAAATAACGGACTGTGCCTAACAGACGGCATGTGACGAAGTGAACAAAAGCTTTGCTATTTACAGGTATCCCCCACTTTGCAGACGTGCAATTAATGCAACTTCGCTTTCATGAAAGACCACCATTAGCACCCGTTTTTGCCAAACAAAGACAAATAATAGCATTTAGCATTTATCAGCGAGGCAATTATTTACAGTCATGCACCACATAATGACGTTTCGGTCTGCAATGGACCACATATACAATGGTAGCACCATAAGATTATAATGGAGGTGAAAAATTCCTTTCGCCTAGTGATGTCATAGCCATAATGACACAGCACAACACATTTATCACATGATTTCCTGCTTTTACTATATTTAACTTATTTTAAGTTTTATGTGTTACTTGCTATGATTTGGTAAGTTATTTTTAAATCTGGGAATGCTCACAATTCTTTCCTATATTAATTAATGGTAATTGCTTTTTCGTTTTACACCATTTCGGCTTACAAAAGGTTTCATAGCAACCTGTTCTGGGTATTTAATTTAATATAAAATTTAACCATAAACAGGTGTTAGTGTGGTAAGTAAGAGGTTCTCACGAACCTCCTTGGTGTCTGGGCAGCTCGACTGGGGCATTTTGGAGGTTAACATTGGAACAAAAATACAAAAACAGCAAAAAAGGTCAAAAGCAGGATGTTCTACTTCTCAGCATGGGAACGAGGCCACCATGTGACTTGGAGACATGAGGTATCTTCTTGTCAGATTCAGGCCTCACTGGGACCTGCAGCTACAATATGCCCATTGTTGCCATTCTCACACAGAGATCAAAGCCACTTTGATCGGGTCAATTGAGTTTGGTAAACGATCACAGCCAGAGATTCTCACAGGTGAGACTGAACCAGACGGGTAAATTAGGTCGGACCCCAAAGGGTGGGGCCATTCAATCACTAAACACAAAGAATGCAGAATACTTAATAAAATTAACCTTTATGGTGCGTGGCTTTCTGTGAGCTAAAGCAGCTCCTCACAGGAGGAGGAGGAGGAGGAAGAGGGTGCGATGGGGAGGCGTTGGCTGTCGCCACGGCATTTCTTTGTGGTTTGGTGGTAAAAGCTCCGAGGAGAACTTTTCCAGAAACAGTGTTTCCTCCCACTGACATAACTCAGTCTGCTATACAGCATGTCACCATGCACTTTAGATCCAGGTCACGGCTTTACGGCAAGCGCGTTTGTGTGTGGGCGTGCGTCTGCGCCTGCATGCGGGGAGGCAGGGAGGGAGGGGAACACACAACTGGGGGCCTGTGGAAAGACAGCTATCTACCGGCAGGTAAAAACTACTAAAAAGATCGCGGAGGGGTCAACTGCTTTCGTTTTGGCGTAGCGAAGACATCCGGCCCTGATGGACACAAGCGCACACAAAGGATACCTCAGGAAGGAGGGAAAGCCTGACGCAGCAAGCTTACTCGCCACCGACACTGAGGCTGTAAATCTCCATGGCGACGGCAGAATTCCTACATCCTTGAAGCGAGACCTTTCCAAACAGACCTAGATTACACCTAACCAGTCTTTTCTAAACAAAGCTAACAGCTACGCTGGCCCTCCAAATCAAATGCCTTATTAAACAAGTGAGTCAGGAACACACAAGTCCGATTTCCACCCCTTTTTAGCCACATGGGCACATCACCAAAACACAGGGCTCAGTCCACAAAACCCAAAGAAAATACTTGAGGGGCTTGTGTTCCTCATGGGTTCCATCATCCATAACTGGGAGAATGAACTACCCGGAGGAAACAGAATGATCTCCCTCCTCCTCAGGCAAAGGTAGGCCACACACGACTGACAATCACTGGACGGTGTAGCAGCATGAGGTGTATGCCAACATCCCATGCAGCGTGAGAGAGAGACTCACCATCCGGGTGACAAGGGTGCACCGCTCCTGGACACAGGAGGGTATCTGGGCACTGCAACTAGAAGCCAGCAGGCAGACACAAAGAGCAGGATGGTCTCACACCTCCAGAGATGCTGGTTCGAATTCTCCGTGTCCTCAGCATGGTTCCTCTAGCTGCTCCAGTTTCCTAGCATCTAAAAAAATTTGATTTCTGTTGAACTGGCGTCGCTATGCCGTCCATATTGTTCCCAAGTGTGGAACAGACTCACATCCTCCCCAAGGTGTCCCCTGCCTCGGACAGGTTCCAGGCTTACTACAACTTTGTACTGGATAAGTGGAGAGGGAACATGGATGGAGAGGAAGAAGAGGAAAAAAAACACAAAACGTGCGTTTATCAAAAAGAGATGGGTACCAGTAGAGAGCTGGCATAGAGGGCAAGGCTCTCAGACTCAGACCCTAAGTCTGTTGGACTCAGACCTGGCACCAGCTACGGTTATTTATGGACCCAATGCTAGCTAAAGCTACTCGGGTGCCGCTTTGCATTCCTCGGTTCCTTGGTTGCTTTCGCCGCATTCATGTGCTGAACAGAGCGGCCGGAAGAGTGACAAGCGGGGCCCCAAAGCCTGGAAGTGAGAGAGCCTGTGCACATGCCACCGAGCCAGAGAGTGCGGGGGAGGCAGCGGGAGCCAAGAAGGTCGGGAAAAGCTGAAGGAATGCCACCGCGTAACAGGCCGGCACACCGGAACGGGAACGGCACACCGGAACGGGAAATCCAGGCTGGAACGATGACTTAAAA
The DNA here is from genome assembly GCA_026780765.1 of Petrocephalus schoutedeni. NCBI lineage: Eukaryota > Metazoa > Chordata > Actinopteri > Osteoglossiformes > Mormyridae > Petrocephalus > Petrocephalus schoutedeni. Next base: position 28,385,304 of record JAODKL010000107.1, read on the forward strand.
ATCAGGCACGTAAAGAGATGTGCCGAGCCCCTCCCCCAGCCGGCCGAAGAACACCCAACCGAGCCTTCAAACAGACACACACGAAAAAGACATAAAACAAACAAAACTGGGAATTCTTTCAAACTGCAGACATTGTTAGCCTACCGCGGAGCCCGGAAGGAGTGGGCAAACACGCCACTGGGGCCCCGGATTTACCCCAGTGTTGGACTGCAACGCTTCTCCAGTCCCCCTGCACGTTCTCCGGGCTTCGGCTCGATAGGAACCTCACGTACATTCTCGATCTTGCAATCAAACTTACAGCAGTTCACATGTTCTGCGTAAGACCATCACGTGCACAGAAGTGGAAGTTGACATGTGACACCAAAGGACCCTGCAAAACCCGTAACCCCCAATACACCAAGTAAATTCAATTTTTGCTAGCTAGATACCATTTTTATATAGTAAATGCATTTAAACAGGAAACAGATTATTCAAATAAGGTTTCACATAAATGGACAGGCTGTTTTGAACGAATGAATGAATGATTGAATGTCACATTCATATAGCACTTTTAAAGACACCCAAAGCGCTTTACAGAACCCCCACCGGGATGACGCAACAGCAGCCATTCCGCGCCAGTATGCTTACCACACAGTAGCTAAGGTGGCGCAGGGGCAGGGGAGGATTAACCAATTAGATATTAGGGATGATTAGGACATCAGGCATAAGCAGACTTTGGTGTTTCTGCTTCACCTTGTGTTAACGTACGTATGTGATGCACATGGAACCTAACTACATCTAACTACAGGGTACCAACAAATTACTTATGCAAAGGTGCAAAGTGCCAGGGGAGAGCAAGTGTGATGCTGGTCTTAGCAATTCATTGCAATTTCGACTCAAGCAACTGGGGGGGCGGTGCTACCCCCCCCCCCCCCCCCCCCCAAACTCCACCCATGACATCAAGGTACCACACCTACACTTTTGAAAGCTGCCCAGGAATCTTTTATGGCCTCAATCAGGACCTCAATTTTATGTTTCAGCCGAAGGACGACACCATTTTCACAGTGCAGTGGCCCTGTCACTGTACTGGGACACTGGGATCCACATAGACCATAGAATGGCCTGAACGTGTTGGCCACACCAACACCTTGACCAGCAGCAAGCCAGCTTTCTTAGAAGGCCTCCCATGCACAGTATGGGCCAGGCCCGTTTTAGCTTTAGATGGATTACTAAGTCTGAACTGCAGGTAGTACGACTGCTGGCAAATGACTTTCGGCTTTAAAGTTTCAAGTTTTCGTAATGCAATTGAATGAAAGACATGACATGCATATTTTTAAGAAACTTTTTACATACACATGGAATATATGGACACCATTGTAAGACACATCGTAAACTTGAACATGTTTGAAAAACATTCACATATTACATTAAAATAAATAAAAACATAAATCAACTTTTGTATCTCTTTGTATTAGAATTGGTATTTAAGAAACTGAAAAATAATCCAATTTATTAGTTGGTTATAGTTCTATGTTTGAAACCTTTAGAATCATAATCATAAAACATTGCAAATGACTGTGGTTTTACAACCATTAAAATTACTGAAAAACATCTGTCCAAAAATTTACATTACCTCAAATGTTAGGCAGCACACCTGGCAAAAGGGGGCTTGTACTTAAAAGTCAGTTTAGAAAACAGTAGACAGGATGTTATATCATAAAGAAGCCCCTAAGTGACCTTCACGGTGCAGTAAAAAACAAGTTTAGCAGATCTAAGTCAAATAGAACACAAAAAATTACCATTTCTAACATATGGTTAGGCTTGCTCAGTTTCCATGTCATGTGGTGCGACCAAAGGAAAGATATAAAAAATACTACAACATGATAAAACTATCTGTGTTTAAAATTGTATGTATAACCTGGATATCAAAGAAGTTTTGAAATGAGTTAGAAAAATTAGGTGGGGCAACCGGAATTACTTTTATTACTAATTATAACATTGTATTGCATTGTAGATAATAAAATGATTACTTTAAGGCTTAAGGTTTTCATTTGTAAAAAAGTATGTTAAAATAACATTTTTTGGTAGCGCCACCTGACATTTTTCCGATGGTGAAAAGCCATATTTGGCTTTTAGCCCAATGTAAGTAATTTAGTGTGGCAGAAAACTAGTTGCATTCAGGCTTTGCAAACTCTTGATAGACACTGTAACACTGGATACAACAAACGTAACACAAACAACCCTCTAGGAAGCATTCCTCCACCAAACAAGCAGCGAAAACCCAAACTCCGCTTACAGCATTAATCAAACCTGCCCATATACATTCAGTGAAGGGACGTGAGGTGCCCCCCAGCTACATTCCAAGCACAAATACAGGCAGTATAATATTTAGCTATTTATCGTGACCATTCCAGTGTCTGCAGCCACAGTGTCCATTTTCTTTGTGCCTGGGTGCAGAGTGGGTGACCCCGTCACAGCGGGACAACACTAACAAGGACCGAAAAATGGAATAAAAAACAAACAGAGGGCCGACAGGAGGAAGAAGCAGACATGGGCAGCTTATCTTGCACTTCAAAGGCTGCAGGCAGGATATCCAGCAGGAAAAAAAATGCAAAAAAGAGCAGTGATGATGGGCCGAAATCGGAAGTGTAATGTAAACAGAGGCCTTTAATTACTGCAGCTGGCCCAGAGCACTTTGATGTGAGCCAACGAGAGAGCGCGGCTTTGACCAAAACTGCAAGGGAGGCAACAGAGATAAGAGTCTTAGCTTTGGGCCCCTATCAGGAAGGGGAGGAGCAGGGGCCAAAGCTATGACAGTGTGCCAGTATGGGGGGGAGGATTCAGGCAGAAAAAAAGCAGTAATGATCACTCACTCGTTTCTGACCTGAACACACTGCTGTAAGACCTGAACATGCTCCACTGCCTACCTGACACTGCAGGATGCAAATGCCATCGCTCACCAGGATATATTTACATTTTATTTATTTAGCACCATGCTTTTTTTTAAAGAAAGCAATAGTGGGCTATAGGCCTTGCTCAATTGCCCAACGATGAAATCACTCTGCCGACCTCAGGATTCAAACCAGGGGCCTTCCAATAACCGGCGCAGCATCCAAATCCGCTGAGCCACACACCACCCTGTTCCGCTAGAGAGTCTGCAGGGAGACTCAGATTTGCATAGCTAAAGCCGACCTCTTGGTATAAAAACAAACAATGTATTACTGACATCCTCACCAAGCACTTCCTTGTGATCTCTGGTCATCAGCATCATCTTTCTTTAATTAAACAAACAAACAAACAGACGACAGCAAACGTCTCTCTAGCATTGCCTGCCACGCCACAATTAGGCCCACATTTCCATTCCAGAGTGAGGAAGATGTTCTCTCAGTAGCATGAAGCCCCTGTACAGAACCTGAACTATGTATTACCACAAATTCCTTCTATATAAAGCTTTGATTGAGACTCGAGATTTCAGTCCCTTGTTGACAAGAAGTTTGTGTGGGTCTTGGGATTGAGCAATCCGACGTATGAAACAGACATGACAAATGCGCCGTATTACGGCAAAAGCGATCAATGGGGGAATTAACAAAAAATGAGTCCTTAAAAATCATTCAGCTGCTTTTGATTGGGAAGTGATTCCATTGGATGAGTAACTTCAAAAATTGGCAGAACCAATTTTTCCCCCTTTTTCCCCAAAATTCCTGGAGGACTGAGCTTTCCCCATTCAGTTCAAAGCCTTTTCTGCTCAAGAGGTCGCAACATGCCCCAAACATCAATTGTACACTTACAGGTCATTGCTCACAATCAGGAATAAGTCTCAAAGCACACTGATGGACAGAGGGTAGCCCAGAGAGTGTGCCATAGAGACAGGTAGCCCAGTGATTATGGGAAATCCCCCAGAGAATGTCACAACTTTAGACAGCAAAATGCCTTATAGATTCTCACTCGCGATATTCCCGGGAACCGCAGCCTTCCCGGGTTACTTTTCCCTCCAACACAAAACGCCTAATGCCACGTCTAATCTCGCCTTTCAACAGAACGAGCGACACGCTGAGAAGCAAAGAGGCCAACGGGGGATAGCGGCCGGAGAGCGTGCCGGCTGGGGGAGCATGAGCAGGAGAGGATGAAATGTGGTGAGAGAAGGGTGAAGAAGAGAGATGGCTGAAGGTTAGGAGGTCAGGCTATTGGGTGTAGCCGGGGGAGCCTCGGGGAGACAGACTTGCCGGCCATCTGGAAGATAGCTCCCTCAGCAGAGGTGCTTCTACACACTCAGTGAGGGTCTGAATTCCTGAAAACTGTCCAAAATACACCTGAAATGGATGAGGAAGTGTGTATGTTCTTTTTTCTTTATTTTTAAATAACCACCACTTAAAGCTACTCACAAGCCTTAACAACCAACTTCCCGACCGACTCCCATGAAGAAAAGCGATATGGAATGAGTGTTGCTGCTCAACCTGGGCGGGGATGATCACAGACAGGAGAGGGGGCTCCTACCCCCAGGACAGGAACATTAAGCTGAAGCAGAAAGTTGTGTTCTGGGGTAACGGCAGCCTGTTGGGACAAGTCAGGCTAGGTACAAACGCGGCTCACTTTTCAGAGAGCTGGCTTCACAAGCCGACCACACACTCCCATCCGCTGGCCCTGTGGCAGCAGAGGCGTCACTGAGGCTCACCTGCTCCCCAGAGGCTCTTCAGCACGACCAGAGCGTGCCATACAGACAGCATGTCCCGCACGGGCCAGAGCGTGCCATACAGACAGAATGTCCCACACAGACCAGGGCGTGCCATACAGACAGAATGTCCCACACGGGCCAGAGCGTGCCATACAGACAGAATGTCCCACACGGGCCAGAGCGTGCCATACAGACAGAATGTCCCACACGGGCCAGAGCG
>JAODKL010000107.1:28391693-28401752 GCA_026780765.1 Petrocephalus schoutedeni
GCGTGTCATACAGACAGAATGTCCCACACGGGCCAGAGCATGCCATACAGACAGCATGTCCCACACGGGCCAGAGCGTGCCATACAGACAGCATGTCCCACACGGGCCAGAGCGTGCCATACGGACAGAATGTCCCACACGGGCCAGAGCGTGCCATACAGACAGAATGTCCCACACGGGCCAGGGCGTGTCATACAGACAGCATGTCCCACACGGGCCAGAGCATGCCAAATAGACAATGTCCTGCAGAGTGAACCATAAAATCTCAAAAAGGCCCAACCATAATGGTCCTTAAAGACTGCTTATGCTTACAAATAAGTCAAAAGTAATGATGGGGAAACACTGATTGAATATATAGAAAGAACCAGCCTGTCTCTATTCAAATTCAATCTCACTTAGTGGAGGTATTAGCAACTCAAATTTCCATTAGTACTACTGCAAATTATATCTTATCACAAGGATGGCGACTGCATGGTTTTCTGTTCAAAAACCCTCAAAGAGATGCTGTCTTCACTTCCCCCTGCCTTAACAAAGATGAGCAAGGCATTGCAAGTCTACCTTCCAAAGGAAACTTGCGCCTTAGATGACAATCCTCCCTATCCAGCACAACCCTGGCAAAGGATATTAGTAAACGAATATGTTAATAATTAGGAAATGATTACTCCTATGCAATTGCTTCTGCTGGAGATTCCAGCCACTACACTATCCACACAGAAGACGGCCCCTCTTTACATCTGAAGGTGCACCAAACTCCCCAGATTTATCGGCAACAACTATAGTACTCATCACCATTAACATAAATGGCTGTGCTTGCTGAATAAACAGCAGAGGCTGTCAAATTTACCAGGTCACGAATCTATTACCTTAAAGAAAGGGAGCCAGTGGCAATGCCTACACAGTGAATAACCGGTGTTTTCTTGGCAGAAGCTTGAGAACCAAAAAGCACAAATAAAAGAAAGCCTGATATATGTCGATAATTTTAGGGTTATTTCATCAGAACTAATTACAGATTAAACTTGTAACTGAGATCAGTGCAGCCTTAAATGTGGGACCTCCTCTACAGTATAGCTTCTCCCACATGTGGAAACAGACAGACTGGCTTGCAGGATACTTGCAGTTCATATAGTGCCATTGCTTAGTGCATTTTGCCAAGGGAAAGGGACAATCACGGTTTTACAACCGATCTTATCCAAACACGCCTGCAGTCAAAAAATAAAGACATGCAGTGCGTAATACAGCTCATTTTGTTGTTGTTTTTTCTAATATGACAGTCAGTTCAAGGATTTAAGAGTTTTATTCATCACATGCAAGATATACAGTCAGACATAACCATAACAGAGAAATGCAAGGTGGGCAACTCTGTCATAAAAACAGTAAAAGCAAACGATACATTTAAAAAGACATTAGAAGTAATAATAAAATGGGCGAGTCAATAGATTGAAATCCTGTCAGCAAGGGCATAGAAGGTAGATTGATATTTGGGGTGGGGAAAATGACTTTTAAATCCCTTTAAATGCAAAGGTGTTTTTTTATTGAAGGGAACAAATGAAGCCAAATTAAATATTGGGGAATAAGGTGGCCCCCTAATCCTCCCTGGTTCCAAAGACCCTGCCTGTCAGCATCTCAGAGGTGCATTTTTTTGACACCGTGTGCCATTTCTGAACAGATTATACTACAATACACTGGTATTAGGGGTGAACAGCATCCATGCAAGAACCCTACCTGCATGAGCCTTCCTTCAGCATGGCCTCTCACCCCAGCCCCAGCAAAGATCCCTTCCAGGGTAATGGGCTTCCCTGCCTGCTCCTGCTTCAGGGGTGTCACCTTGATGATGGCTTTGGGGGCCGATCGCTCCGACTCCACAGCCGCCGCCGCCAGCTCCAGGCCGGTCTGGCCCAGCACCAGCTGCAGGGCCGCCATGAGCAGCCACGGCCAGAGCCCGGCCAGTCGCCGCGGAGACACGGTCATTGCACCGGCTGCGGCGGCGCTCCCACACGGCACATGGCGCGCAGTACAAAGCAGGCAGTCCGCAAAAAAAAGCAACCCCCTCCGACTATCTTCTGATCTCCCCAAGGCTGGTAGGCGACTGCAACCTGCCAAGCTTATCTGTCCAAAATGCAGCCGCACATGCACAAGTCCTAAAATGCGTAAGGGTGCATGGCTCCCGATGGCATGGCACCGATCTGTAACCTCGTCCTTGATCAAGTTGTAACGAGAGTGCTCATCGTTTTAAAGATACGATACAAACTTTTCTCGAAGGAACTGTGGCATGCATAATTCAAATCCTCGGAGGCATGAAAGGCAAAAGTTTTTTTTTTTTTTTTTGTTAAGTACCTAACAAGAGTACCTGATTGACCCTCTTACTACGTGTTGCCACTGAGACGGGAGAGAAGGCTTTGATTGCATTTAAAAAGATATCGTTACAGGAAGTGCTGTAACTACAATGTAACTGGCGAGAAGCGTGCATTGATTTTCCGATCCTCCGTGACACGCTTTTCTACGCATTTCTAGTGTTCAGGTCGCTTCTTCTCACCCGATTCTTCTTCCTCAGATTGAGGAATATCCGCTAACTCTGTTTCTTCTCTTTTTAATAGTCGCTATGTTTTGCAAAGACATTTAAAGAGCCGAAAGCGACTTTCGGTATCCTCCAAACCTTCCCCGTTGCTAAAAGCTGACTACTTACAGCAATCCCATTCGAGCCCGTTTATTTCATGTAATCCACAACAAATTCAAAATGAAAGAAGAATGCACCATTGTGGCATATTGTATATGACATACGTCTGATCCCACAGATATCTTGGATTTCTTTCAACGCTGTTTCCCTCTTGCAGACATTGGGATTTGAGTTATTTACCACCTATGTGTTTCCAGTGCGGGGGAAAAAAAACTTATAGGTTGCGGGTCTGTGTCTTGTAAGAGCCGGGGGAATTGGAGAGCATGCTGTCGTTGGGTAGGAAAAAGTCACGAACAAAAAAATCCTAGGAAAAAGCGAGTAGAAAGGAATATCTGGCGCTAAACAGCGATCAGAGCCAGTGAATTAATTTTATGTCCGAGGGAGGCTGCAGAAAATCTGCTAGCTAGCAGGACACCTCGCTGGGGTGTAAAAAACACGTGTAATTTCTGATGCAAAACTACACGCATGGCGCCCAAGATCAAATCCTCCGTGCATCTAACATAGGATCGCTGTCCGATGTCACGTCCACAGTGATTTTTCGTTATAATTTCCAAGCCGAAATCCTTTTGAAGTGGAAAGATCATAAGCAAGCAAAGAGAAAAAAAAACTTTCCCAAAAATGTAAATCAACTTCAGCGAGTTCTTGGAGGCAGTTAAAGAAAACTTGTTCGTAAACTAAAACAATTTCAGATACTTCAAAAGCAATCCTTACGTAAAAGGATGTACGCAAAAAAAGTCAAGTGAAAGAGAAAGGCTTCACGTTTGTAATGTCTCCTGCTCGGCTTCCCCTGGGACCTCATTGAGCGTCTACCTGCTGTCTGCCTGCCTGTCACCGAGGGTGGAGCAGCCATCGGCGGCACTGGACGAAAGGGACCGCCAAGCGCCCTCTGCCGGCGCCATGCGCCCTCTGCCGGGAAGGCGGCGCGATCAATCCCGGCGGAAAGGAAAAGGATATATCTAATCAGGGAAGACATTCGGGGAAAAAAGCACCATCCTGCACAAAACAGAAACAAAGTCGTTTTTATGAATTCAACATATCTGTTGCCAATTCTCGATTTTTTAAAAACACGTTTTTCTCTCCCTGTATCTTCAATTCAGTGTTAATGTTTTTTTTTTGATAGATGAAATCAAAGATACTGTTTTTAGTAAATAAACTGGTCCACGGAATCACTTTAGTTAATATCGACTGAACAAAAGCATGAAGGGAGACGATTTCGCGATTGCTATTTTGCTTGGTTGATAGCTATTCTTCAATGACGCCCCAAGACACCATTCAACCTGCAATCATGTATTTAGCAGCATTACGGCTCCGCCTGGAGGTCAAAGCCATCGCACCAACCGCACAGGTTTTAAAAACATTAATTTGCATGTTAACATGCCGCACACTTAAGTACTTTTTAAGTACTTTTAAGTACCTACACTTTTCTGAAATAATTTTGGACACTTGTACACATAAAAGATAAATAAATAAATGGAAAGCAGATTAAATTCAGGCACGACTGGGATATATGCAAATAAAAAAAAATCAAAAACGAAAGACGGCCTGAACACCTTAAGAGTCATTGAGTTAAACAGGTCCCGCGAAGAGCTTAGTGCCACTGAGAGAAGTAATTCAATATATTCAGGAATAGGAAGAGGTACTTTATAAATAGGTACTTTATAAATCAGTAACCAACATCACTTTACTAAAATATCTGCTAAGAAAGATATTAGTTACTGACAGTAAAGTACAATAAAAGAAAAGCATAATACCCAATGTTAACCTGACATATGCAGGCGAAATGTCCCAGGTATATCCCATTATAACAATGCTACATTCTGGGAACAATGTTTCCAGGGAATAACTATACTCTTGATCATTCTCTTTATCTTTCATTTCCTTGGCCCCGGGAAGACTTGGGCCCCAACTAATTAACCACCTCTGATGGACAGATTAGCTGGATTGAACTTTCTGGGGTCTCCACTTCCACTATGTGTACCTCTGCCTGCCTCATTCTCTGTGCTCAGCTGGTCTAGATTGTAGGGATGCTGTTGTTGCTGGTCAGATTCACCAACAGGTCGGGACGGCCTTGCCCGAAGTTGGGGTTAGGGAAGTGGTGCTGCAGTGCCCCATCGTGGCCAGGTATGGGCAACATCTTCTAGAAACCATACAGGTTGAGCTGCCGGATGAAGCCGGTGAAGTTTCGGGTATTGAATATGGTGCTCCTGGCGCGCGGCAGCAGTTTGGCCTCGAATTGCCACTGGTCTATGAAGATGCCGAGTCCAAACCAGTCCAGGCTCACCGAGCGGGACCCCTGGCTTGTCCACAAGTCGGCACAGCTTGGCGGGGATGTTACTGGGGTTGACAGCGTGGAGGCCATATTCCCCATCCGTAGTCTGTTAGTGAATGTAAAACATGCAACATGTCAACATCTCGTTTCCCCATTGATTGTGAGCTAGCTGACTTCCTGAGGCAGACAGGACCGCGATTAATGCCTTCGACGCCGCTCCTTGTCATGGCGCCTCGCTGGGGCTGTAGGGGGCGCTGCGGGACCGTTAGGGCGCATGCGCTGATCGACGCCGCGTGCCAGTGTAAGCGCTGTCGTTTAATCTCGTTAAAAAGATTAGCTACGTAAACAGCATATTTCCACTGTAACGAGATATTTGTTTCAGCAATTATCGTTAATAGCAACTCTTGCGCACCCATTGCATTTCCAGATTGTTTTACGAGCGAATTATAATTAAGCTTTGAATGTTCCCAAGACAGTGTCCATTCATAGCACGATGGGTGTAGTAACTGTTGTAATAAATCTATGTACTGTAGAGTAGGCAGGTGGTGTAGTGGTTGGAGACGCAACTGTGTAATCAAAATATAGCCGGTTCGAGTCCCCGACCCGCAAGTACCGCGGCTGAAGTTGCTACGTAATCCCCGCGGGATCCATGCCGCCTTAAATAGAGGATGCTGTTTCGACAGAATCCTGTAGAGGGCACTGTGTGTGCTAAATCAAAGGCTCCAAGATCGTTTTCAGCATTTCTATTTACTAAGAAAATTATAAGAATTCAAAACGTTGTTGGCTACACAGCAACTGGCTCTGAAATTAAACTCAGAGTTGTATTCTGTGTTTGATTTCTCATATATTATTATCATTATTATTATTAGTTGAAGAAAATTCACTATGCATTTTTTTTCAGTTTAGTACCATCTGAAATTAGTACTCTGTCATTAAGACCTGCTCTACAAACAATGCATTTCTTGTCCAGGTTAAGGGCTTCTTATTGACAGGATCCATACAGGGGAGTGCTTGCACCAGCACCTGCTGTGCAGTTTATAATAAAGATATTTTGAAAATACAAAATAATGTAGTAATAAAACATTTAAGCTGTATCACTTGTACTTGTTCCATACAGAAATTTCACAAATATCCCTGTCTGTACCATATGACCCTGTCCTTTGTGTCTCCTCCCTGTTTGGCCAGCAGGTGTCGCTGGCCATCATGACCTCCTCCCTGTCGCTTGCCCCTTTAGCCCCTAGTGTGTTTCCCTTCCTCCCCTTTGTGTCTCCTCCCCATTTGGCCAGCAGGTGTTGCTGGCCATCCTGACCGCCTCCCTGTCGCTTGCCCCTTTAGCCCCTAGTGTGTTTTCCTTCCTTCCCTTTGTGTCTCCTCCCCGTTTGGCCAGCAGGTGTTGCTGGCCATCCTGACCTCCTCCCTGTCACTTGCCCCTTTAGCCCCTAGTGTGTTTCCCTTCCTTCCCTTTGTGACTCCTCCCCGTTTGGCCAGCAGGTGTCGCTGGCCTTCCTGACTTCCTCCCTGCCGCTTGCCCCTTTAGCCCCTAGTGTGTTTCCCTTCCTTCCCTTTGTGTCACTTCCCGGTTTGACCAGCAGGTGTTGCTGGCCATCCTGACCTCCTCCCTGTCGCTTCCCTCTGTAGCCCCTAGTGTTTTGTTAATAAACCTCTTTTGCCTCTGAGCCGTATGTGGATTGTCACCTTTTTCCCAACTGCACCATGCCCAGTGTCCGTGGCAGTAATGAAAATGATGAAATTACCCAGGCTTAATGTGATTTTTCTTTTGTGGCAGTCAAATAGCAGCAGGACATGGTGAGAAAGTCGCATTTTGAGCAAATCAAATGAATAAGAAGCCAGAATTATTCTTCTTGGATCCGGGTAATATGAAATGTGTACGCAGCAGGTATGCCCGTTTAAGGGTCCACTGAAATTAGCCTGTCCCAGATTGGATTTGTACCTGAAAAAAGATGGAAACATGGCATGCTGAGCAACTGTGCACATTTTCAATTGGGATTTGGAGGTCTTATTCATATTGGGCAAGGCTAAAATGACACATACATGCAGTGAGGAGTCCAATTTAATAAGAGAACCTGAGACTTTGGGTGATCCAACAAAGTAAAAGCAGTAGATGTCACATCCAGCCTCACGCTGTGTATTCAATCCCTGTGTTCCCCTCGGGTGTGGCTCTAAACCAGCCACACCTGAGCCCTGTTAGACTGACCTCTCGTCCTGCCATCTTGTTGATCACTGATTACTGCCTGGTCTTTGTTCCCCTTGTTACCCCTGGAAATACCCCTGGGTCATTGTTGCTTGTCACATCTTTCTGTCCTGTGTGCTTTCCCCTATGAGGGGTCGCTCTGCTACACACAGCCTTGTGGGTCATTACTACTCTGCGTGGGTGTGACAATAGAAAGCTATAAAAGACATCAACAACTTCTACATTTTCAAATGCCAGTAGTACAATGTTTTCATATGTCTTTGCAGTGGAATGTCATCATGGGGCAGGCTATACAGTATTTAGTTTAGGTTTACAGTGAAAGATTTATTGATCAGTGCTATCGTGTGGAATAGTCCTTTTTTGGGTCATTTCCAAATTACCATTTTTAAATCAAAAAGGAGGTTTGTTATGAGGAAAATATGGCTCATGCTTGGTAGGTCTCAATGTCTTTGACAAAGTTACAGGGTTTTTCTGTGCTCGCAAAGTGCAATTGACCATTTGAAGACATACACTTGAAAACCAAGGTAAACAGCAGCAGCAACATTAATGTCAGCACTGGGGAGTACGGGAGGAATGAACTGGAAGCTGCTAATGAGTAGCCAACTTCTGAATACCGCGTTTTCCTTACATGGGCATACCTGCTGTATACTGTGCATTTTATATTTGCTTGGCCCAAGATTAAGCCTCTGTGCCTGTAATCGGAAGGTCACCGGTTCAAACCCAGCCTCAGCACATCCATGGACCCTTGAGCAAGGCCCTTAACCCCCAGCGCCCGGGGCGCTACACGAGGTGGCTGCCCTTCATGACCAAGCTTGCTTTCATGGAGCATTCCCCACAGGGATCAATAAAGGATCAATTATTATTATTAAATTCTAACTCAAAATGTGGCTTCCTATTTAAATCAACAATTAGATGTTGCATTTTTCACACTGGAAAGCATTTTCAAAATTGCCAAAAACTTAAAAACAGACGAAAATGTTCTCTGGATCTTTGATGGAGAAAATTTTCAAAATAATGACAATGCTTCCAGCTTTTGAAAGCATACTTCGAACTATCCCTTCTCCATTATCCTCCATGGTTCATTTCGCTTTTTGGCTACTAGGCGATGTGACATGCCCTGACATGCCACGTGAACATATAATCATAAGATAGTGCACCTAGGACAAAAAACAAATCATGTTCAGGCAACACAGTAAAGCAGCGTCACCTACATTAATAACTAATATGCCTTTTTGCAGATTGGAATCCCTTATACTACCCATTACTGTGGAAATAAATAACATTACAATAATGCGTTACTAAGTAAGACATTACTACTCAACACTGTTCGTAGTGGTGTTTTGTTATATAAAATGCATTTCACATTTATGTGGCCCAAGATGAATGAGACATCTAAATTCCAGTAGGACATTTGGGAAACTACAGCTTAGATCCATGTAGATGCACATTTCATACTTTTCAGCCTAAGTCTCCTTATTAGGGTTAGCCAGCTGGAGCTAGAGTTAGGGTTAGAAAAATTACAGCTATCCCAGGCATCAGAAGTTGTTTTTCTGATAGTTCTGGGCCCCTGGTGGAGGGCAAACCACAGTTTTGCTCAGTTTAGTTGCATATTTCATACTTTTTGACAGCCCATAGTCTCAGCCTAAGTCCCCATATTAGGGATAGCCAGCTGGAGCTAGGGTTAATAAAATGATGTATTTCTCAGGCACCAAAGGTTATTTTTCGGATGGGTCTGGGTCCACAGCAGAGATGAAATCACATTTTAGCTCCATTAAGTTGCATATTCCATACTTTCGTGCCCAAATTAGGGTTAGGGTTAGAAAAAGTATGGCTTTCTGAGGCATCAAAAAGATTTTTTCTGACAGTTTTTAGCCCCTAGTGGAGAGGAAACCACAGAATAGCATCATTAAGTTGCATATTTCAAAATTTCCTACAGCCCATAGTGTCTACCTACTGTAAGTCCCCATATTAGGGTTAGCTAGGATTAGGGTTAGAAAAAAAATGTGGAAATGAGGAGAAATATAATATGGAAAACCAAGATTTTTATAGGTATCTACAAATACGTCATTACTTCAACTTCAAACCTCACCTGTTAGATATGGACAACCCTATACTGAAAGAAGTTTTAAGAGCATACTCTTCAGAATCAAGTAAAGGTATTATATCTAGACTATATAAAAGTTTCATAATAGGAAAATCACACTCTACTATATATCCATCCATCTTCCAACCTAACCCACCTTATCCTTTTTTTCAGGTTGCAGGGGGCCCAGAGCCTATCCTGGAAGCTACGGGCACGAGGCAGGAAACAACGCAGGATGGGGGGCCAGCCCATCGCAGGGCACACTCACACACCATTAACACACACCTATGGGCAGTCTAGTAACTCCAGTTAGCTTCAGCATGTTTTTGGACTGTCGGGGGAAACCAGAGCAAACCCCACAACAACATGGAGAGAACATGCAAACTCCACACACATGCAACCAGAGTGGGATTCAAACCCCAGTCCCAGAGGCGTGACGCAACAGTGCTAACCACTGCACCATCATGCCGCCCTTTACTACTTGTATATATGTTAAAAATAAATGGGAGAAAGAAGGCAGTATTGAAATTTTAGAGAATGAATGGGATGATTGCTGTAAATTCCAATGGAAATGTACCAATTCATACATTTGGAAAGAATTTGGCTGGAAATGTTTAATTAGATTTTTTATTACCCCTATGCAACAGAAAGACACTGCAGGAGAAGACTATAAATGTTGGAGACATATTCTTGTTGGCACATATTCTGGGATGGCTCATTTATAAGGGACTTTCGGTTGAAGATACATAGAATTCTGGAAGACATCTTTTTGACGAAAATATCATTCCATTCAGAAAGAAAGGTGATTTAAACAATTTTGA
>JAODKL010000107.1:28412486-28423589 GCA_026780765.1 Petrocephalus schoutedeni
TTTCATTGTAGAGTCTTAAAGCACTTATGTAAGTCGCTCTGGTTAAGGGCGTCTGCCAAATGCTGTAAATGTAAATGCTGTAAATGTCCTCACTGCACATTTAGCATGCATAATGTTAAACATTAATGGAAACTACCTAGAACACTGAACAAATAGTCAGTTACCTGTCCCTGCTCTCTACTGCCACACCACGAAATATGATTATAATGATTTTTTTATATTGTTGTGTGACAGTATTTCCCATTCATTGTTTCCCATTTATGGTTACTAAGATACTATATGTATCTTCCATATAGTAAATCAATACTATGCTGGTTTTCATTTGTGTTGCCAGGTTTTCACTCAGTCCTGCTACCCTAATACATTTCTGCCCTTAAATAAATTGGCTCATTCCAGAAGTTGCATGTTCAGCTGTGACTTGCATCACCTCAGGTGCCTGAAGACCACAGGATCACCAAACGTTCTCCCACATTCTTTCCTGTATAACTGATGATATTGTAAGCATGTCTGAGGCAGTCAAACTCAACACGCCGTCCCGTCACCCAAACTATTTTATAGGTTTAATTCATTAATTAATTAACAATACATTTTGGTGAGTTACTTGAATGTGCTCAATGTTATCACACTATTAGCTCTGATGATACGTGGCGGTGGTTCATGAATTTGTGAATTTATTTCTAAAACTCAGTCCTGTTACTTTTAATCCAGTTACTCATATAAAGAGAAGAGTACAACTCGCTCGGAAACATGATTTCCACAAATATATATTTTTTGAACATGTAACCAATGATTTCTTTAAAATACACACTTTATTGAGAGGAACACAAAAACCTAAGTCGGTATGATTTTCCATTGATATTTAAACAGCTGCTTGAAATTTTGATAACAGGACAGAAAAATTCAACCATCTTCCACTTAAAAACCATAAAAAATGAAATAAAGTCACCAGGGAATGACCAGTGCACATTGTGCACATTAGATTCAGTGTTGAAAAATTTGA
The DNA here is from genome assembly GCA_026780765.1 of Petrocephalus schoutedeni. Lineage (NCBI taxonomy): Eukaryota > Metazoa > Chordata > Actinopteri > Osteoglossiformes > Mormyridae > Petrocephalus > Petrocephalus schoutedeni. Next base: position 28,413,487 of record JAODKL010000107.1, read on the forward strand.
AAAAAGTGAAATTTAGTTTTGAAAACGTATAACACTTATAACTGATTCAGTGGAATCACCCATAAAATTGTCTCTAGGTCTCTTTAATAGTAAATAGTCAGTAAGTAATCATACATGTCTTGTACAGGGTCTACCTATGACCTACACATTAACATCTCTCGCTCTTTATGAGAAGTAGGACCATCCCTTCATTTTCAGAGAGTATCAATGGAAAACGAGTACTATTTACTAGGACAAATGCCCATTTAGTCCTAGTACGGCTGGATGATAGAGACTCACTATTATGAATGACTTGAAAGCAGATCTTGTTTGAGAGTTGCATGCCCTCATTGGAAGGGGTAGGGGCTCTCTGCTAAAATGACGCAAGAGGTGTGTTGGGGTTGGCTAATGTGCCGTGGAAGTGAAACACAGGGGCATGTGGGCAGAAAGGAATGGTGTGGGGAGTGTGGGGGGTGGGGGGGCAGCTGGTTGCTGAGATAAGTCTATCTCAGGGATCATTGTGTCCTGCTTCGGGCCAGAGCCTGGTCCACCACAGACACCCCCACCCCCCCCAACCAGGCCACCCCAAATTGATCCTACAATACTGTCATCCCAATGACTTTTAAGGTCCAACCCCCCACAATGTCAACATCTCCACTATCTTCACAACACGGCTGATGACAGGATGCTGCATGGAGTGAGATGATAACTCCAGAAGATTGCTAAACATCGAGATCGTTCACTTAATGACACATACCTTGAATCTTGTGCCCTGTGATGGGCTGCCATCCCGTCCAGGGTGTCCCCTGCTCTGTGCCCTGTGATGGACATCCCGTCCAGGGTGTCCCCTGCTCTGTGCCCTGGGATGGACATCCCGTCCAGGGTACAGCCCTGTGTCTTGACTCCGTTGTTCATCTTGGATGTGTCTGTATACTTCAGTTCAATTTAATTCATTTTTATATAGCACCTTTCATAACAGAGTCACTCCAATGCGTTTACATAATTGTGTTGTGATACATTAAAATATCATTAAGAAAGAGTAATAGAAAAACAGGGAACAGGGAAGATGCCTCCCTGGTGAGGTGTGGCATGTCCCAGTGAGAGGAGGCCCCGGGGAAGACCCAGGACACGCTGGAGAGACTATGTCTCTCGGCTGGCCTGGGAACGCCTCGGGATCCCCCCGGAAGAGCTGGACGAAGTGGCCGGGGAGAGGGAAGTCTGGGTTTCCCTGCTTAGGCTGCTGCCCCCGCAACCCGACCCGGAAAAGCGGCAGACGACGGATGGATGGATGGAATAGGGAAGACGAAGAAATGAAAATGTATAGTTTCGATGAAATTGATAGCAGTGATGTCATTTTGGCAATACGACATGGTAGGAGCTGTCACTGCAGTGATTACACATGTGCAGGATCCCAGAGACCAACCTTTTCACTTGTTCTGATCCTAAGCACTGTGGGGGAGCCGCTGACATAAACATGACGCCGTGGGGTTGGCCAGGAGGACTGATTACGCAGTTTCCGGCACGCTTTGTGCCGAACTTGATTAAAAATGATTAAATTAGCATGTCTATTCATGTATTTCTGTTAATAGTAAATGTCGTAATTGTGTAATGTTTGCCATGAATGCATGTTTCCTTAGTGTGTAACCATTAGTGCCATCTATAGTGTTGGCTTCCCTGTCTATGCTGCACTAGTATTAAACCAACAGTAGCTGTTAATAGAGCAATTTTCATTTAGAATGAGTTATCATTTCCTGTATTAAAATGACTCCCACACTCACCTCAGTACATTTATCTGTGCTCTATATGTGGGTCATAGAAAACATTCTGGGCCCTCTAGTGTTGTGGTGTGACATAGAAAAAAAAGGCTGCGATGTCATTTTCGGTATGCGACAGACTGTTCAATTTAGCTTTGTCCGGACGTTGTCTGAAGTGTACGGCCATCTGAACAACTTACCAGGAACAGAGAAAAGAAAATCGGTTTTTGATATGGTTTTACACATGAGGTTAAACTGAAAGGTTAAAGTCATGTTAAAGAGTTAATTAGTAGGTCACTCAGTGTTAAACTGAGGGAGCCCAGAGGTTCGGACCCAGCTATGTTCTGAACTGTCTTTGGTCGTCTGTAGCATCTTAACTCTTCTGTATGGCTCCAGTGGGAGATATTTTGAGTTGAGTGACTGTGCATGCAGAAACTTAGGAGTCTGCTTAATACACTACTTCTGAATGTTCATTTGAACGAATCGTTTGAGTAATTTATTGGTTTGCTTGATTTGGTTGAAAAAAAATGATTTGTTAACTTATTAACTCTTATAATTGAGTTTTTATTTCTTATTTAGATTACACCTATTATGCAAACTGAGTTACCGCCCTTTTTTCCAATCACATAAACAAGTGTACACCATTTCTCAGAGAATTAGTATCCTACGACAGATGTGACCACGAACAAAATGGGGAGCTAGATTTGCAGAATTCTGGGGAAATGCCGTAATCTCTCAATTTGTGCATGTAAAGCTGGATATGGCGAGGGCCGCTGGTTTGGTGACAGTGGCGGCCTGCGGCTTCTCTAATACATGCTAAGGCTGTAACACACGGTGCTGGCAGCAAACGCAGATCCCCCGCCCTCCTCCGCACTTCCTGTGCGGCCTTGGCTGCCTCTGCCAGCTCAGCTGCAGCGTTACCTGCCAGGCCTTACTATACTAGATGGGGAATCGAAATCTGGGTATTCGTTATGCGAGAACCTTCGAAAGTGCAATGACCCAAGGGGGCTCAACAGTCCAAAGTTCAACAGAGACCCGTCTTCATATCTGCCACGATGAATCCAACGGCCGACGGGCTGCTGGGAAATGAAGACGCGCACCTTTGATTGTCAAAGGCCTGTTTTCTCGTGCTGCGGCCGGCCCGGCCCATCCCCCTACTTCCTTCCCGTCTCGCTGAGTGTGACACTGAGGTTAGCGTTGCCTAGAGACGCGTGCATGCATCTCGCCCAGGGAAGGCGCGCAGTTTCAGCTGCGGCTGGGGCGAAGCTATTTTCTCATCCGCTGTTTAAAGATGTATGTCGTCGTGAAAATTAGGTCAAGGGAAAAAGAAGAGGGAAAAAAAGGCCGGTTATTTGAGCTACTGAGAAGCTGCAGACGTGGGTTTAGAGATGTGTAAAATGCTTGGCGAGCGAACCAGTAAGGCAGAGTGGCAAAAAGCAGCCAGGTCACTTCACTGCCCTGCACGACCATTCAGATAACTTTGCAAAAGCGTAAAATCTTAAGTCCCATGAATAACTGCGCATGCGATCTCTCGTTCCATGTCTGCATGAAAGAGCCGCCCTATCCACCAGGATGCAGGCCAGCAGGCCACAAAGAGATGTAAACTTCAATTCTGACAAATATAACAGTAAAAAAAAAAAAAAAAACATTATATATCCAGTGCAAAACTGAAACTTTGTGGCGCCAATTCAGTCTAAAAATTTTCATCTCTGCGCAGGTTCAAGGACAAGACAGGTGCCGAGGACACAAAACATCATGGTGGGTTATGGGCGCCGTGTCTGCTGCCAACGGCGTGTTTGGCCAAGCCTAGACGCTGACAAGCGCGCAATGGTCCCCTTCTTTCGCAATGTGAATCTTCCATGGCCACTGGCTGTGTTTTCGGGTGTGCTCGCGCCCAGAAAACGCGGCACCGGATCTTGGTTACGATGCCAACACGAGCATCATACAGGAAATCGTGTACGTGTTCTCTCAATAGTAACTTCCTGAACAAGACATATCTATCAGAATATCTCTGCACAAGACTTTCAGACTTCGCGGGCTGGTGTGCAACATTATTATATGCAAATTCTCAGGAATACGTAAAGATTGGCTACAAGAACTATCTATCTAACCGTATATATGAAGGCCGGCCTAATGTAAGCTGGTAGCTTTTCAGGCCGAGTGTCTTGTGGGCTTACTTATAAAAGGTATGTGTTTGAAGTGTTACAGAAGTACAGGACAAATGGACCATCTTAAGGCCTAATACAGTTACAGACAAAGCTAAAATACGTGTCATAATTGGCTGGAGTCCAATTATCGGGATGTGTCAGATAAGGGAGGTCAGCCAATCAGCACTGTGAAATATGAGTTATAATATGAGGCAGGAGAGTCCATAGGATTATGGAACGTGCAGAAAGTGATGTCAGCATGTGGCAAATGGACAGAGGACAGCGTCCAGGAGCTGAGGCTCAGCAGCTGGGACAGATTTACATGGAACGGGATGCTTACTAAAGACATAGAATACTCCGGTTTCCCCCCATGGTTCAAAAACATGCTGAGGCTAATTGGAGTTGCTAAATTGCCCATAGGTGTGCATGTGTGAGTGACTGGTGTGTGAGTGTGCCCAGTGATGAGCTGGCCCCCTATCCTGGATTGTTCCCTGCCTCGTGCCCATAGCTTCCAGAATGGGCTCTGGACCTCCCATGGCCCAGAAGGATAAGTGGCTTCAGAAAATGGATGGATGGAATGCCACCGTGAAGCCAGGCTCCTTTCATCCCAATCACCAGATCCAGACAACAGTGAATCCCTTTGGAAAGTTCTGCAGTAGATTTCCACCTCCTTTACCCCTCAAAAAATCTTCTTCTAATGATCCACTATTCCACAACGCACAATTCAGAACATATATGATGTTGTTCCCACAAGGACTGAAGCTGTTCTGAAGTAGAAGGTTGGCCCTGCTCCATGTCAGGTCATTGCGATGAAATTCTCACTGGGTATTTGTGCTATTTTGTCTGTCACCTGTATTTATTTGAAAGTTTTGGTAATGCTGCACTCATTTTTTATTTTTTTTTCCTTGTATTGAATTCCTTTTTCTTTTTCTCTATACGCTCCAGTTGTATCTTTTACTGAAAGTTGTCTGTTATTCGTATGGCAGGTGGTTCCACCGTTGCTGCAAGTTTACCAAATTCTGTCAAAGGAACCTGGTGCCATTAACATTCAATCTACCTGAATTTAACTGCTTATTAAAGCCCACGTTATTTGTTGATAAATTCATACTTTGAGACAGAGAGGGTTAAGCATCAAGCTCAGACTCAAAAAATGGGTTCGAAAAGAAAAATTGATGCTTTGAGAAGGTTCTTTCATAAATGTTAAAATAAAAAGCTTGCATGTTGGAGAAACAGACTTGTGTGTCCGAAGGAGAGGAACGCATGTGGGGGGGGGGCAGCCAAAGACTCACTGGTCGGTATGTAAAGCCAGTGAAATCTTTGGTGTTTTACGCCTCGAACTGCAAGTGTGGCCGACCACCATCTGCGCGCATCCCTGCGATAACGATCATATGCACATGTTGCAATGCGCAGCGATGCGCTTTGCAGCAGTTTGAAACAGTGGCCTGGCCAGCAGATGCTTTCAGCTACTTTGGGGACAAGGGGCACAAAATATTCTACCAAATACGTCTTAAAAATAAAAATGGGCCTATATACTTCTGATTTGCTACCTCCAAAGCCAACATTATATCCAGCATAAAAAAATCTATGTAAAATTAAAACCAAAGATATATATTTATATGTAACTAACACCAAAAGTACACCCATTAGACTAAAAAAGACCATTTCCTATTTCCTGATGTTTCATGCTAAGTCTTTCTTCTACAAACTCTTGATTTTCCACCATGAATAAATACAATCAGCTTTAATATACAGCAACGGAAGACAATGGAACCACTTGCTGTTCAAATGCATTAGCGACACATGAATTGCTTATATTTTGTCATAAAAAATTATACGTCTTAAATGATGCATCTTCTACTCCTGGTTAGAGCTTATAGTGAGCCATGGTTATGAAGCGGGATAATAGTAACAGGCTCCTGTTAAAAGCGTAGCAGGTGAAGACGGCCCGCGGTACCATTCGTTGCGTTTAAGTGGACGCCATGCCCATAAAAGGGAGACGAGCTCTGAGCCTTTGCTCAGGCTCCTCCGAGGCCCAGCAGTGGGCGTGAGGACGTGTCTGCCTATGGTAGGTGACTGTTAAACCTCTTCCTGTGGTTTGCACCACGTGGCTGGGAGAGGGTTAAAAAGCAACAGGTCCTCCTTCAGGCCCCCATTTCGTTTTTGGGATGAAGCGGACGCCCCCGGTAAGATCAGCACGTAGCTCCGTATTGATAGATTTTCATTTTTCTTGTGTTCCATCTATTATCGGTTTTATTCTTGTAATATGGAAAATTTTATTTTGAACAAAAAATTTTAAAGTGCATATATAGCTAACAATTTTCGTTAAAAAATATAAACAAGAATATCACTGCATTAAAATTGTATAAATGAAATAAAACTAATTACAATTGTTTTCACAAATTTGACAAAAAATTGCATGTATTTAGAAAATTACTTCGGTTTAAGTTGTGTTAGCTTTCAGGTGAGAATTGATCGATTCCTCAATTTATTGTAAATGTAGTTGTACTTTAAATATATTTAGAGTACATTTTTAAAACAAGTATTTTAATATTTGTATTACACAAAGAAATTAAATGTTTAGAAAACGCCTTCTGCAGTAATGTAAAAAAAGCTTGGTCATGATGAACAATATGGCTGCTTCTTCTGAGAAGGACAGCCTTGTCCAAATTTAACATCCTGCGACGCCGATCTGCATTCAGAGTTTGGTGAACAGAATCTCTTGTTTCAAACCAGCACATGCCTCTTGTTTTGGAGAGAAATATCTTATTTTGTAGTTTATAGCTGACTTGTTTTCCATTGTTACCCTCCTTTTTTTTTCTTTTTCCCTTTTTTCATGTAATTGTTAAGACCATTTTGGGGGGGTGGGGTTGGGGTGTTCAACAGGTGCATACAAGGTATATTTGGAAAATTTTGTGTAAAATAAGTTGCAGAAAATTGATAGTTTTGAAGCATTTTGTGATTTGTAAAGCAAACTTCTGTGCACTTATCTTAGCGGAAAGGAAACCGCGGCTGGGCGTCAGAAAGTGCTGGAACGTTCTGCCATCTTTCCCCACGCAGACGATGTTGTAAGTGACACAGAGAGGGCCTTGAGTAACACGCTTCCTGGTAGCTGCCCTTAAGCTGGTGCGCACCTTCTAACAGGAAGCCAGTTTCCTATCAGGGGCCGATCGGCTACATTTTAGCCAGACTCGCTTAATTCATTTCTTTATTATTTTTCTAAACATTGTACTGTTTAATTTGTGGCTCGGACTTGTCTGGACCCTTCTGGAAGCTTCCGGATAAAGCGGCCGAGACTCTGGGACAAATCGGGATCCTCAGAAGTACAGTGCAGTCATCCATAAAGTAGAAAGCACTACTAAACTCCTCGACACAGTGTAGTGTTTCCTACTTTATGGATGACTGTACTGTTGGCTACGGTGATACAGCAGCGGAGGACATTGCAAGCCAGGGGGCGACAGAGGGGCGCGCTTTGTCTGCCACGCGTGTAGCCAGCTCATGGTGTTGCCGTCTGTGGTTCACATAAGCTGCCTACGCAGGGCAAGACAAAGGCGTTGACCTTGCCGGCCCACAAATGCACAGCCGGGCACGAGTGCTCACCTGCCCTGCGGTACCTCCAGTGTATGATAATGCTAGCTATGATGCCTCTGAGAACACTGTCTGCTTCTGTGATGAATAAAATCAATGAAGTGACTACATTCTGTGTCTGTCTTGTGGGGGGGGGGTTCCTTTGTGCAGTATAGTGCTGAAAACAGCACACCTTATCTCCATAATGGCGAAGGCCCGTGCAGAAGGGGGGGGAGATAGCATAGCTGCCTTTACCAAGATATCACCGGCGATAAGATAGCAGCGAGCGAGTTCACACCCACGCGGGGCGGCAACTTCTGTCAGCTGGCATGCGCGACCGCGCGCATTTTTTGGAAGATACACATCTCCCATTTCACACCCATACAAAACACACATTGAGCTTCAGACTGGGCCACTGAGGTAATACCATTTCATCTCATAGCCATGGCTCGGGGTGACAAATGCAATGGCGTCACAGGATTTGTGAAAATATACTTTATTCCTGTAAAAAGGCTGACTGATCAGTGACAGAGCTCCCCACAGTTGACACATAAGCTCCTCTCTCTGCACCGACTCCATCCTGACAGACACTGAAGAAAACATGCAATAACAAAAGGTTTATTTACAGGTAAGACTTCAAAACAGGTTATAAAAACCTTGATACATATTCAAATAAAAAAAGAAAAAAAGAAATCAGACCTACGGTTTTAGAGAGAATGTATACAGTATGAATGAAATCCTGTGCCTCTTTCACCGTTGGGAAAAAATACGACATGCGCGGTACCCAGCGGGCTGCTGATGCGTTGCTCAAGCGAACTTAAAAAAAAGCTGAAGGAAAAATCGCCAGATACTGCTATAAATATAATAAATAAGGCAAATTATGGGCTTATCCATGCGACCATGCAAACAGCATGAGACAGAGTGACTAGCAGAGAAGGTAAAGCTAGGCGTGTGGGGAGTCGGCCAGCTACGCTCCTAACAGACGAGGGCCGCTAACCTGGCATCGCAAAAACTGCCTGCCATTAGACAGGCCATCAGGGGTCATCATATGCCAAAGGACGCCCACATCTCACGTTTTCCATCGTCTCAAAGCACATTTGCTTCCGCCCTGTACATAGGATCAAACTTCATACTTAATGGGACTGGCCGTCGGTATCAACATCAGTAAAATAACGGGGAAACCAATCACACAGACATAGGATTCTGGCTCATTCTCTCTCCGCCTAAGCAGCCCCATTTCTGGGTTGGGGGGGGGGGGGGGGGGGGGGGGGGAGTGGGCGTAGTTCCTAACATTTGGCGGGTAAATGGAGACGTGACCCTGCAAGCTGGGTCATCCAGAGCCCCGTACTCAAAAATAAGTAAGAGCGTAAGAGCGAGAAAGATCTATAACAATAGATTAAAAAATAAATTGACCTTTTAATAGGGGGTGTGGATTCTGGTAACTTTTTGCTGTAAAAGAATTACTGCACATAAATCGAATAAAACCGGTACATGGGCAGAATCACTGATCCACAATTGATTAACCGATCAGTTGTGGGGGGGGGGGTGTGTCTTTGGAAGGACGATGAGACCACACTCCTAAAACGGAGCCAACCAAACAAAGCAGCAACCCCATCTAAGGGGGGGAGCATCAGCCAGGCAGTGTGTACTTATGTCACATCGACACATCAGAGGGAGGACGCAGCGGCAGGGCCTCAGCTCATCCTGGCTGAAGACATCCCATCCCATCCTTACTTTGCTCCTAACCAGGCCAGTCACAGCAAGAAAACCACAGACCAACATACAATTAAAAATCATAATTATAAATAGGCTTAACTTTAATTTATTTATTTTTAATCCTTAGATATGGGGGATACTACCGGCCGACCCAAGGACTCCTGGTCCGGGACGTCCCAGCAGAGAATACGGCGGAATAGAGAGGCACACTCACATGACGTTTAAATGGAAGGAAAAGAAAATACCTTTGAGGAGAAACATGCAACAAGCACCAGGCGAGTTAAAAGCACTTAACTGTCAAGCCCTCCTGTAAAAAGCCCTCCTAAGCCAATCAGGCAGGCAGGCACCCAGGGGGGCACACCACCCCATCGCCTACTGCACAGTCATCATAAAAAGCCCATGGTCCATCCACTTGTGTGGGTATATATGTAAAATGAAGTTAAAATTTGCAGTGCTACTTATTAGGTTATTAGATTTGCCAGTGCGCTCATTAACCTCCAGGCCTTCTATCTATTGAGAGACTAAGACAAATGTAAAGCTTCTGACAGGCACCAAGCCTCGGCAATGAAGTGGCTTTGATATCCATTCCAGCTAATGAAGCATTTAGGAGAGCTAAGCCAGAGTCTTTCCGCGTGTGCCTCTGCAAGGCGAAGGAGACACCTGCTGCTGAGCGATTACCCCGCGACGCTCCGGGTGCCAGAGAGTGACTGTCTTTGTGTGACCGGGTGTGAGTGTTCCTTCATATATGCGGCCCGGGATGGGAGGGGGGGGGGCTCCTCCCTTCTCAGTGATGCCCCAACCCCGCCAACTCACTCCTTCTTGCTGGATCCCAGCTTCCTGAAGAGCTTCTTGCCCTTAGAGAAGAAACCCTTCTTCTTCTTGCCAGTGTGGGAGGTGTCCCTCTCTGAGGGGGCCGGCTGGGGCGGGGCGGAGCTGGGGGCTC
>JAODKL010000107.1:28432623-28445596 GCA_026780765.1 Petrocephalus schoutedeni
AGGAGGAGGGCAGGCCCTCTGCAGGCCAGGCGGCACAGCTTAGGCTTACTGACACCAGGAGGAGGGCAGGCCCTCTGCAGGCCAGGCGGCACAGCTTAGGCTTACTGGTGGCTTCCCGATGGTGACTTTCACTTCCATAACCTATTTTTGGTTCAGATTTCTTAGTTCTACTCTGGAAAGTATATGAGACCGGAGGGTGGGGGAAGTATGGGGAGCTTGCTGCCCTGAGAACCAACTCAAAATGTCACTTTGGACCCCTGCCCCCCCCCCCCCCGCTTCCTCACTTGTGAACACGACCATGAGATGCCTAAATAAGAAGCCTGCTTCCCGAGGAGACGGAGAGTAGGAATGCTGGGAGAGAAGGCTGATGTGGAAGGGGGTAGTACAGGGAACGGCGGAGGGGGGAGGTCCAGCTACCTATTTTCTCCATGGAGGCGTCAGCTGACAGGAAACCCTGCTGGAGCAGCTGCTCGCGCGATTCCTGATCCTCCACCTGGATCTCGGACACCATGTTGCACGGCACGTACCCCAGGCGGCCAGCCGCCTCGCCGCGATAGAAGCCGTCAGGGTCTTTGTCGCCGTAGACCTGGAGAGGCGGCACAGATAGGGGGCACTGTTTTGCTCAGGAGGGGATGACAAGAGTGACTACAGGGCTCCTATGCTGGTCCACATCAGGGCTGACTTCACACCTTCATGCTCATAATGTTCCTTCAAAACTTTCCACGCAGCCTAAAATGTTCATCAGGGTTGTACCATACTATTGCTGAATGTATTCTGGATTTCTGCAAGTTATTTAGCACCAGTAAGAAACTCACAGTGCTGGCCAACGTCAGCAGCCTTTCCTATCAGCCATAACATGTGAGATGCCTTGTAGGAAAAGGCGCTAGGGACAGGGTTTCAGTCTATGTACACTTACTACAGATAGACAACAGCACAGCATAATGCCATAGGAATAAAGGCAAGGACCTGCTGGCAAATGGCATTAGAACAGAGAGGATACAATGGCACAGTCATTAGTGCTACAATGTGGCCTCTAGAGGCCTCTAGGGGATTTCTAGGGAAACTGCAAGTGAAATTTGTCACAGGGTATCAGAAAATCAGGTACGGATCAAATCTGCCAGGAAAACCAAAACCTCACTGAAGAGGCTCCATCGGCAAACTGTGGGAAGGCCAGTGCCAATCCCCCCCTGACTGAGCACCTCTGGAAAGACCTAACAAGCTCTGCTGGCAAAAGGAATCCCACAGACATCCAGGGGTGAGGGTCCAGGGTACTAAGTATTATCAGAACCACCAGCAGCGTGTTCCAGTGGCTGTGCTCAGGGAGGGACCTCAGGAGCCTTATAGCTGGGACTGAGAGGCTGAGGAGAAGCTTCTACCCCCAGGCCATTAGGATCATTAATACCACCGATTAAAAATAAGCTGTAACTGCAGCCTGCACTTTAAACATTTTCTCTATTTTTTCCTTTCTTATATAACTTCATCATCTTTAATATTTATATACTATAATTTCTAGATTTTTGGTAACAAAAAAAAAAAAAGTGAACTTTGACTGCTCATGCCATACTGCCACTGAAAAAAACCACAAGCAAGCAGAGACATCTTTGGCCAGCAGGGGGCACCTTAATTATTTGCCCCTCTTTGAATGGCAGCTCCTCCTCAATGGCATCCGGGTTCGGGGACATGCTGGCTGGGTCATAGGGGAACAGGGCCACGAAAAGCCGCACATCGCCGTCTCTGGTGCGTTGCTCAGCCACTGCCACGCCTCTGAGCTCCACAGCGCCCTCTGTGGGGAGATCCGTATATGGGCAGTCATAGAGACGTGGGCCTCCATCACACACTGTACTCCCAGGCTAAGCTCTGCCCTCTGCTGTCGACACCATGATCTGCGACTATTCCAGGCATGTCACCATTATCAACAGTATCTTACACAGCAGCAGCAATGACAATTTTTCAACAATTTCCCCACATTGCAATAAAAACCTGTAGGTTTTTTACCTAGTGGGGACATTTTTCAATCCTCAAACTCCTCAATTTTATAACATTTTATGAATGCAATAACAAAAAATAAATAAAAATGGTAAGAGTTTTGCATTTTGTTTTGATACTTAAGCTAAGGTTAGGGCTATAGCCGGAATTAGGGTTATGCCCATACAAATGAATGGAAAGTCCCCAGAAAGATGAACTGTGTGCGAGTGTGCGTGTTAGACCACCATGTTTACACACCAAATTACCTCAGTCACATGAAATTCAGAGCAGCGATTTTCTCAATGACAATGCGACTCATGATTCTGACACATGCTTCACCCAGGACATCGTAATCCGGCCCCCCTGGTTTAGCTCTGGGCCTGTCTGCCAAGGCCTCAACCCCACAGCCTGTCCACCCGGAGGAGACCGAGCGACTGTCTCACCTTCAGCCGGCTTTACTTCTCCGCCCACTGCCCCCGATACCTGGTCGCTCCACCCAAGTCTATCTGTGGTGACCTTTGGGTTCCGGCTCCCCAGGGGTTCCTGGTGAGGGATAAGTACCATCAGCTGTCAGTACAAGACGGACTCGTCCGTGAGGAGTGGACAGCAAAAGACATCGTGCGATGCCCCTGGAAGGACACCATTACAGCAGCAATCCCTTCAAGGATTGTATCTGGCTAACGGAAAGGACGCTTCCGGCAATGTTAATCGCACCCTTTCCAGCCCAGATACATACTCCAGGAGGACAGAGTGTATGCTTGGCGATGGAAGGATCAACATTGTCTTTAAAAGAATAACACTGGGTACTTTTTGGAGACCCATGACTTGTGCAGGAAGAGTTGTGGCGCTTGCCCGAGCGGTAGGAGCACATGGTGGCGACCTCAGGGCGTCTAGTAAGGAAGGGAACATTGCCGTCCTCCTTTCAGAACGCAAGCAGACGGGAGGGGGCGGAGCTGGACCAGGTGTGACAGAAAGCTGCAAGAAGCGATTAGAAATGAAGCAGGACGCAGTGGGGACACTGCCAGGGGAGGGGCGCGGGAAGCCATGAGGGGGAACCACTCACTAAGGTATGGGGACGGCACATACAGTACGGGCTTTAACCTTCTGCATCTGCAGTGCTGTTCCAACCTGTACTTGGCAAGGACTCTACCAGGCCGTAAGTGTTACGGAATTAAACTTGCAGGAAAAGCCGACAGCCAGCCTGGGGAGACTGTATGCCTGCAATGAGAGCTGTCGGTAGCAGATGCAGAAGATTATGCCCATCCCTGCACAATGCTGGGAAGTCAGCCTCGCTTGCCGGTCCATGATGACTGGGTCTGCTACACTGCACGGACCGGCTTACGTTTGGGCTCGTCGGCCACATTGACCCATGGCTCACCGGTGCGTTACTGAGCTCCATGCGGCCACCGCCCCTCCAGCACTGGGAGCCCATCGGCTCCAGCATCGCCTCTTCAGCATGGTACGTGAGTGCATCCTCTTTGTGGTCCAAGCTGTACTCCAGGCCTATCTCCATCCCTGAGCTCAGTGGGGCCACTGAATTTCTCATAGCTTTTATACCAAGGTGTTCGGACACAGGAATTTCAGAGGCTACCTCACCCCTGAGGATAACTTTCCTACTAAGCTGGTCTCCACCCATTAATTGATGGGGCCTGTCGAAGTCTGGATCAAGGAGTCCCTCCTGGTAGCTGATGGTGTGGACTGTGTTGGCATAGTGGGATCCTTGAGGATGCTGCTTGACCCGGGAAACAGAGTGCAAGTTCATGGTGCTCTTGTGTCTGTCCAGGAAGCCGTGGCCAGCCGTGTGTAGCTGTGAAGCTCTGGGTAAGGTTGATGACTCTTCACCCTCCAGGTCTTGGCCGTCATCCTCTTCCTCAGTAACCTCTGGGATACTGAAAAGCTGCTTGTCATGGGTGGCCTGTGAGGGCAGTTTCAGGATCTTCTCCAGAACATCATCATCGCTCCCTGCCTCCCACACATCTGGCTGGAGTTGGCGAGTGGGAGGAGCGCAGGATGAAGGGGGTGGGGCCACGCAAGCCCCCAGGGCCAGAAGGGAAAGGCATGCACAGGAAAAGGAGAAATGGCCGCCCAGTGAAAGGGGGAAAGGGGACATACAGAACACACAAAAAAAAGAATCAAGATGCCAGGTAAATACTGAAAGGATGACAGATTAAACTCATGGGGCATGTGCATTTAGGAAGGTGGATTTAACCCTTTTCCCGTGATAATTTCCCCATGTGAAATTTGCCTACCGTTTAATGATGCTCTGGGGTCAGATTGACCCCAAACACGGGATAGGGGTTAAGGGTGGCTACAGTGAGATGTAAGGAAAGATGAGCATCAAAAGATGTAGAAGGTGCAGACGACTGTACAGGGGACACGCTACACCTCTGTATGCCCTCCAAGGCACGCCACACCTCCATCAGAGACTCGAGTGACTCTCTGTTTGATATGCCCGTGTCTGCGACTGTACAGGGGACACGCTACACCTCTGTATGCCCTCCAAGGCACGCCACACCTCCACCAGAGACTCGAGTGACTCTCTGTTTGACATGCCTGTGTCACGCTGTGGGACGGGACCAGTTTCAGCAAAACTTACCCTGGCTCCCAGGCTGTCGGCCACGAGGTCAGAGTAGAGGTCCTCCTCCTCCTCTTCCATGATGTCAGACAGGTCCGAGCCCCGGCTGCTCTCTGCGTGGAAGTCCCCCAGCCGGTGGGAGCTGGCCAGTTCCATCAGGCGGGAGCCATAGTCCTGACATTTTCAAATGAAGTGGGAGAGAGTTATTTTGGGCACAGACCAAACCCTCCATCCTCACCCAAACCATAATGAAGTGAATTCTTGGCTAAGCAGCTAACTGAAGAATCACCTGAAGTTGGAACACAACCTCCAGTACACTTTCTTAAAGACTGGGACCATCACCCCAGTTTGTCAATCCAGAGGCAGTGCCCTATGATCTCCACACAATGCTCAAGAGGTGTCAGCCCAATAACATCAAGAGCCTTCAGGAACTCAACTACAACATCGGTCACCGAGTTATGGCCAAGGGTACTCTGGTGCCAGTTATGGTCTTGCATAGTGTTCATTATGGAAAAACTGGCCAATAAGAGAGCACCTCTCAGGTTCAGATTAGGGAGGCTGTTCCACCCAATCACAACCTTACAATTTTCAGTCTTTACCCATATAAGCGTTTCATCTTCCAACCATGTTAAAACTAAAATTATGTATAGATTTTTCCCGAATGCCACTTTTATCAAAAAACTTTTATTTAAATTCTGAGATTATATGGTCATACCCTTGGAAAATCAGCTGAAGGACACAGGTCCCAAACTGAATAACGCCAGCATGATGGTCGGATAAATTAAAAACAAGCCTTTTATGTCCTCGGTACTCCAAAGAGAGAAAGAGGAAGAAAGGAAGGGGGAAAGGATCCATCCCCATCGGACTCTACAGCCACCGGGAGTCTGGCAGCGTAGCTGGGCGCTGTAACTTAGGGAAGTTAGCAATGAGTGCAACAGACCTGGCGTCTCTGCTGGAAGCTGTCCTCCTGCCTGATTGGCTGGGGCTGCAGCCTATCAGGATCCGGGAAGTCATTGACGGACGCCACTTGAACATTCTCCCGGCCAATCTCTGCTTCTGACTCTGGGGGCATGGGGCTTGGCGAGAGTGGAGGGTGTGTTTCGGGGGCACTTGGAGGGTCAGGGGGTATGGCTGCTTGAAAGTAAGAAGGCTCGGGGGGAGCTGGGGTAGCCTCCGGTGTCGGCGTGCTGGGCTCAGCGCTGGATACCACACCATCCAAGGCTTCTGAGCTTTCAGGGTCTATGCTGGAGTCCAGGGCCTGGGCCTCTTCTGAGGACAAGGCCAAACTGACCTGGGGGCAAAGAGGGTAGTGGGGTTTCTGAACCGGTCAGGTCAAAGGTCATGGGTCTCAAAATGTTCTCGCAGAGAACGATGCTAATCACTTTAAGGACATGCTTTAACCCAATGACATGTTGACGATGTTCCTTACTCCTCATGGGACCAATCTAACTCAGCAGCTTCACTGATAGCTACCCTCCCCCCCCCATCTGCAAAGCACAACTTTCACGCTGAAGTGAAAACAGCCAAACCACAGAGAGATCTCAGAGGGGGTGTCCCTTGCTGCAGCACACTGTCCCATGTGGAGGATCATATTAACTGTACTTCAACACTGAATGGCTTAAAAGCTGTAGAGAGGGGTGGAGAGATTTCTCAAACTGCAGAGATCTGAGAACGAGGGAGTGCACATTCACAAGGAAAACCGGAACGCTGCTCGTCGATATCAGATCACATCTGATAACCAAGACAGCAGAATGGCGAGGAGGAGGCAGGTGAATATGGAAGACAAGCTGACATGCAGAGGCATTACCGGTAGGCTGGCGCGAGACTCTGCTGTGGGCGGGATCTCCTGTTTCACTGGGCGGGGCCTGGGAGTGGCAGCAACTGAGGGGTCAACCCTGGATTCGTCTTTGATGGAGGGGGTCACCTGCGGAGGGTCACAGGACAGCCCGGGGGTCTTGGTAGCTGTGGGTTCCTGGGAAGGGGGTGGGGTGTGGAGAGCAGGGACTGGGGGGAGCTCCGTCGGACTGAGGAGGGTGGGGACCGGCCCTTCCGCAACTGCCGCCAACTTGGCCTGCACATCGACAGCTGTGGAGTCCGCAGACTCCCCCAGGGGGGACATGGTGCACACCGTCAGCTCACGGGCACTCTGCAGGACGTCGACCTGTGATGGGCCAATCAGGGCGCTGCCTGCCGTTGGAGACGCCACCTCCATCACCTGGTGCCACAAAGATGATGTTTCGATGAGTTCAGAGGACAATCCACCACACAGTGGGTATGATGACTTAAGGATGTCCCATCAGCCCATTCTAAACCAGAGAGGAATCTCCTGCTCATTCGTCTTCGAACCAAAACCCCGTCTCCGGGGCTTGCTCCATAGATCTCATGAGAACGCAGCAGTTACGGAGGTAACAGTGGACCCGAATAGCCACAACAGGAAGGGCACTCAGACACGGGAGCGAGGTGGGCGTCTCACCTTCTTCCTGTCGGCGTAGACGGTGTAGCCCGTGACAGGGACACCGTTGGATGTCCCGGCCGCATCTATGGTGACGGGGAGCCAGCTGACGAGCACAACCCCGGGGGAGGGGCCCACCTCCAGCTGCACATGCAATGGGGCGTCCGGGGGGCCTGGGGAGGGGCGACAGGTTAGCACTGATAGGTCATTGGAAAGTCAGGGTGTGGTAAAGAAGTGATACATTGTGATGTGAGTTACCTTTCCACCATGCCATGACAATTCAGCAGATTCAGACCCTAAATGATCAGCTTAAAACATGATAGGACTGTAATGTAAGCAGTAATATCCTTACTGTTATTTTAAATATTTGAATTTTTTTATTTTTATTTTTTGAGTTTTGGTGGAGACAGTGGGTAGAGTGAAGGCCTGGGCCACTGAAAGAATCACTTCCTGTGGACAGTGGGCATGTGTGAAGGCATCAGTTCCTGTGGACAGTGGGCATGTGTGAACGCACCACTTCCTGTGGACAGTGGGCATGTGTGAAGGCATCACTTCCTGTGGACAGTGGGCATGTGTGAACGCACCACTTCCTGTGGACAGTGAGCATGTGTGAAGGCATCACTTCCAGTGGATGGAGGGTGTGTTACAGTCTGTTAAGGGAGCCCCTTGACTACCCTCAGGAGCTCCCCTTTATAAGATGCACATGTTGGCAAGGGGAAAATGCCTCACCTGCTGTGAGCGTGGTGAAGGACGCAAGCGCGCTCCTGTGCTCCGGTGCCCCCAGGGGCAGTTCCCAGGGTGTGTTGGGGGGCAGCCGCGCCTCCACCCTGACCCGGTACACTGTGCTGGGCTTCAGGTTGCCCAGGCATAGCGAATAGCATCCGGCCCGGACCAGCTCGTGCTCCTCCTCGTCCAGGTACACCGCGTGCGCATAGTTACTGTTGCTAGGCAACCAGGTGAGGCTGGCGGAGGTGGCAGTAACACGCTCTGCCTTCAACGCGGCGGGTGCCGCGCTCACGTCCCGACCCACCAGGAGGCCGCATCGCTGGCGGTCCGAGGCAGCCCGCTCCGTCAGGCTCTGCACGGAGATGCGGTAGCACTTCTGCGCAATGTCCAGTCGCTCCAGCACAGCCTTGGTCTGTGAACCTGGGGGCACACTGACCCGCAGATCATCGTCCACATACACGTTGTAACTGTAGACGCCGGCCCAGCCACAAGGCGCCGGGGGCGGCTCCCAGCTGATGATGACACTTTTAACTAGCTGCTTGATAACAGTCAGCTTCCGGGGGTAAGGCACTATATCGACACCCATGTCCTCCACGTCCAGGTCCAGGCCGTTGGTCAGGGGCACCGGGCTCCTTCCCGGGGCCTGCAGGGCCGGGGCCGGGGTCTCCGTCTTCTCTGAGCTGGTGATGCTGAAGCGAAGGAGCTTCTCACTGCTGCTCTGGAAGCTGAACTCCTGGAAAGAGCCGTGGGAGAGCTCTCCTGCTTCGGGCTGATGGAGGCTCATCACGTCGTCGTCGGAGACCCGCTCCACGAAGTTGGAGGGTACCAGCCCTCTGCGGCCGTCCATCAGCTCTCCTGGACAGGCGAGAAAGCGCGTCAGGTTCTGCACAGAACCAAAGTCGCATCACACAGAACGAAATCCTCTCCATGCTAAGGTCACCTTCATAAAAACCGTCATCATCCATATCTCCGTAGACGTAGATGTATTCCCCAGCAGTGAGGGGGAGCTCTCCTTCTGGGCTGTCGTTGGGGCCGTCGTATGGATTGTAGCTGAAGAACAGGAAAATTCAAATAAGACGGGTAGCAAAGGGAAGGAGATGGCTACACTTCCTATGACCAGCAGGGCGGCCCACAAACCTGTATCTGGCAATGAAGACCTGCAGCTTGGCGGCTGGCCGGCTGCCAGGGAACGGAATTGGGGACACGTCAATGTCCAGCTCCTCCACCTCGCTGGCTGTGTCCACCTTCAGGAAGTGGTGACAAACAGACAAACAGACTTAGATTCATTGGTCAGCCCCTTTCGAAAATCAGCTGGGATACAGAATTTTATATTATATTATCAAAGTGAGTAATACAATTACAGAAAGAAAGGTAGATCTGAGTCAGTAAGGGGGCATCATCTTACCTCGTGGGTCGCAGAGGACTTCTGGGGGCTCTGTGGGAGGGACTCAGACTTCGGGGTGAGCTGCCGAGACTCGGACTTGGGCGTGCTGGAGGCGGAGCCTGATTTGGCACTGACCAATGGTGGCTCGTGGGTCTGGGCGACCGGGGTGGACTCCGCCTGTGCCTGGCCCAGATCTGCAGGAAGAGAGCCGGGAGATGAGTGCACAGTCACAGGGGACGGTCCTCTCCTGGGAATAGCTGCAGGGGGCGTATTCGCTGCATGCCTGGCTGAGCAGCTGGCTTAGCCAATCACGGCAGAGCACAGCACAGCACTCAGGATGGCCACTGATACTGCCTGTGCTCTCCAGGATGGTGTCCGTCGACAGGCATTGGACAGGTAGGGGCAGGGTCTGGAGAGGGGAGGCGGAGCCCTGACAGACATGACGAACAGAGGACACCCCCATGCGTGACACCGTCATCTCTTTAACCCTTCCAGACCAGGAAAGAGCTCCAAAGTGCCAAATGCGGTGCATTAGAGGACCTGCCCACCCTCCGTTTGTGAGAGCGTGCCACACTGAGAAGGCTGTACCCTGCAAGGAGGAGTCAGAGAGCAGCCCTTCGTTAGCCTCCAGACTCCAGAAGGCCACCTCCCCCAGGGAGATCATATCCCACGAGCCGAGGGGATCTAAAAGAAGAAGCGGCACGTCGCCCCGTTAATGTGGCAGGGGGCCGGCGGCGTTGGGCTGGCCGCCGCACAGGCGTCACATCAGCGACACACTGCAGGGGGGGGCATTTGCTGCTGGCCGGGCAGAGAAGCTGAGAGGGGCTTAGCTAATCACGATAGGCCTGCAGACGGGCCAGTTAATATCACTAAGAAGGCAGCACCAAACCAGAAGCCGTCCTGTGGAGGCTGTACCCCTCACATCTTAATGACCAAAAGGCACCAAGGTGCTCACCTTAATGTTTCCATCCTATTAGGCAAATGTAGGGAGAGGGTTAGGGGCACCGTAACGACAGAAACCACTTAACAATCCTTAAGGCCTAAATGTACTGATAGGGCAGTTAAGAGCAGGTAAGGACGGAAGTGCGGCCTACCTCCGTCCTCGCTGCTCGGCGGGGCCGGGATGTCCGTCTCGGCAGCGCGCAGCCGGAATCGCTCCAGCTCCCGGGACAGCAGGCCGAACTGCTCGCTCTGGCTCCGGCACTTCTCCTCCAGGTCACGGACCTTAGCCTGCCGACAGCGAGGCGGGGCCCCCGGGGGCCCGCCGGTTACCCACGGCCACCGCACGGAGAGCTCTCCCGCAGCTTACTGTGGCTTACAGTGAGGGGCCATCTATGTAACAATGACTCTCAAACTAGTGTATCTATACTCCTATGGCACCATTACACATCTATATACAAAAGCACTTCTATGCTTGCAGGGCTTTCATGTTAATGTAAAGTTTAAAACGGCACTGCTAAATGACTAAAGGCATGAAAATGAAGTTCTGGGGGCAGTGTAAGGGGTGGTGGTGAGGGTAGCCTGCTCCCTGGGATGGCTGGGACAGAAGGCCCAACACTGGGTGACGGTCTGTATGCATGTCGGTTATAAGCATGAGCCTGTATGCGGTACAGGCTGGCCGCAGCCCGTAGACTGCGGCCTGGAGCGTGGGGCAGAGCGCGATGCGAGGCCCCCGGGACGAGCCTGGAGGTTTGACTTCCTGCACTTTGAGACTGTGACTTCCTGCCGCGCAAATGAAGGAGCCGAGGAGGATTATTCTACAAGGTTTGGGGGGGAATACCCCCTTACGCGCTATGTTAGCGGCCATCCAGGGCCGGCCCTCTCCCCCGTCTCCTGACACGGCATCTAGGCCTGAGAATTTGTGGCTCGCCGCAGACGGGTCAGCGTCTGTACAGCCCTGCTGCTCAGCGCACACGGCCAAGGCACCTCAGCTCAAACCCTCACGGCACATTTCGCACACCGCTACAGCCAGGGGGTGCCGTTACACGCCTGGAAGACCAAGTCCAGACAAGGTGTGTGAGCTATTAACTCCCACAGTAACAGAAAACCACCAAGTAACACAAATAACAGATAATACAGGAAGTGACACGTGTCATGACGTGTGAGCCCGTGTGACCGTGCGCTCTGGCTGGACGCCAGAGCCATTGCCGCTTACACACCTGCTACAGTGCTCGCTCGCGTGAGAGCCATGTAGGGTGCAGTATTTTCACGCGCGGACACTGACACACTCACTCACATGCACGCACACACAGGGCAGGCCGGGGGGAGGCTTCGGCGTTAGTGTACAGGGGCAGCACGGGTCCAGACGGGACACGCTAGGTGCTGGCGGTACCTGCATGCAGTCCAGTGTGGTCTGGTTAGCGGCACGGGCAAGTGCACATGGCGTTTTTCACGTACGGAGAGGGCGCGCATGCAGCAGGTGGGGGGGGGGGGGCAGAGGGTTAATAGATTAGACACTGCAATCTGAGTCCAGTCTTTTAGGCTCACGCGGTAAGCTGCATCACAAACTGCCTGGCAAAGCGGCGAGGTGCTACTGACCGCACCACCGCTGTGTGCCCCCGCCCCCCACCACACCACGGCCTCAGGAGTGGCAGTGAGGGGCACGTTCCCCCCTAACCGCACACCAGCATGATGCTACCGTCTGGCTCCTCAAAGGTCCTCGAGCAGCAGCAGACTGCCACCAAAACACCAAACTCACAAAAACTTTAAAAATACATTTATTTAGCAGATGCTTTTATCCAAAGTGACAAAAAAAGAAAAAAAAAAAACTGGAAAAGCAGGGTCAGCCAATCCCTGAAGCGATTAAGCGTTACAGGCCATTTTCAGAGCGACATCACTCTGTCAACCCTGGGGTTTGAACCAGCAACCGACTGGTTGTGGGCATAGTGTTCTAACCCACAGAGCCACACACAGGCGGCTGGGAAATTATAATTAGTTGATATTGTGCCCGTGAGCGACATTCAGACCCGACATGCTGTGTTCTGATCCTCACTGGCTTCTCTGGAAGCCCATTTTCGGAGCGGCGGGACCCTTTGGGGGCCAGTTTATTTGGTGATGCAGCTTAACGGATAGACAGAGAGAAGGGGGGAGGAAAAATCAGTTTAAAAAACAGGAGGAGGCCGTACTATACCAGCTCTCTCTGCAACACTAGCTGGACCAGTTCCTACAACGGAACACATGGATCATTTACTCAGACGGAGCAGAAAGGGTGCGATCACCCGCTGCCAGGCTCGGCGGGGGTGTGCCCGACCCCTGGCTGAGCCAAACAGAACTCCAGTCTGATGAGCAGGACGCGACCAGCCCACACGCCTCACGCCTCCACCTCCAAAACATCCCAAAGCTATGTGCGTGACTGTCGCATATTACAGGGCATTTTAGGGCACTCACCTCCAACAGCTGCACCACACCATCATGCTCCCTCTTGGCGAAAAACTGCGCCTGTTGGAACATTGATCAGTACTCTACTGTGAGCACCAATGCAGTACAGGCTGGACCTAGAGCCCTTCCCAGGAGGGCACCTGACGACTGACTACCGCCCAGTAAAGGGCTGGTCCAGAGCGGATACCGGTACAGGCTGGACCTAGAGCCCTTCCCAGGAGGGCACCTGACGACTGACTACCGCCCAGTAAAGGGCGGGTCCAGAGCGGGTACCGGTACAGGCTGGACCTAGAGCCCATCCCAGGAGGGCACCTGACGACTGACTACCGTCCAGTAAAGGGCGGGTCCAGAGCGGGTACCGGTACAGGCTGGACCTAGAGCCCATCCCAGGAGGGCACCTGACGACTGACTACCGTCCAGTAAAGGGCGGGTCCAGAGCGGGTACCGGTACAGGCTGGACCTAGAGCCCATCCCAGGAGGGCACCTGACGACT
>JAODKL010000107.1:28508239-28526841 GCA_026780765.1 Petrocephalus schoutedeni
ACCCAGTACTGTGTACACCCTAACCCTAACCCTGCGCATACCTGTGTACACCCAGTACTGTGTACACCCTAACCCTAACCCTACGCATACCTGTGTACACCCAGTACTGTATACACCCTAACCCTAACCCTACGCATACCTGTGTACACCCAGTACTGTGTACACCCTAACCCTAACCCTGCGCATACCTGTGTACACCCAGTACTGTGTACACCCTAACCCTACGCATACCTGTGTACACCCAGTACTGTGTACACCCTAACCCTAACCCTACGCATACCTGTGTACACCCAGTACTGTGTACACCCTAACCCTGCGCATACCTGTGTACACCCAGTACTGTGTACACCCTAACCCTAACCCTGCGCATACCTGTGTACACCCAGTACTGTCTACACCCTAACCCTAACCCTACACATACCTGTGTACACCCTAACCCTAACAGTATGCATACCTGTGTACACCCAGTACTGCAGCTCTGGTGGAAGGGGATGCAAGAATGTCTTTTTGGGAGTGGAGGAGACGGTCCATCATGTCGCATGTGTAAAATAAATCATGTTATACTCTATGAAAACAGACATTAGCAGCCTAATCATGTACCACATGCACACAAAAATACCATTGTTATTCATTACATAACACTGTATTATGGAATTATAACCGTAATGTGCAGAGAGTGCACATGCACAAAGACACACTGTCTTTCACAGCAGCTATGATTATAGGAGCTTTGAAATCCAAGCTGGTGTGCTGCGGCTCTGTGAGGTGGCTTACAATTCAGGCAGATACCGTGCTCTCTGACATCACCATCTCCCCTAGTTGTCATTCCTGGGGCCCCACTTAGAAAGTCACCCACTGGTGTAGTGACTGTTTTTGGCCCAAACATCGGGGTCCCGATGTTTCACAGGGGCCCTTCTGCATAGCCTTCATAGTTCTAGCGATTTTTTAACATGGTTGTATGAGCCTACATGGGGTTATAGCCCAGCCTTGTGGTATTAGATGCAATTTTAGATCATGCCACCACCAGAGGGTGCCTTACCACCTCCTCCACCCTACCTGTTCACATTCTGTCCTCCCAGTGCGGCTTGTGAATGGGAGGGGCCGTTGCGAGGGCCGAGTGGAGGTACTGCACAACGGCACCTGGGGCACCGTGTGCGACGACGACTGGGACATGGTGGACGCCAATGTGGTGTGCCGTCAGCTGGGGTGTGGCTCTGCCGTCGCCGTGGCGAGCAGCTCCGCCTTCGGCCAAGGGGTGGGGCCCATCATGCTGGATAACGTGGACTGTGCCGGCCACGAGACGGACCTGGGCCAGTGCGGGAGCCTGGGATGGGGCATCCATAACTGCTACCATTACGAGGACGTGGCAGTCACCTGCAGAGGTATGGGTATCGGGAAGCAAGGCACTCCGGCAGGCTTGAGAACATCTCTCCAACAAACACGTGCATTTCTTTGCTTAAAATAAGTGATAGTGTGGAAGAAAAATCCCAACATTAAATAAGACGATCTAAAGTCATTTAACGCTTCTGTGTCTGCTGTGTTAATGCATCATAAAAACAATAATTGAGTTATTAGCTATATGTTTACTATTCAAACACCAGTGGCTCAAATGCTGATATCAAACCCTTATTTTGTGAATGATTCTCCCCACCCTCAGACACGTCGCTGCTGAAGGTACGTGGCCGTGAGGAGTCCACCACGGAGCCCCCTCCTCGCACTGGCTTGAGTGAGTCACTGATGCTTTTCCCTATAGTGTCATCCCTCACACGCCTCCTTAGCTGGACCACATGGGGCTTTATGCTCTCCACACTGGGATGTCACTCTGAGCAGAGGGTAGTTTGGGCTCTATAGCTACTTACTAAAATTCAGACCTTCCTTAAAACTCCAGTCGTAAGCAAATGTGCCGAGTCATCATAAGCCACCAGGGAACCCATAATTCTGTTGGGTATCAGAGTCAGCAAATGTTTTATTTCACTGACAGTGTTTGCCTGCACTCAAACCATATGTTTGTGTTGGCTACAGTCATTAATCTAAGGGGGACAGGGGGCCACGAAGTGGGTGGGGCCCCAGAAACAGCAGTCCCGCCCCTCTGTGTATAAACTCTTTATTACTGTAACTATGACTTCTTCAACCGAGCCATGTGACTGAATCTGCCCAAGTGACTTCTGGGATTGAAACAGCAGCAACAAAGTATAAATACTCCAGTAAAGTTCTTGCAGATTTAACGTGTGAGTTAACATATTTCCCTCAAAGGTTCCATCGGTATTCACGTATCCATGTCACTTAATTTTATTAAATAATTGACTGAGTGCAACGTCTAACCGCCCTGGATTTCACTCCAAAATAACCTGTCAGGTGTCCCTCTGAGTATCTGACACTGACGGATGCTGCCGGAACGCAGAGGAGAGCGATTTTACCCCCGTGTGCCGGAAAAAATCTGCCAAACATGTTAGATTCTTAGAATTTTATGAACGAAGGCATGAAGTGTGTGGTTCAGCACACGCCGGCGACGTGCGAAGGGGGTCAGCGCTGACGGTGTCTACCTCCTGGCCCAGGGGACGGCTCCCTCCGCCTGGTGGGCGGGGCCAACCGCTGTCAGGGCCGTGTGGAGATCTTCTATAGGGGCAACTGGGGCACGGTGTGCGACGACGACTGGGGCATGCGGGCCGCGGCCGTGGTGTGCCAGCAGTTACGGTGCGGCCACTCCCTGTCCTACACCACCAATGCCTACTTCGGCTACGGGACCGGCCTCATCCTGCTGGACAACGTCAACTGCAATGGCAATGAGAGGCAGCTGGCTAACTGCTACAGCCTGGGCTGGGGCATCCACAACTGTGGCCACCATGAGGACGCGGGGGTCGTCTGCGCAGGTATGGGCGGCTGTAGCCGTGTAAGACTACGCACCGACCAAGACCACACGAGGGAAACACACGTTAGACCAAGGACACAGACACCACAAAGATCTCTACTGTTTAGCTGGAGTTGGAGGAACACCGATTCAGTTACAAATTGCGATTTTGTTGCAATTTTTGCTTTTTTTTTTTTATTTCGCCACGAGAGTTAAAAATAGATTTTTAACATCAATTTAAACGCTGGTTACTGTGACTGTACAGGCCACATTTGTTACTTCTAAAATATCTGCCCAGCTGCACGTCACCTGATCTCGTTAAAGGACTTAATGAGTCTGGATCGCAATGAGGAAGCATGTACAGAGACTCCTCCAGCACGCCTCAACTTAAAATCCAAGAGACACTAATTTATGCAGTAAAAAATAATGTAAAATAAAATTTAAGGAGTAAGACTTGACCATAACAATCACAATGAACGAAACCCTGTGAAATCTATTACGGAGCGCGCCAGTATATCTATAGCAATAACCACTTTGATAGCCGATAGTTTTTTTTAGCCCGGTCTGAATTTCCGGGCAAAAGTGCACCTGTCTTGTTCCAGTTGCACACATACTGATGATATTGTCTCAAATTAAAATCCGAAAAAATGCTATATGTATCGAATAGACAAACACATATCGTTTCGGAAGGTCTCTGCCAATTCTCATCCCCTACTGTTTAGTGACAAACGTTCGTTCTTCCCTGATTATTAATTTAATGACTTATATCTTTTTTTTGTTTTTGCCATTTTCAGCTCATTGAGTGTGTATAAGCAGCTTACCTCACTTGCCCCTAATTAACGTCGGTGGTCAGTCTGTGCTGAAACTACAGACTCAGCATGACAGCTTTCTTTCTGCGGCAGGATCAGCCCCCACCACGGCACCCCCACCAGACACTGACACGATGAGCAAAGACCTGTTCAGTCACACTGCGAGCACACCAGGTAAACGGGAATCAGCAGTAACAAAAAAAAAGATATATTACAGCCACCTGTAACACGCAGCCAACGGAAATACAGTTAGAAAGCTGCAGGACCTCATAACAGCCAGCTGAGGGCACCATATGCATTCGAGTCGCCACAAGGAGTGTCTGTACCGGTATTTTCTGCCAGGAGAACCTTTGTTTTTTGCTCTATTAAAAGAATGATATGAAATGCACCTTCCTTAGAAGTGTTTATAATCACGACGAAGTCCCAATAAGCACTGGGTTGAATGAGGCAGCCATTTATGTGAAAGTGATCTCTGATCTCTTCTTCATGGTCATGAAGTGCAAAGAAACGGCCATAAACTTAATATAAGACATAAGATATAAGACATTTAACCCAGGCACACTGAGACAGGGACATAAGAGGTTAGGCAGAGAAGCACAAGCAGAAGGAAAACAGGGATGTGTGATAAGCAGACTTCTGCTTCAGGTGCAGACTGTGGGCAGAATGACAAACCGAGAACCATTCCTTTTATTTTTCAGTTACAGATGCTACATTCCCCCTCACCAGGACGACAGTGAGGACCACGGGGCCGACCACA
Organism: Petrocephalus schoutedeni; assembly: GCA_026780765.1. Taxonomy (NCBI): domain Eukaryota; kingdom Metazoa; phylum Chordata; class Actinopteri; order Osteoglossiformes; family Mormyridae; genus Petrocephalus; species Petrocephalus schoutedeni. The sequence goes on from JAODKL010000107.1 coordinate 28,512,654, forward strand.
AGCAGCCCAACCACCAAATGTAATATCAGCTGTCATATGTGCTGTGTCCTGCGTATTGCTACGTGTTCTATGCACTTAGTGCTACGCACTGTATCCTACATTCTGAGTGCTACGCACTGCATCCTACGCATTGAGTGCTACACGCTGCGTCCTACGCATTGAGTGCTACACGCTGCGTCCTACGCATTGAGTACTACACGCTGCGTCCTACGCATTGAGTGCTACACGCTGCGTCCTACGCATTGAGTGCTACACGCTGCGTCCTACGCATTGAGTGCTACACACTGTGTGCTATGTGCTGAGTGCTATGTACTGCACCAAATCGCCCTCCCTCCCACTGGGCTCGACCATCATCCCCCCACCTTTGAAAATGACATTGTTCATACATGTGCACAGCAGCCCATTTCCCAGGGCGTGATTCCAGTGAGAGTCATTCATCAAAATGACGCTTAAATACAAGTCGGTTTGTGCAAACTGGCGAACCTCATTCATCAGCAGGACCCCTGATGGCGGGGAAGGGCACTGTGGTGGGGGGGCGCTGGGCGGGCACCAGCGGACATTAATTTGCATCCTTAAGTGGCTGTGCTTCAGCCCCTCAGTGCATCCCCATGAATGAGATACTAATTCACTCATCGGAAGGTACAGAACCCCCCCCCCCAAACTCTGGTTACTTTCAATAGCTTAATTATGTTGTGATTAGCGCCCAAGCTCTGCGGGCATCGCCAAGTGCCTAATTAGCTAGGGCATCCCCCCCCCCCCGGCACAAATGCTGCATCAGTCAGAGTAAAGCGGGGAGCGGGGTCAGTGTCTCCAAATCTGCTGGCGAATACCACAGGCTGCCGGAGGGACGTGGTTCTTAAATGCTGCATTCAGAATACATACCCCGACAAGCCAAAACATGACAACCGTCCCCATGTGAAGCGAATAATGTTCACTGTCACGTAAGAATACTGCATGTCAAGGTCTGGCATATATTAGACAGTGCAGGCTGTCTGGTCTGTGTCTCACATTGAGCACCTTGGTGGCAGGTCGGCTCTTTTCCCCTCCCCGGCCCACGCTCCGTAGGCACTCGCCATGCCTGACCTGCAACACCCTGATGGCAGGTCGGCTCTTACTCGCCATGCCTGACCTGCGGCACCCTGATGGCAGGTCGGCTCTTACTCGCCATGCCTGACCTGCAGCACCCTGATGGCATGTCGGCTCTTTTCCCCTCCCCGGCCCACACTCCGTAGGCACTCGCCATGCCTGACCTGCAGCACCCTGGTGGCAGGTCGGCTCTTTTCCCCTCCCCGGCCCACATTCCGTAGGCACTCACCATGCCTGACCTGCAGCACCCTGGTGGCAGGTCGGCTCTTTTCCCCTCCTCGGCTCACGCTCTCTGTAGGCACTCGCCATGCCTGACCTGCAGCACCCCATAAGCCTTGCCAGTATGGAGATGCTCTGACTCAGTCATCTGACCATAATGATTTGGCCATATCAAAGTCACTCAGATCTTTTCCCATGCCCATTTATTCTGCATTCAACACGTCGATTACGAGTAATAAGTGTTGGCTTACCGTCTAATATATCCCAGATCTTGAAATGAGCAGTTTTTCCAGATAGTCAGTGTTATTCACATCAAATGGAGGTGTTTTGGCTTATCTGTGTATTTACCCTGGACGGGATATCAGTTCAACACAGGGCACAGGGCAGGGGACACCCTGGATGGGATGCCAGTCCATCAGAGGGCACAAGGCAGGGGACACCCTGTATGGGATGCCAGTCTATCACAGAGCACAGGGTAGGGGACACCCTGGACGGGATGCCAGTCCATCACAGGACACAGGGCAGGGGACACCCTGGACAGGATACTATCTCACTACAGAAAAAACACACATCAGTCTCTACGGTCAATTCTGGGAAACCAGCCCACATGATTTGCATATATTTTAACTGCAGGAGGAAAGTAATATACTCAAATGTACACTATATGGATACAAGTACTGGGACACCTGGCCATTACGCTCGCAGAACCTTTTAAGTCATCCTATTTTAAACCCATAGGCGTTTCAGCTATAACAGCCACCACTTTCCACAAGTGCCTGTGGGAATTTTGCCCATTCGTCCAGAAGAGCATTTGTGAGGTCAGGCACCAATGCTGGACATGAAGGCCTGGCTCGCAGTTTCCATTCTAGTTCATCCCTAAGGTATTTGATGGGGTTGAGGTCAGGGCTCTTTGTGGGCCAGTCAAGTTCTTCCACACCAAACTCACCCAACCATGTCTTTATGGACCTTGCTTTGTGCACTAGGGCACAGTCATGCCGGAACAGAAACCGGGCCTTCCCCAAACTGTTCCCACAAAGTTGGGGGCATTTATAGTATTGTCCAAAATGTCTTGCTATGCAAAACAAGATATTTTGGGCAATTCTATGCTTCACTTCAAAATCTTGTGGAAAGCGTTCCCAGAAGAGTGTCAGAGTGCCGAGTAGAGCGTGGAATGGGGTTTAAGTAAGCGTACAGATGTTTTCTTTTTCCTGGGAGAAGCTGTCCATCCTTTCCCATTTCTCGGCTTTTGGTCCAGGTGACACACAGGGCTTTGGCATTTCTACAAAGGTACATTGCCCCCCCCCCCCTCAGATGTTTCAAAAATGAAAGAAATTGCCAGTGAGTCAGAGGATTATAGCTAGTTAGCTGGTCATAGCTAGTTAGCAGAACACAGCAACAGGGGGGCGCCCGGCGGCAGTCGTGCGGAAACGTGTGACCTGCGTTGTGATACGTGGGTGTGCCGCTCTCCTTCCCTCTCTCTGCCGCAGCCCGCACCACCATCCGCGTGGTGAGCGGGAACAGCAGCTGTCAGGGCCGGATCGAGGTCTTCCACGAGGGCCAGTGGGGGACGGTGTGCGACGACGAGTGGGACCTGCCCAACGCCGCCGTGGCCTGCCGCCAGCTCGGATGCGGGCCCGCCGTCGCCGCCATCCCGCTGGCCTACTTCGGCTACGGCTCGGGGCCCGTCCTGCTGGACAATGTGGACTGCCGTGGCGACGAGGGCCAGCTCACCGACTGCTTCCACCTGGGCTGGGGCCAGCACAACTGCGGCCACCACGAGGATGCTGGCGTCATCTGCATGCGTAAGGCCCTCCCTTCCTGGGCACAGCCGAGCGCCACAGCACCGACACACAAGAAAGAGGCCCATTATTGGGGCAGACTCGGGGCTGAAATACATGCGCCTGGCCTTACTAATCAGCAGGGGGCTCCTCACTAACACTCCGGTCATCCATCATGGCCCAGTTTGCCGATGTCTGTCTCCGCCACGCCCCCCCCCCCCCCAGTTCCCAAAGCAAAAGAATATATCGTCTTGCTTAGTCAGCATGGGCGGAACTGAATGCAAGTTGGGCTTTGGTTGGGGCGGGGAGGGTAGGGTACTGACAGTGTTGAAGGTGGAGGAGAGGCTATGAAAAAAAAGACGGATGTGGCACGTGTCATCTTTCACGTGGGGTTAGGGTAAGGTGCGGTACACTTTGGTGTGGGGTTAGGGTTAGGGTTTGGTGTGGTTCACTTTGGTGTGGGGTTAGGGTGAGGTGCGGTTCACTTTGGTGTGGGGTTTGGGTTAGGGTAAGGTGCGGTACACTTTGGTGTGGGGTTAGGGTTTGGTGCGGTTCACTTTGGTGTGGGGTTAGGGTTTGGTGCGGGTCACTTTGGTGTGGGGTTAGGGTTTGGTGCGGTACACTTTGGTGTGGGGTTAGGGTTTGGTGCGGGTCACTTTGGTGTGGCGTTAGGGTTTGGTGCGGTACACTTTGGTGTGGGGTTAGGGTTTGGTGCGGTACACTTTGGTGTGGGGTTAGGGTTTGGTGTGGTACACTTTGGTGTGGGGTTAGGGTTTGGTGCTGTATACTTTGGTGTGGGGTTAGGGTTTGGTGCTGCACACTTTGGTGTGGGGTTAGGGTTTGGTGCGGTTCACTTTGGTGTGGGGTTAGGGTTAGGGTTTGGTGTGGTTCACTTAGGTGTGGGGTTAGGGTTTGATGCTGTACACTTTGGTGTGGGGTTAGGGTTTGGTGCGGTTCACTTTGGTGTGGGGTTGCAGGTGGAGTGCGGGTTTGGGCTTGGAACAGATCACTGTGACCCATTAGCACACTGTGAGAGTGAATCACTGCTTATATATGGCCTTCCTCTTGTTCCAGCATTCCAGGCCCCCGCTGTAATGCTGAAGGATCTCGATGCAACAAGAATGCCCCCCATCATGAAGATGCCGGCAGAAGGTACGGTGAAGGAGCTCAAGGGGGCTTGTTTCAGGGCATCAGCTGGTGATCAGGCCCAAACCTCAGGGCCTCACACAGATGTGTTCATCACCACATAAATGTATTATCTGCACGGCGGAAAACACTGCCGTGGGGAAGGAGGTCATTTATGAGCTGGCAGAGGATCTTATTGGCTGACGGGAGATGGGGGCGTGGCTCACCTTTCAGGGGCGGTGAGGCTGGTGAATGGGCGGCACCGGTGTGAGGGCCGGGTGGAGATCTTCATGGGCACGGAATGGGGCACGGTGTGCGACGACGCCTGGGACCTCCCCGACGCGCTGGTGGTGTGTCGGCAGCTGGGCTGCGGGGCGCCCACCGCCGCGCCGGGCGAGGCCTTCTACGGGAGGGGCGGCGGCGCCATCCTGCTGGACAATCTGAAGTGCAACGGCGAGGAGCAGACACTGCAGCACTGCTCCCACATCGGCTGGGACGTGCACAACTGCGACCACTCGGAGGACGCGGGCACGGCCTGCGCGCCGCTATGATCCACTCGGGACCGCCGGACTTGTAAACATTCTGTAAATAACAGCGTACCTCCTGGCGGCGGCAAGACCAGCAAAGCGATTATATATTATATAAAATAATTATGTATTCTTATTATGCACTTTATAAATATCGGTACATCTTCACGATATGGAGCAGACCAGCGCTTGATAACGACGCATTCCCAGTTTGCTGAGATAAGATAAGATGAGAACGAACTTTATTTATCCCGAGGGAAATTCTTTCGTCATGATCATGCTCAGTGCACAAGAGGAATACAGGTAAGAGACAAGAGTAGTTATAGTGCAAACGGGATAATAAAATAACTATAACAAAATAATGAACATATTACTGAAGCATGCTGCAATAATCATCGCATGGCGGCTTTCTGGGCCGTCTTTAACCCTTTTCCCGTGATAATTTCCCCATGTGAAATTTGCCTACCGTTTAATGATGCTCTGGGGTCACACTGACCCCAAACATGGGATAGGGGTTACACAATAATGCAGCGGGGGGAGCGGGGGTGAAGGGGTCGGGGTCATTTATAACGTGCAGCTGCAGTACTAGAGCACTGACTAAACTGTAAAAGTCAGACAGTAGAGTGAGGGGCCTCATTTGTGCCGGGGGCGACGGACAGGCCGAGCCGGCCCCCTCCTGCTGACGAGGGTCTTCCCCAAACTTGTTCCCCGGCTTGTGCTGTGCTAAACCAGCCCCGTTAAGTGATGATTTTGGTGCCCCGGAAAACCTCAGCCTCCTTCCCTTTAAGGACCATTAGCTGCAGTTCTCCAAACCGCTTCTGTGCGGAGTGTCACCTGTGCCCCGAGAGGCTGTCACACTCTGTCTCAAGACTCACCGCCGGTAGTGCTCGAAAGCGCCCAGGCATTCACAGGGAGCCCTGCACGCAGGAGAGACCCAGTCACCCAGAAAATCCCCAGTCCAGGGAAACGTCATCCTGGCTCTTATGGGAAAAGTATAATTCATTCAACATGCAAAGAACGAAAGATTTTGGGAACAGTTGCCACAAAAAAAATGCAATACAATTGTGGAAACATGCTCTTTATCCTCTTACATTGTAAATAATAAAGTATATTATCGATATGAAGAACGCTCTATGTTATTTACAGTGCAGATACTTTGTAATGACAGGTACACTAAATATTTAGTAGGATTGTATATCAATCTACTATCAATAAACTGTCTGTAACATACCGTAGCTCTTACTTATTCTACAAAGTCGATCGGCAGTCTGTTATGGCACAGTAGTGCCATAAAAAGTCTTTTTTGAAGTTTTAAATGACTCATTTCTGGGTCTAATCTAAATGCACACTATGTAGCAGATGGAGGGTACAGCCTAACGGAGTAATCACTGACACAAAGGTCCAGTGGAGCACCGGGGCACGTACAGACACCGCGACGTGTGCAGAACTTGATTTCTTTTGCCAGAAATCCCATCCCTCTTTTTGAGAATGGCAGAAAATGACTTTCCAGCTTCTCTGTGGCCGTGGTGCTCAGCCGGCTCTGCTAACCTTCCTCCTGCAGGTCCGCCCAGAAGAGGCCGCTTGACTCGTAGTGATCATAACGGAGAGGTCTCGTTGCAGAATTTGCTAGCATATCTTGTCCTCCAGGGCGTGGACTGGACCTCACCCTTTTCCAGAAAACGGACACCGCACGAATCACCTGGAAGTTCTGCTGTTCCAAACAAACACTCGAGCCTGTTTGCATGCCCTGTGCGTTCTCAGTGACTCGCTGGACCACTACACCTGCACGTCTGCGCAAAAGGCCTGCTCCTCCAAACAGCCAATCGTCCGGCTGCAACTGAATACATGCAGAGACACACAGCCGGGGTCAGGAGGTTCACTTACGGCGCTTCTAATCATTACAATGACCAAGACGACCAAGGCATGGAGTGAATGCTGGTGCCAGACACGGCCATGTCCGGCATCGGGGAAACAGGACAAGACAAATCCGCAACAAAGGGAAAAATCCCACCACAAAACTTTTAAAAAAGATTTTTTAAATAATATAAAATGTTTCAGAATAAATTAACACAAAAACACAGTAACGCCCTCAAAACTACTTGCAGTAAACAATAAACATAAGAATAAACTGATCCATATTAATACAATAAAAATATGTATTATTTTTTTATCGTGCCACTGGAATTGATTGCTTGGCTGCTCCAAAAGCGCTGTTACTGTAGCTGCACTTGGGTTTTTCACTTTTCACCTACTGGCTAGCATCTCCTGGAATGTCTGAAATGAGGTGATTCTGGGATTGCTCTCTAATTAGCTTCCTTACAAATGGAAAGAAAAATGAAACCAGGACCTTTAATCCAACCTGAGGCGCCCGTCGACACATAAACACACTTTCAGTGTCTGTTCTGTTCTCCTCGCGCATTTTTGAAGCAGAAAATCGGTGTACCATCGCACAAGCCCCGCATTTAGGCGGGGCCCCTCAATAAATATTGCATAAACGCCTTCCTTATTTGGGAAGTGCTGAATCAGCAAGTTCTGCTAACCAGCTAGCTCGCCTCGATCTTCTGACTCTATTCGCTATCTATTTATTTAGCTTTTCGGGGGGGGGGAGGGGGGCAAAAACACCAACCGTGCCCCTTACTGAGGCACTGAGTCGCTCAGGAGCGCTGCCTCTTTCTGGATTATTCTGGGGGGCTGCATCAGGATGGATCACGATCCTCGTTAGTGTATCCTCATTCTGCTGACTTCAGGGCAGCTTCGTTGCTGAAGGCAGGTTCCCCCGGGGGGTGCCAGATACAGGTGGCGGCCATTTGGTGGCACGTCAGAGCCAGAATCGCTGATCCGCGTGCAGCTGCCGGGCCCTCGGCCCGCTGAGATGCTCTGTGAGAAGCAGGACTCCTCTCCTCTCTGGGCATCACCCGAAATCGAGCACGTCTGCGTCATCAGCACAGCGGAGCCGGGCTGCATCCAGTCCCCTGTCATTTCCATCAGTATTAATTGGTGAACTTTGCTGCAAGCTGACCTCAGACTGGGCCCAGTGTTACTGAGCTCACTCCCAGTGTTTTGGCCAAGCTGACAGCCCTTCTGTAATGCGCCTAAAGCCATCTTAAGTAATTAAAGGAGATCGGAAACAGGGCTTCAAAGTGCAGATTCGAAATGGGGGGTGGAGGGTGCGGGGGGTTGAACGTACTGTGGTTCACAGTGAAGAACAGTTCTTTCAAGGTAAAATCTGTTTATAGAAAGATAACTATAGATAAACTATAAGAATGTCAAAAGCATGTATGTGTTTCTCGAGCAAAGGTTCAAAGTCCATACAAAGAGGCACACAACCTCCTGTGACAGAATGTAAACATATGTTTTGAAAAATGTTCTTGGCCACTTCCTGACCAAAATGTTCCAAAAGTGTGGTAAAACCTGAAACTTCGTTTCTGTTGGGGACATTTTTTCAGGTCCTCATTTGGATAACCTCAAATTTATAAAAATCTGTGAATGTTATCAAAAAAGTAATATTATTGTTTGGTTACTTATGGTTAAGGTTAGGGTTGGGTAGGGATTAAGGGTGTCGTGATTGGAATTAGGGTTTTTCCCATAGAAATGAATGGACTGTCCCCATTTAGGTTGGTATACAGGTATGTGCGTGTGTGTGTGTGTGTGTGTATTTGCATAGATCACGTTTGAGGACCAAACATGAAATTTCCCTACTTTTTGGGACATCTTTTCAGGTCCCTATTTGGATAACCTAAATCTTACAAGAATCTATGACTGCAATCAAAAAAGTAATAATACAAAAAGTCTTGTATTTGGTTTGGTTACTTATGGTTAAGGTTAGGGCTGGGTAGGGATTAAGGGTGTCCTGATTGGGATTAGGGGTTTTTCCCTTAGAAATGAATGGAAGATCCCAATTTAGATATGTACATCTGTATATATCATTGTGTATCTGTGGTCATGTGTATATTACATTGTGGGGACCACAAGGGAAAACTCAGTTGTATAAAATTTAAATATAAAATGTATAAAACTAAAATAGCCAAAAGTCTTGTATCTTATTTGGTTACTTATGATTAAGATTACATTTAGGTTTCAAACTGGATTTTTTTGGGGGGGTGAGTAAGTAAAAGTAAGTAACAACTTAAATAATTTGTATTTTCATTTCTATTTTTCCCCACTGTGGCCTGTATTAAAATCAATCCTACAGAATTTGCAAAAGCATGACTACTATCCTGGCGACTGGCAGATTTAAATGGAAACGGTCCAGTCTAACTCTGCTTAGATTTGCAGGTGTATTTGCTTTATTCAGTGGAATGCCATCCCGCCCTAACATTCTGAAACCTGCTAAGTTAGCTAGCAAATTAATTCAGCATTGAACTGGCCTGCTAGCCTGCGAAGAGGGCAGCCGTGCTCACCCCTTCCTTGGGGTTCTGGGTTGCCAGGTTGTGGTGACAACTGGAGAGAACTTCTATGTGGTGCATGGATTGAGAGTCTCAATCGCGTCTCTCGGACAATCTGGCAACTTGAGTAATGTCAGACGAACACAGGAATCTAGGTAAAGCATGTGTTCAGGATCTTCTTTAAGCACAGATTTTTCATATAAAGTGCTTTCCACAAACTTAGACTTTGACTATGCTGACAGTTAACCGTACCATACATGCATGCAATATCAAATTACACTCTCTAAAACCATTTTATAAAACAAAAACTATGTTTGTTATTTACACCATAAAGTCTTCTTACGAAAGTACATCCTCTGTTGTAGTTTTTCAACACAAACATTCCATGTGAGTGTAGTGTCAATGGTGAACACCCAGATATTGATACAAAGGAACCTGATTGATGGGTACATTGTGAATGAATACTGGACTGTGATCACCAATCGACTTTGGATCGAATATCATCTCCTCTGTTTTCTTCCGATTCACAGCTAAGTGGTGAGCATCACACTAATCCGCAATCTGTTTAGTTTTGGAGTGGCAAAGTGTTGCATCTTGGTCTCTGCATAATAAGCCAAGAATGGCGGCATCATCAGAGGATTTCACCATGTTATTTTTGGAGGTTTTGCTCACACACTTATTTGTGTATAATGTGATGAGAACCGGGGGGCTCACACACCCAAGGGGGGCCGGTACTAATAGATTTAGGGTCAGATATTACCTAATTTATCTTTACATATTGAACTCTCGACCCTGAACGGATAAGCGGGTTGGAAAATGGATGGATGGCTGGATATTGAACTCTGATACTTAAAAATGAAAAATACTATTTGATAATAAATAAATGGTTATGGTTAGGGCTAGGTAAGAGTTACGGTTGACATAGATAAGATTAAGGTTATGCATGTTTGTGTGTGTATGGATTATGCTTATATTACATTGTGGGGACAAAATGTCTCCCACATCTGTGAATGTCTGACTATTGTAATGCACTTTATGCAGGTATTAATCAGACCCCCCTTTCCAGTCTGCAGCTTGTACAGAATGCTGCAGCACGTCTTTTAACTGGAGCTAAAAAGCATACCCACATTACTCCAATACTCGCCTCTCTCCACTGGCTCCCTATACAGTTCAGAATTAACTTTAAGGTTCTCCTGTTCACTTTCAAAGCCTTAAACGAACTGGCCCCTTCAAACATCACTGAACTCACAACACCGTACACACCACCAAGATCGCTTAGATCAGCTGATCTGTTTTTATTGAGTGCCCGGAAATCTAGGCTGAAGCAGAGAAGTGATTGTACCTTCTCTGTCCTAACCCCTAAACTACCTCTAACTGTCAGAATGGCCCCTAAACTGTCTGTTTTCAAGTCCTGTCTTAAAACGCATTTTTATTCAATGGCTTTTAGCTCGCTGTGACCACTCCAAGTTTTATTTTCTTTTATAGTGATTGTTTACTGACTGTTATTGGTCTTATTTTCTTATTTTCTTTTTTATGTTGATTATGTGTGATTATGTGTTGATTATTTTTTGTTCAGCATTTTGGGATCAACTCCTGTTGTTTAAAAAGTGCTTTATAAATAAATTTGATTTGATGTCTCCTGTTGTTTAAAAAGTCTTGTATTTTGTTTGATTACTAATGGTTAAGGTTAGGGCTGGATAGGGGCGGGGTTTGAATTGCAGGGGAGTTAAGGGCAATTCAGCTCCTCTGAAAAGGACACGAGCTCCCTGGGATGTTTAGGGGGAGCTCTAAAAATTGTCCAGCTTTGTGTTATAGGTTATATTTTCTGCATAAAAAGGTTCCAGGAATTAAAAAATAATAATATAAATATGTCAATGTTGTTTTAGTCACTCATTACATTCAGTTTTCTGGTACTAACTGCCTGCAGTAGTAATAGCAGAATGTTTTTCACAGCGTATATGTAAAAATTCTAATAACAAGCTTTGATGTGTCTGGAGCCCTAATCAAATTTATAACCAAGACCTACTTCGGACAGTGCTATTGTTGGGGTAGGCCGAGGTCCGGCAGGGTGGGGTTTGTTCTTTGGGTGGGTCTAAGTTAAACTACATATACCATAGGGCCCATAAAATAGAGTCAAATCAGCTGATATGATCGAACTGCTGTGATTGGCTGCGCACCCTGTCATGCAGCGTATCTAGCTTCCATATATGGATCGTTACATCACGACTAACACGCCTCGTGCGAGTGATGACGCAACGTGGGGAAAGCGCACGCGGTGGGGGGGTGGGGGGCACGCGCAGACAGCAGGGAGCAGCTGCAGCAGCAGGATCTCGGTGCTTTTCGCTGCATTTGCTACTGACAGCTCAACGTTTGCAGCAAGAAAAAGCAGAGTAAAGTGCATCCCTTCAAAATGGTAGACCGCGAGCAACTGGTGCAGAAAGCCCGGCTGGCCGAGCAGGCTGAGAGATACGATGATATGGCAGCTGCCATGAAATCGGTAAGTTTCATCTCAGCAATCTTATTCATGTCATTAGCTGACAGGGTTAGTCCTCTGTCAGACATGCCGAGTGCTCCCTTTAAAAGGAGCCAATTCGTCTAACCGTATATAATGCTCATTACCCTGATGTATTTCTTTACACATATTTAATCAAGTGCAAACAGGCTGTAAGAAACATATCTATAAGAGATTGGGCTTTTCGCATACAGTGCCTGAAATGACCTACAAATACGAGGCAGCATGAAACATTCTTACCTACAGAGTACAGGGGCCCTGACAGCGGATGGAAATGTCATATCTGACAGGTATCACGATCACGTTGTCGTATAAAACCAATTGTGCGCTCATGCCGAATTCATATCAGTGCACCTGTGTATTTCAATAGCAATTTGCACTGCAGCAGAAAAACTGGAAAAGTGATGGTGTATTGAGCAGGATGTGTTTCAGCGGACAGCGGACGAATGCGGTGTGTTTGATCCTGGGGCGGTGCCTTTCGCGTAGTCTTTTCCGTCAGCTGAGTGCCTCTGAAAAAAGACAGACGGTGATTTTAATTTGGACTTCACTTTTCCAATCTGCTATCGCGATTCCAGCCTCGTTGCTTTTAAATAGCGAGTGATTTGCCGTTATCTGCCTCTAAACAAAGAAATCTAACCTTCTGGCGAAATGTCTTATGAGAAAAGGCAGAAGACAATGGACATCTTGAATAAAACCGATGGCGAGCAGTATGGAGCCGCCCTAGATATGGTGCTTTCACCATCACACCAAATGACAGGTTTACCCGTATTGCTTACAATCATATGTCCTTTATGCACGTTAAGATGATGACGCCCGGCGCATAGTTGCTTTGCACTGATAAAACGGAGAGGAGCCGAAGGCTACATCTGGACCGAAAAGCTCCCCCCTCCATGTTAAAATGCCGTGAGATGCTCGCACTACAGTAACGTGGGTGGCAGCAGAAAGCCTTCCCGAATGTTCCCTGCTTGTCATATTGCAGCAGAGGCAGTATTCGGTGTCTCTGCGCCCTCCACCCTGTTCAGACCCTCCACCGTCCACTGGATGACTGTATTTGCGCACGCTGCCCTTTAAGGGACGATCTCCGCTCTCCGACAAGGCGTTGGTGCAGCATTTGCAGCACCTCTCCTGCACCATTTCGCCCTCTGTCTTAAATCAGCCTGCTCCCTCTGTGGAATCCCAAGAAGGGTTTGCTGAGCATTACTGGTGGGTCTATAAGAGCAGTTCCTCAGGATGCTTTGTGTTTTAGATTCCCCAAAAAAAAGAACCATCTCAAAATTTACTTTCCCTAGTCTTATCGCAACGGTTATTAAAAGAAAATGCAGACCCGTGAATGACTCTGAGCTGCAGCCAATAGTGGCCTTGTAAGTAATCAGCTGCAGTTAATAATCAAGCAGAATGGGCTAATATATAGGCTTAGTGGACCACATCTCATTTTCGGGCTTGTAAGGCACAAGATGTTTGGTGGGGGCTTTATTCTACATTTTGTGTAGAAAAAGTGCATTGTCATGCACATCGATTCCTTTTGTGGGACACCCTCTAGTGGCAGGTGTGGATTTTGCGCCACAGTTCTTTACTCCTCAAGGGCGCGTCCATGGATGTGCAGATGCCCTCCAGAGCATAGCATGGTCTCACTTTGTCCCGATGCGTGACTGTGGGGCCGCACCTGTGTCACACTGCATGCGCGGACAGCTCCCCTGCTCCGTGGGGTTTCCCCCCCTGTGTGTGACAGCGTGCGCCCGTCCCGCCTGCCCCACCCTCACCCTTTGGCCGTGGGGGAATCCCTCATGCCGCAGCCATGGCTATGCTAGCCTGCTGGGCTGCTAGACGAGTGCTGAGTCTGATAAAGCAGCTGCTGCAATGCACAAGTGTCCCCCTCCCAGGAATGGATGGGGGGGTCCGGCATTCCGGTCCAGGAGGCCCTCGCGTCGAGATCCTTTAAGCCATCAGTCTGAGAACGAATCGTAATCGGCACGTTAACAGCCCTATGCTGAGCTGCCGTGTGGAGCACAGTTGGATGGATCCCAGTGGGGGATGTCTATAACGTCGGGTCATGTTTTTATCAACTGTCTGTTTCCAAGGAGGTAAAAGATCAGGTGGCTCACTGAGGTGCAGATGAGCTTATAGGGTAATTAAAGCTCGTTAAGCTGGGGGAGGCTGCCTCTGGCACCTCCGGATGACCACTGGTGACGCAGCTGTGACCCGATGGTGCTTCGAACAGCTCCGGAGCGGGCCAGCCAGTGCTCCAGCACACGGCGATCTCGCACAGGGCCTCACCCTCCTGCACTCAGTCTTGCATAACGGCTCTTGAAGCACACATAGTACAGCTTGACATCACTGACTGTGCAGGTTAGCGTGTGCAGGTCTGAGCTTTAGGACCTCCTTATTTTGGGCGTGTCGGGCATGGCCTCGGGAAGCAGCGACTCAGCAGGCTGGCATTGCGCGCTCCCTTGGGTCTTCTGCTTCAAAGCCTGGTACGGCACTGATAAACAGCAGTCATTTCTCAGTTACGTAACAACAAAGGGGCTACTTGAAGCGATTTCCCCCAGCCTCCCCCCG
>JAODKL010000107.1:28526947-28539322 GCA_026780765.1 Petrocephalus schoutedeni
GGGGGGGGGGGTTGGGTGTGGGGTGGACACCAATTTAGTGGAGTTTCTCCACCCCCCCCGCGTTCCCTCCTTCACCAGTGTGCTTGTGGATGTCTCTGGCTTAGTTCCTGCCACCTTAATTAGTACTTCCTGTGTTGCAGTAGTGATGCTCGGCCTTGACAGTTGGGGGAGAACAAGCGGGGCTCGCCCTTTTGACCTTCTAAGGCCTTGCCTACATTTCCACTAGAGCAGGGATCTTGCAGCTTCTTGGTCCAGCCTTCCCCGACCAGTTGGGGCGCTTTTTGTAACCATGGCACCGCCGTTGCCACGCCTCTCCGTTGCTCTACTGCTAACTAATGAGGGTCTGATGAGATCATCGGGACGGTCAGCTGTAGGATCAAACACATTTCTCTTTGTAAGAGCCCACAGATTTCCGGCGAGAGGCGTTCTGAACACAACACAATGTTCATGAGAGGATTAAAGCACGGGCGAGCTTTTGAAGGTCTCTACCGTGACTGAGCATCCATTTTAAGGGCACCAAAGTGGCCATCTCTGTAGGACGCAGCTGGAGGTGAAGATACATTACTCTCTGTCTTTTTCTTGCTTCTGTGAGCGACAGAGGTCATACTACATGTAGTCAGGCGTAGGATGTGTAGTCTGTTAGTCAGAGCCTCTTCAGAACAGTTGATGAATCAACCTGCTTGTTAAAGACTGTTTGTAGTAATGCTCTGGAATAGGGAGAGAGTCTGCTGGGGTTTTTCGGAGTGATAATGTGAGTAGATGACCCAGGCAGCACCCTCCCGTCAGCGATGTCTCAGAGGCCTAGGTTTAGTCCCGTGATTGGTTCATCCACCTGCTTTGCTGAACAGGCAGGCTGCTTTGTTTCCATGGATACCAGGCATCCTGCATCTGGCCCGATCTGATGGGTTTCTTGCACGACGCACGCTCTGGCAGATGTTCGCCGCAGTATTCGCCCGTTTCGACAGCCGGCTTGATTTGCAAATAAGGTGTGCCTAGAGCTGTTTTTTTTATTGGTTTGAGACAGAAATGCTGTACAGACGGCAAGATGTAAATTCATGTGGGCTGCGGGGACAGACACTGAAGCCATTTGTCCATTTTATAAACTGAAAAGATGGTGCAGGGTATGGTCTGTCAGGCCTGGTTTTGGTGTGCCGGTTTGCTGGTACCTTGAAAATGGCCTTTCAGGGGTGACACAGCAGGAAGGACACAGAACCCGGATGGGACAGGGACACACTGAGCTCAGCGCCGGTTAAATCAGAATGAGCTGTCCTATTTACAACCTGTCAAATGTCGGCACTTACACACACACAGACAGGGTGGAGTGATTTACGGCTGTTAAAGTGGGGGTTGCCTCTCAGGTGCATAGTCTGCAGGATGACGACATTTCAGAGACCAGTAGCTGACCTTGCGGGGGAATAACTCAGCTCCAGGGGGTGTCCGGATGAGACACTTCCTTCTGGCAGGTCTACGGTGAGGTGGTTGATACCCCGAGCAGATACCTGAAGTGCCCCCTGCCCGCTGCTCGACTTGGTATCGCTGACAGTGGCGGATGTTAGCCTGAGTGCTCAGCATAGGGCACCATGCAGTCAGTCCCAGTCCTTCAACTGATTTTCTGACGCCTCTGAAGCTTCTATAATCATTGCCATTTTTGTAGCCCCTACTGTAGGTACCAAGCTGAGCAAATGATCTCTTAAAGCTTTAACACAATGACATCTTCTACGCCAAGCTGGCATATATAGCCCAAGGCAATGCCACAAGGTGCCAGTAGTGAGGAAGTTGAGACTCTTGGATGCAGTCGGCAGGTATCTGTAGCTCTCGGGTTGTCCTGTAGACGCTGCAAAACACAGCAGAGCTGCTCTTGCAAAGGATTGGGAGCAACTTGTTACTCACAAAGGGATGATGTCATTCTGCAATGGGGGGTCACGCTGGTTCAACTGGAGCAGAGTGTCGTCAAAGTGTAACTCCGCTGCCGACCAAAGAGAAGTTTCCTTTTTCCCAGCTATTATAAAACTACTATGAATCAACAGGTTTCCTTCTCATCCTTAATCTCGTTCGTTCAGCAAATTCAAGCCCGAAAACTTTTGTGGCACAGATGTGGCACTCATGAAGTCTTTTCTTCTTCTTAATTTTGTTATATCTTAGAGTTTAGGGCTGGCTGATTGAGGCGACTCATGTTTATAATTTCATGCTGAAAAGTTAGGAAAGAACACTGTTTGCACTGTTTGCTAAAGGTTTTTTGTGCCTCCAAGGTTGCATATTTTCTCGGTTTTACACAAGCCTACTTCAGGAAGACAGTCTTACATGTTCCTGCTCCATTTCTTCCCAGGTGACTGAGCTGAACGAGGCCCTGTCCAATGAGGAGAGGAACTTGCTGTCCGTGGCCTATAAGAACGTAGTTGGTGCCCGGCGGTCCTCCTGGCGCGTCATCTCCAGCATTGAGCAGAAGACCTCAGCGGATGGGAATGAGAAGAAGATCGAGATGGTGCGCGCCTACCGCGAGAAGATCGAGAAGGAGCTGGAGGCCGTCTGCCAGGACGTGCTCAACCTGCTCGACAACTTCCTGATCAAGAACTGCAACGACACGCAGCACGAGAGCAAGGTCTTCTACCTGAAGATGAAGGGCGACTACTACCGCTACCTGGCCGAGGTGGCCACGGGCGAGAAGAGGGCTACGGTGGTGGAGTCCTCTGAGAAGGCGTATAGTGAAGCGCACGAGATTAGCAAAGAGCACATGCAGCCTACCCACCCCATCCGCCTGGGCCTGGCCCTCAACTACTCCGTCTTCTACTATGAGATCCAGAACGCCCCCGAGCAGGCCTGCCACCTGGCCAAGACCGCCTTCGACGACGCCATCGCCGAGCTGGACACCCTCAACGAGGACTCCTACAAAGACTCCACGCTCATCATGCAGCTGCTGCGAGACAACCTGACGCTGTGGACGAGCGACCAGCAGGACGACGAGGGAGGCGAGGGCAACAATTAAGGAGGACGCCGCGCTCAGAAAAAAATTAAAAAGTGAAAAAAGGCCCGTGGACTGAGGCAGCCGCTTTTGCTGACAATGCGACCGCAGCACTTCTTTATTTTTCCAGAAAACACAGATTAAAAGAGGGATGGGGAGGTCACACATTAGTTCAAAATGGTTAAAAAATAATTTTCGAGCCCGCCAACTCTGTGACATTTGCCAAAACACCAGTTAGAAGATAATGTCAGTGCGTCAGGAGTGGCTGCCGGGGTGAAACGGCGACCGGACCCTGGCATAGGGACTGTTCTCGTAGTGAAAACTCAGTGGAGCTGCATATTTAACTTTAGGGCCGAGGGAGATGCATTAAAAAGCGTAGGGAGATGCAAAGCTTGAGCAGAAACTTGAATGTCACCGCATTCGCCAAAAAAAAAAAAAAGAAAAAAAAAACAAAAAAGAAAAAACACAAACAAAAAAAAAAAGTTACAGTGGTTACAGTAAGCATGAGAACAGCGCCACATCTCAGTCATTTCAGAAGGATTTTGGGATTCAGGCTACACCCGTTAGTAGCGGAAATTTCTCAACCTCTGTAAACAGGCTCTTGTTTATGAGGATCCCAAAATGAAATATATAATCTGCACCCCCCCCCCCCCCCCCATAACACTACATGCAGTTTTTCCTCGTTGAATGTTGACTACATACAAAAAAAAAACATAGCATCATCGTCATTATTATTATTATAATTATTATTATTATTACTGTTATTGTTGTTGTTGTTCATTAATAAGTCACTCGGCAGACACTTTTATCCTGAAAACCTACAGATGCTACAGCCACAATGTATTAGGACGGGGAACACAGAACTTTTTGAATTCGACATTTAAAAATAAGTACATTTCATTTAAAAAATGGAGGGAAATGGAAAAGGCGTTAAAAGGAGCGGAGGAACGGTGACCGTTAGGGACGCAGTCTTGTGCTTCAGTCGTGTGTGTTATGATTATTTATCGTTGGCCGCGGCTGACCGTTTGTCCGCGTGTCTATTGCACCGCCGTCGGCGCGAGCCTGCTAACGCACAGAACGTTCCGGAAGCGCGCGGCCTTAGGAGACACGGCGATGCTGCAGGGGGTCAGAGCGCTGCTCGCCATCTTAAAGTGGCTTTGGGGCTCGTGGTTTACTTCTTGTGTTTTTATTTTTTTATTTTGAAGAAATGCACTTGCCTATTATACTGTTTCTTCAGTGTAAGATGATTACTGCTCCAATATTCTCGATAATACAGTATTGTGCATGCTGGTGATGTATTTATATACTGTAGCCTGTCTTTATTAACTTATACTGTAGGTGTTATGTATTCATATGAACAAGAAAATAACTAGACTTCAATCGGATAATTTTTCTATTTATTACCTTTTGTTGGATTGTTTAAGTTTTTGTTTTTTTTTTCATTTGCTGAAGTACGCTATACCAAAACAGTGATTGTTAACAATAAATTGATCTGTTATGGACTTTGCTATAGTGACATGCAGTTATTGTATATGATTTGTTAAGCAAGAGGAGGGAAAAAAACTGACTTCATTTTTCTGTCTGGTGTTTTTGTTATGGTGAAATTATTATTATTAATTATTATTAATACTACACTGTACAACAAAATGTTCACAGAATGTTTTTTCAAAACATTGTTTTTTATTAATTTATTTTTCCCCCTCAGAATCAGCCTCTGTGAGAAGTTCACACGTGGACCGTTTGTTTCTCATTTTATTTATTTATACATTTTAGCTGTCTCCTGAATATCTTAAATGTGAGTCATGTGGCGGTTGCACAAGAGCAGAAGAATAAAAATAATAGTAATTAATAATTAATAATGATAATAAAATAATGGCAAAGCTCCTCTATCCCTACCTTTTACTGCTGTTCCTATTGGTCCTGTGATGTTTTATGGCTGCTACTTAGCAGATTAGCTTTAGGTAAGATTACACGTAGCGGACACACAGATGCTCTGCAGTATGCAAACCTGTCTGATATTGATGCTGTTCCAGCACAGTGGGATGTTGTGTGATGCTCTCCAGTTCGCTATACATGCTCTGCATCACAGAGTTTGTGTACAAACAAAACATTATCCCCGGGAAGCGAGACGCTTGTTCCTGCGCATGCAGTCATGCTGATGGATGTCACGGCCTATTACAGGGGTAGACTCTTGTTGTTGGCCTGACTCGGATAGAATCTTCCTTCAGCAACACCTCTCCTGCCCTTAAACATATTGCTCCCTTTGTAGGTATTAGGTCAGTGTTTCTCAATCCTGCTCCTGGGGTACCACCTGCCAGGAAGTTCTCACTCCAGCCGGCCTGAAATTAGCATCAGGTGTTTGGCCTAATAATGAAGGTGGCAGGTTGTAAGCAGTGCGGGTTTGACTGAACACTTTCTGGCAGGTGGTACTCCAGGAGCAGGATTAGGCAATAGTAGAAATGAGGGATACAGTTTGGGCCTCCTGCTCTCCTCCTCAGCAAAAACTTGGTGGGTTTTTCTTGTAGCAGGAAGAGAAAGGGAACTTGGATATGGTTACTCTAATACAGGTACTTGGATATGGGTACTTTAATATAGGTACTTGGATATGGGTACTCTAATACAGTTACTTGGATATGGTTACTCTAATACAGGTACTTGGTTGTGGTTACTCTGATACAGTTACTTGGATATGGTTACTCTAATACAGGATATGGTTAAGGTACGCCATTACTGATGCGTCATTGACTGGTGCACAGTTTGGATCCGTCTTTACTATAGTCAGAATTTCACTATTAGGGGTTTACTTTTAGTGAAACAAAACTACAACGAGAAGTCGGACACAACCATCACAGAAAGTAAAAACGGGGTCTCTGCTCTTGTGTAAAGTGCCGGCCGGCCCATATGCTGTGTTACTAAGGCAGGGCTGAGAGCCACAGTCTGTTTCTGTGGGACAGAGAGCACAGGTATCGATTCTAAAATCACCTCTCTGCTCGGGCAACTCAGTGCAGGAGACACTGCCGTGTGGCCAGTAAA
Organism: Petrocephalus schoutedeni; assembly: GCA_026780765.1. Classification (NCBI taxonomy): domain Eukaryota; kingdom Metazoa; phylum Chordata; class Actinopteri; order Osteoglossiformes; family Mormyridae; genus Petrocephalus; species Petrocephalus schoutedeni. The sequence goes on from JAODKL010000107.1 coordinate 28,532,940, forward strand.
GAGAACTTAAATCCCACAGAAGTAGCGATGGGGTTCAGGGGCGAGTGCTGGGAAATAACCTTCGTTTATGCCAAACATGCAGGTTGTCAGTGTTGGTGGTACGAAGGGCATCCTCATGTACACAGGCCACCCTCGCCTGTGAACTGGTCAGCGTGTCTTAGTCATTTGAATTTTTGAGATTTATTCTATACCTAACAACTGTAGCAGGGGGACTGGATTGCATGCGCGGTAAACCCAAGATCTGGGCTTTTAACTGAAGTGTGATTGTATCTGGCTTTAAGTTATCTCATGTTAGTCTTATAAGTTAGCTCAAGCTGCAATGAGCTTGTTCTAAGAAACAAAAATACCACTGTTTGCTAAGAGAAGGTCACCAACTGATGGGAGCTGTAGTGCCCCCCCCCCCCCCCCCCCAGCAACATCAACTATAACATCTTCAGTTTTATAGTTTTTGCTCTATTCTACCCATGCCAATGTCATAGAGAGACGGGCTATAGTAACTGCTTGAGAAAGAGAACTGCCATTACCATGGCAACTCAGAATCGCACCATGAAGCTGCTTCATTATGACTGTTTGAAGAGTCATCAGAGAAGGCTACTGACAAGACAAATAACTTAATGAAGAATGACAAGGCACAAAAACCCCCCCCCCCCCCCCCCCGACACCACATGTTAAGAGTGCACAGCGGTTCTCAGGACATTTGGAAGTTGGTCAAACTAGGAGTGAGTGCTGGCAAAGGTGGAGGCAAACTTTAGGATTAAATGACCTCAGGGCGGCAGTAGTGAGCCCCTGAACCCCAGAGCAAAATTTAGGCCGGAAAAGGGACAGGAGAGACGGGAGAGAGCTCATGTTCACCTAAATGAAAGTCTGAATGATTTAGTGAAATTATATTTGCAGAGTGTTCACAAAAAGCTAGGTACGAACCTTTAGGTATATGCCAGTTTATATTAACCAGTGTTACAGAGGATAGTGAACCATCCAGCAGCTACACTACCAAGGTAATAACTGGTTGCTTTTTCATTCCTTGAATTGAAATTAATTTGCATCCCATTGAAAATAACAGTGGAAACTGGCCAGGACAGCCTGTCTGTTCAAATTGGGGAAGGAGGGTTTTCATTGTATTAGATGAGTTTGAAGAAGCGAATGATTTCTGAAACGGGATAAGAACACAGTCCAGGGGAGACGTCAGACATACAGGGCATGGTTTAAAATGAAATTAACAAATAATATAACACACAAAATTAATGAAGCAGGGGAAGGGAACTGGAATGGTGTTTAGCAACCAAATCTTAAAAAGGTGCACAAAGATAGCATCTTAACCTTGTGGAGTCATGAAATGGACTGAGAGAGCCTGGGTGGTAACTATGGCAACAATCCAACATATAAAATTCACACATGAAACACAGAGCTGAGTAATATAAAAAGGCCTCCATTTCAAATGGCTATGTGAACGTCCTAATAATGCATCCTGCACAAGAACATGATGGCCAACGACCTAGCAGATATGGAATAATCTACCCATCTTTAACATCAACACATTCATCAAGGCAATCAAAAAACAAAAAACAAAAAAAAACTGTTTCTTTGAGATTAACTTAATGTGTCATCTCACCCTATCCATCAATACATTAGGGCTGTGTTACCCAATCTAGTCTTCAGGGATCAACAGTGACTGAGATGGGAGCTGGGAGGGAGCAAAAATGTGGACTGTCTGGGAGGGAGCAAAAATGTGGACCGACTGTGGGTCCCCAAGGAAAGCTAATTGGGAAACACTGCATTAGGACAAAATGTCCTGGTGGGGCATGGGGACAGTGGCTGTGATATAAAAAAAAAAAAAAAAAACCGCACACTCCACCTTCCGGTTTCCATATCCTTAGGCTATGCCCACGCTAATGTAAAAAACATTTTACGGGGTTTTCCGAAGGAAAACATCTGCATCCACACTACCACTGTAACTAGCATTAAAATAAACTTCTGCGTCCACACTGCATCTCAAGGTTGACCAAAAGTTCTTCTCCATAGCCTCACTCCTCCCACATCCAAGTTTTTGCTTCAGCAACATCCATATCCACTTCCCGCTTGTCCTGCTGGTACCTGTCCACTGCTTCAGGAGTCCCACGAGCTAACCAAACCCCGAAGGCCACCTTCTTCAATCTGACAACTCCCTTTACTGCTACCATACCCTTTTAGGTTTCACTGTCGTTATGCACATGAGCATTAAAGTCTCCCAAAAAGTCTTCCAGCACCCTCTCCAAGGTCTCCAGGAGGGCCAGAAACTCCAAACTGGTGTTTGGCACACAAACTCCTCCACCTTGTTAAGGTGCCGATTCATGGAGGGGATCAAAGAAGTTACAGGCAAGCTCTCGATTCGAGGAGGAATTGATTTAGTATTTGTGTAAATTTGTACATTTAACCAAAGCTTTTTATGATGCATTTTGTAGAAGTGACGCACTTCATGTTTTGATTGTTGTAGCTTCAACACAACATGCGTCATTTGCATGTTTTTTGTCCAGCCAATATTTTTTATAATTCTAGAAGTGGCAAGTATACGTTTTGAATTATTTAGAGTTTGTTTTGTAACAAAGTTCAGTTTTTCTGTTGATTAATCTCACACACAGCCATGTGTTTAAAGTAAATGCATGCATTTTTATTTAGCATAAGCAAAATATCACAGTACTGTAGTGTAAAAAAAGACGTTTATGAGCGTCCACACTGATGCGTTGACAAAACATCAGTTGTCGGACAAAAAAAAAAAAAAGGTCCACAGTAGTGTGGACGGAAGGCTAAATTCAAAGAGAATTTTTGCGTTTCTAAAGGAAAACGTATTAGTGCGGACGTAGCCTTAGTCAGCGGTCCGTGTGTGAACGGACGCGTCACCCTGCCTGGCCTTGGCGGCTTTTTCCATACCTCCAGTGTAAGGGCTTTTCTGGAGAAAGCTGCCTTGCTGTGCAATTCCTCCATGTTCCACACCAAAGGCCATCTTACCAGCATGCTGAGTAACGTTTAGAGGAAGCTGGGCTTCCTCTGTGGGGCAGAGGTTTGCTCCGGACTCCACTGGAACGATAACGTGCATAAACAGCCATGCAACCACTTGGTCTGTTTTAATCTAAAACATTGCTTATAATTAAAAACTCTCCTTTACAAGCAGAAACACCAGCATTCTCCTGCACGCGTTCTCTTTTAAACAGGGAATATTTAAAGCTAATCACACAGGCAAACAATGACCTGCAAGAGCTGCTTATTTGAATCATATATGACTTTTCACTGCCCAGCATAACTTAAATCCAATACTAAGAATTAAACAATTAAAACTAGCAAAACTAATTCCCATAAAGACAACTGCGTTCCCTATCTGAAGAATGAGTCCAAACATCATAAATTTGAACATGTTATTAAAAATTAAATGAATGAGTGTGTGAGTATGAGCACAAATGTTAGGTCTCACATATCCCATCTTGCTTTCCTTTGAGACATACACAGATATACAGGTGAAGGTGAAGCCAGGGGTCTGAGCACAGGGTCAGTGCCCCTGGAGCATTTGATATAACATTATAATTACAGCTTCTGTGCTATTGCTCATTTTAATTCTGCAAAAGATTCAATTACATGCTCTTTGAAACGTATGTGTGAGAGTTAAAGTTCTGCCAACTGGGAAACACCTTGCAATAAAGCCAATGGGCTTAGAGGCAAGGCAGCACTCTGGAACTCCCCCCCCCCCACACACACACACTGCAAATGCAGGTCCTTCACTGCCACAGCAAACCTATTTGCTGAACATCTGATGGCCCAGCCTGCAGTGACACACAGCTGCTGTACTCTGAGCACGGCACAGATCCCCCCCCGTCCTGTTGGATCCCCCCCTCGGTTTAATTCAATTTCCAGGCACCGGGATAATCCACCGTAATTCCTCAGTTTCCTGCCTGCTACTCTCTGTCCTCCAAACCCGTTTGATGTCCTTCAGAACCTCTGTCAGATAAGCTGTTATCGCTCTGTGTGCCTGACATCTGACAGCATTTAAACATCCTTGGTATTTTGGTGAGAGGCCAGCCTCGATCATCATGGACGCGCTTTTGCTGCACAGGTGGGGAGTACCATCCATGGGCTCTCACGTGTACAGTCTGCACCCCCCCCCCCCCCACCCCAACCCTAGCAGCTCTCACAACAAATGAATTTCTACACTAGATCCAGATCTGTCTCTACTGCCAGCATCAGCCAATAGCAGCTGAGCTCCAGCAGAGCCAGCTTCCAATCAGATCCCTGTTGCTAGGGCTATAATAAGCATCCCATTACTAGCAGTGCTCCCCATTGCACTGCCTGAACACCTATCACATCCTGCGAGAAGATGAAGAATTCCAGCGGCAGAGCGCATTAAAATTCTAGAGGAAGCTACCCAGCCTGCTGCACTAGAGCGCATTTCTGCACCAGAGCGCATTTCTGCACCGCGCTCGATGTGGAAAAGCTTCGGCTGCAGCGGGTAGCAGGACAGACCTGTCCTGCGTGAGAAACGTTAGCCATTATCCATGCTCCATCTGGCGCCATCCCTGCAGCACAGCCATCAGGCAGCATTTTCCGTTCACTGTATAAAGAGAAATGCATCAATTCAGATAAAGAGCACTCTCACCATCGCTCACTCTGTCTAGGTTTGCTCAGTCGATCGACCGGCTGCAGATTTATTTATCACATACACAGTTATGCTCAGTACATTGTGTGATGAAACGCTTGGTTGAATAGCTCTACGACAGGTATAGAGCAGGGGCAGGCAATCTCACCCGGAAAGGGCTGCTGGGTATGTGGGTTTTCACTGTGACTGCCTAATTAGATTACTAATTAGCGGATCAATTGGCTGAAGAGTCCTCACACCTGGGTTTGAACAGCTGAGCTACAGGTCATCCCAAAAACCTACATAAACACCGGCCCTTCGCAGATAAGATTGCCCACCTCTGGTATACAGAGACCAAACATTCAACATTGAACAACAAACCAATTGTAATTTTTCCTGCAGAGCCACACAGCATATGTCCAGTTACGGCCTGTTATGTAAGAACGGCCCAGACTGTTGGTCGGCAGTAAAGACGGGCAGAGGAGGCACGCCCAAGCCTGCCGGTGCTGTGATGCACAGTCACTGGGGGGCCAACTTCCGGAATATTCCTCATCGGCCAGGCTGCACTCTCATGTAGGCTGTACGGGCGGGGGTGGGGGGCAGCTTACTCATCTCATCTCTGGAAATCAAAGCCGTGGGTGAATGGGGGGGTGTGTAACAGCAGGAGCGTGTCACCCACAGCTGGAGGGAGGTGACTCAAACCGGGCCACCTCTGGGTCAAGCTCTCCTACCTACAATGTGCTAGGACAATATCCAGCCAATCGGCTTAAAGGTGGTTAGATACAGGGTGGAGGTCACCATTAGCAGTATGGGATTCTCCAGGCTTTCTGCAATGGAGGAGCTGCCTCATTATGACTTCAAGCGACCAGGGTGCATTATATCCATGAATAATCCCAGTTCTGAAAGTTTCCAACCTCCAGGTAAACTGGTACTGGTTAGACTTTAGGGATCTTATCAATCTTCTGCTGATTTTGCTGCTAATGTTCTTACTAATGTTCAGCCTGGCTGGTTGCGTGTTTCCACCAGGAGCAGCTCTGAGACAGTGGCTGCCAGTGCCTTCACGGCTGGTCCTCAGGAGTTTCGGCATGAAGGTTCCCCATTGCTGAGAGAGAAGCTTCAGCTGACTGCATTAGCATAGCGACTGGGTACTCAGGGGCACTGAACACTCAATACGCTAGGGCCCCATGGAACCACGGGGCTGAGACCTGCCACCACAAAGTGCTTTGTTTGGAAGGTAGGTCACTTCATCCTTAAGCTTGGTGAATCACTGGTTTATAGCACGAAATGGCCCGTGGAATGGAGAGTTGTATTCTGGGAAGACACGATTCACAGGGGAAAGAAGCTCTGGGGATGGATGAAACCAAGCAGGACACTCAGGAAGCTCACATAATGCATCTCGGTAACTATGGCTCTTAATGGGACGCACTAAACGGCTAAAGTGCAGGACGAGATTTCAGATGCACACGGAAGAGCTGCTAGTGCACCTCCTACGGTTGGACTCGGCTCTTTAAGACAAGACGGGATTGGATGCAATAAGATGCAATAACACGAGACAAGACGAGACAAAATAAGTTTGAGATTAAGGAGATTAATAAACGTACATGGAAAAAAAATAAAAGAAGGTGGATGTGCGATTATATGTGCAAAATGATAGCACTGGATTCTTAATGCATGAAAAATATACACTCACCGGACACTTCATTAGGCACACCTGTCCAGCTGCTCGTTGACGCAAATTACTGATCAGCCAATCACATGGTGGCAACTCAATGCATTTAGGCATGTT
>JAODKL010000107.1:28539422-28555921 GCA_026780765.1 Petrocephalus schoutedeni
GGCAGTTCTGAAGGCAAAAGGGGGTCCAACCCGGTACTAGCAAGGTGTACCTAATAAAGTGGCCGGTGAGTGTATATCTACAATTCACACATTTAGGGCACCTTTGTCCAAAGCAACGTATATGCAATCATACGTACGATAGAGGAGTGGACTTAGGCATAACTGCAGCTAGACTGACCTTCCAATGAATGCCCAGGTACGAGTGTAAGCGGTATTGGAGCCGGAGCTACAGAACGACCAACAAAGCAAGACCCTACCACACTATTCAAGGACCAGAAGAGCAACATAAGAACACTGAGGGAATGTAAAGAGCCACCAGACTAATAGAGGAATTGAGATGGACAGCTTCCTGGCATGTTATGGCTGGGGTGGAAGTGACACGTTGTAATGCCTGATGGCAGCACAGGGAATAGTGCATTTGAGGGAATTAAACAGACCAACCGCCTTGATCTGAGGAGTTTGCTCTTCCTTCTCGTATGATGTAGTCTTTCATCTTCCTTTTCCCATCACGTCGAAGCCGATACCTGCGCTCCCATCCAGCATACACCCACCGACAAGCTGCATCATGATTTCATAAATTCATAATTCATATGCCAGATATGTACATCTGGCAAGGTTCCGTGTTTCTTACGTGTCCGTTGGCCACCCGCATTCCAGATCGCCTAAGCCTCGTCCGAAAGTCGTTAGTATTGTTTCCCCAACATTTTACACGTCTTCGTGTTTATTATTTTTGGATGAAAACACAGAAAGGCTTGGATTTCCTTGGAACACACTTCAAGATGGACGCGACTGTCGGCTTTTTCTTGTTCGCACCCCAGCACAAGCCTATCCCGATCACAGTAAGGATGCCTTTGGAGAGCTGCTCTACTTTCTCCTGACAGGCGAGGCGGGCCGGTGCATTCTGGGAGGACAGGGACGCCGGCCAATCAGAGAGCTTGCCAATCGCCCAGCCAAACGGGATGCATGGCGTCCGCACACTTTCGGTTGGTCTGCTGCCGGATCAATAGAACCAAGATGAATTATTTAGTTTGAGTAAACAAATGAATGGTGAGTCATGAGTTTGCAATCCTGTCCAACAAAAAAAATCAAGAGCTTTTAACCAGTCAATAAACCATCAAGTATACAACCCTGTGTTTGAAGATGCAAAAGAAAAAGAAAGAAAAAAAACCCCGCAATTTCGTCTGCAAGAATGTAGGAATTACACATGCCAAAACCAGCATGAGAGTAATGTAAATGATTTTTGGAGGAGCCATATCTGAACATGGGGAACATGGAGCTGGGAGGCCACACAATTCCCACATCGCCCAGCCTGTGTCTCCATTATAATTTCAAAAGATGTGCAATGTTCAGATGGCCAAATGAAATGAATCGCTTGCACCACCACTTGCACGTCTTGCAGTAGTCATGCTCCCTGACCATTTGTACGTCATCAATAAATCATGGCGTCCTCACTGACATCCCGTCTGCACTCTGCAGTGCAGGTGGACTATGCGGATTGTTCTGGAAGATCGTATGATCTTAATCATTTATGAGAGGGAATATATCAGGCTGATTTGTTACAGACCAATTAAGAGGAAACTGTTGTGAATTGGACGGATAGTGATTTAATAAACCTGCTTTGTTATGATAGAATTCATATATTAATATTTTAAATATTATTAATAGGTCACTCATTTACAATGATGGCTATAACACTGCAAGAAATTATTACAAGAAAATGTTATTTTCTTGACTTTTTGACCCTAACCCTAACCCTAACCCTATGACAGATTCTTTTGTATCGGTAATAAGACAGAGAGAAACATAGATATACATAGATACATACTGTAGTTGGGTACAACAATTAAACGCAATCGGTGTTCAGTGGTGCATGAGCACACAATGTAAATGTTCACGAGAAATTCTCCCATCGCCACCAATTCTGCCAGCTGGTGTGCTGTGTAGCCTGAGCTGTGAACCCTGTGAACTAACAGCGAGATGGGGGCCTTTAACCACTAAAAACTGTTTACGAAAGTCTGAACAAAACTGGGGCACAGACATTTTCCTAAACAAATTGTTAGCAATATTTCAGAACAAACACAGTCATTTACCTTACCTCTGATTTACCTAGTCATGGGATGTGAACCCACAACCCTGGAGGTGCGAGGCCACCACACCACCACAAACATAACAGTGTCTGAGATAAACAATCATCGACTACAAGGTCACATGGTGTGGTCACATGACATGCTGTGCTTCTATATGCGGGCCGTAACATTAAGCTTTTAATGTTTCTGAGTGATTGTGAAGGACATTACTTACAAGCAGTTTACAGGAGCCGCGTATACACAGCGATTTCTGCAGGTTGTAATCTTTAATGATGCACAATAAAGTTAATTCCGCAGGGCAAACCTTCAGATTCTCATGAAGCTTAGTCATCACTGACAATTCCATGAGGGCTGACACCAGAATTTGTCCCAGATCTGAACCACTGTGGTTAGCTTCCTTTCTTAAAAGTGCAGATTATGTGTCAGTGTGTCAGTACTTTGAGCTTGTCCATTCGCGAACTATTAATGTTTTCTAATATATCCTCCCATGCAGAAAAATGTGGTAAATTTAGGTAGCAGCTACTTCTCAAACCTTGTGCAGATGTGTTATGTAATTTCTGCGGGATGAGCCTTGCCGGGGCTCAGAAGAGCAGCCCGCAGAACATTCCAGAATGTGGCAGCATAGCGAATGTGTTTATAAATAGAAGCCCCCCCCGTGGCGGCTGACTATGCACAGGGTCGGCTTTGTACCAGTGCACTTACTGCAGCTGGAGAGCAGAGGCATCCTGGTGTGACAGAGGCCCTTAGAACAGTGTTTCCCAATCCAGTCCTTGGGGACCCAGGGACAGTCCATGTTTTTGCTTCCTCCCAGCTCTAGGAGAGGGGGAGAGGGCGAGACCCCTTCCTTCTAATGCAGTAGGGCTGGACTGGGAAACACTGCATTTGAAGGATGGGGTCTCCCCCCTGCCGGGCATTATGTCTGCTTACCTCATGTAAAATGAAATGAAGCATTATTGGCCATATGTACAAGAACTGGTACATTGGATTGTGTTGTTTTACATAAGTCATCTTTCTTAAGGGCCCAGTGATGTGGCTATTCAGGATGGATTTTAAATGAGTAACCTTCTAAACCCGGGCACAGAGGCCTAACCTGCTGACCCACACACTGCCCCCTGTGGTAACCAGTGTTGGAAATTTTTTCCTTTGTCAAAGCAGAGACCAGGAGATGTTGGGATGTCTTTCAAGCAGAAGTTACTCTTTATTGAGAACTCGCCGTGTGTCGCTGCAGTCATCCAAGTCTGACTAAAACTCAGCTCTGGAGAGTTTATACTTTTCAAGGGCGGAGGGGTACACAGAGGTGGAGACAATCTATACAAAGCATAGTATAGTCCAGGAATCAGCCTGGAAGTTCCCCAGCCCTGATCTATCAGCATAGCAGTGCCTTTCAAATGCATAGGTGCTAATCTAATCAGCCTGACAGTATCACCCAGACCTTCATATTATCATAGTGACAAAGGCCCAGCCTGGCCTTGAGATTAGCATTCACATTAATTTGGGACCCTATCCAGTGGTCAGGAAGTCCATAAAGGCTAATATCTCAGACACCTGGGCTACCAGACTTGATCTTTAGAATGTCACCATCTTTACCTCAAAATGCAAAACCCAATGTACCTATCTCTTTCAGTTTATATACTATTACTTTGGAAGCTAGATTAAACCTTTTATAAATTTGTAATCCTACACCAGTTATACCTGGTGTTGGCCTGATTTGTCTGCTAACACTGCCCACACGCTGGTTGATGAATGATCGCCTTTGTAAACTTCGGTTAGCTTTATACAGATATGTGTGGACGCCACCATATGAGTATCGCAAAAATATCAAGGCTTAATCAGCACCGGAGAGGGTGGCCAAAAGCACTATGACCTTAATGTCACACGGAGAGGTGTTACAGGCAAGATGTGGCTACTCTTTACCTCCAGTGATGCTAATCTTCACTGAAAGACTGATCTGGCAGCAGCGCGGAGTGACACATCTCTACCTGTAGCCATGGAAACAAGCACGACCTGAGCGTGCATGGCCGCGCCTTGCTGAGGGGAAATTCAGATGGATCTGTAATTGCTTCTGTGATTTGCACAAAGAAGGTAGATCATGGTCATCTGATGGCAGTTTGGACAGATGACAGATCAGGTTCCATGGGACAGATTATTCTGAGAACACCATTCAGGCAGCAGACTGGGTATTTTAAATCAGGGGTCTTCTTTCACGAATCTATCTGTTTCCCATAACTGTTTATTCAGCCACAGCCAACATGGTCCTCGGCCAGCTCTGGTGTGGAGGGGGTACGATGCACGGTCACTCTAGATGGGAAGGCGGCCCACTACAAGGCCCTCAAACAGATTCACACACACGTGCACAAGAGCACATTCAACTGGGGATTTATCACCTCTGATTGCCCTGAAATTAGAATTCTGTTTTTTTTCCTGACATAAGCCTCTTTCATACCATACCTGACTACATTTTAATCACAGAGAATTATGGATACATGTGCTGAGAGAACACTTTACTTGATGGGGCACAAATAACTTAGTTACTCAGTTACTACTCAAGAATAAATCATGAACTAATATTATTCCTGCATGAAATGCATGAACCATTAAAACTGATACATGATGAACAAACATGGGATCAATATGTAACTAGCATTTAGTTTCTGGTAAACAAATGCATTAAGTTAGAGTGGATTACTACATTATTTGTGTTCTCATGTAAGGTGTTACCCATGGACATGTGAAAAGTGGATGACTGTCAGGAGACACCTTTGACTATCCACAGGCTTCAGCAACTTTTTTGGGAAAGAGAGGTCCGGGCCTTTGTTAATGATACGTTGATCATATTTCTTTCAGATGCTGTCCAGTGAATGCTGAGTTGAAGATTGTGAATTTATCACCATTTTACGTGGAGTTCTCTTTCTTTTGGTTATGGCTTATTTCATCTCAGTAAAATGGTAATGTTCGTCATTAAATAATGACCCAGAAGTCATTTGATAGATTCTTTCTTATTTCCCTAGAATTCTATGTAGTTTAAAATACTTGACTAATGCCAATGACCAGGAAAATAATTCTTTCTTGTATCATTTCCCTTTTCTACGTAAAGCTTTATTTTCCTTTGGAACCTTGAACACCTTTTATCGTACAATGAAAAAGGAAGCAGTTTGACCCACAGAGACTGCAGATCCTAAAACACAGGACCAAATCAAGTCAGTGACGTGAAACCATGCCAATCTTTATAACAGCCTCTACAATAATCAAGATGTTTCACGACTATTTGCAAATGTTTTTAGCTGCATAATAAGTCCAAAACAAACCATCCACTGTATCTGCAAAACTCACTTATAAACACATAAAGTTCAATAAAAAAGCAATTCATGAAACGCGTGAAGAGATTCTTGGAAGCTGGATTATTTTCTCGCGGCTAAGACTGTGCCATTTACTGAACCCCGCGAAGGTATCCGCTTCCAGCAATACTCTGGTGATACTCTAGTTTCCGTGGAAACCCTCCTTTGTGAAGTCACTAGGTAGTGACTGCAGCCATTACTGATTATGCCAGAGGAAGGCACTGGCAGCTAGGCTCGAGATGCAGTTAACTGCTTTCAGTGCTTGTGAAGCAAGTAATAGGAGCTAACGGGGAGGGGAGGGCAGTGGCAGCTGGGGTGGGGGGGGGGAGGTTCTCTTAATTTAAATGAAGAACATAATTACCACAGAAGGAGCATATGGTACTAGCACAGATGTGTTTACACAGCACACACAGAGAGGAGCTTCATTTAAAGAAACGACACACCATCTCTCTCCCAACAATTACTGGTACTCCAGGACAAAGCAGGGCACTTAATTATGGGGGGCATATGGGAACCCTGTGGACAAGGACTTGTCAGGGGGGGGGTGAGCTTATTTCTTGGCCTCCACTGCAGGCTTGCTTTCCAGGTTCACCGGGATGTTGATCTCAGTGGCCTGGATGGCTGGCTTAGGCAGGGGGGCCTCCACCGTGAGCACGCCCTCTGTGGACAGGAAGGACGTCACCTTCTCTGCATCCGCACCCGGTGGGAGCCTAGGGGGGCACAGGGGGGCTCAGTTTGGGGGAGACAGAGACAGGACACCACCACATTGGCCAGATTTCCCTGGATTCCAAATCAAAACCAAACAGATATTTTGCAGTGAGTGGCTGCTTCAATCATCAGGGGCAGTAAATATGAATGAAGCTGGTGTGGGGGTCATGTGACATATCGCGTACTGAAGAACATTCTGGACTCGAAATGAACATTGTCATCGTCACTCAGCAATCATTCGTTTAACCCTGGGATGATGATAATGTCGTCATTTGGAGAGTGCTGACCTATGTAGTTACTCCTAGGAGCTGAGGGCAACTCTCTACTGCCACCTTAAACATGCCGTGTGTTCCCCTGCATCCATGCATCACGCGTGTAACTCACGTGTACTTCCTGGTGAAACACCGTGACACGTAGCCGTGCTCGTCCCTCCTCTCCTCGTGTTTCCCTGTGAACAGACAGGTTGTTCCAGCTATTTCCCGATGTGTGCATTTTGAAATCAATCACTGTACGTCTAAACGGTTTACCTCTTACGAATTGTGCATTATCATTTTACTGACAGGTTAGGTCCTGATATGGCAGGAAATGGTATTATTGAAACGACGAGAGACAAAAGTACCATGTAATATCAAAAAAGTAACACTGTCCATTTGGTTAATAGATCTGTGGTTTCTGGGGCCCCACTCAAAAAGTCCTTTGTGGCCAGTGGGGCCCCCCAAAAAACAGAGGCCCCATGCAAACACATGGTAAACAAACAGCAACCTTGGCAAATAAACATCCAGCATTCTACTTGCCTTTCTTTATTTCTTTGTATGTTTTGTGTATACCCGAGAATATATAGGATAGACCTGTATTACTGGAGCCCCACTCAAAATGCCATTCACCACCCCTCCAAATGTTTCAAGACTTGAGTCAGTAGATCACAGCAGGCTAGCTGGACAGCTAGCGGAACAGGCAGCATCTCCTAGATATTTAGCGCAGTGACTGTTTCTGGCCAACAGGGGGCCTCAATGGCCGCATACAAATGCAAGGTTTAAGTGGCCGTAACCGCTCCTCATAATATCGGGGGGTTCTGACTCACACGGTTTCGGGGAGTGCAGCATTCTGCAGTGACTGTTCACCAGGGTGCCAGACCTCACTCAAAATCACCGAGACGACTTTCCATGACTTTCCATAACATCAAACTCCATTCAGGCAAAGTACCATTTTAAAATATATTCACTATTAAAATGGAAATAACCAACTAAGCTGCATCTACGGTAAAGTGCAGCATTTCGGGAAGCAGGAGGGGCCGTACCGGTGATCTCTACGACGTTGTCCTTGGTCTTCACCACCAGCTCCTCGGGGGAAAAGTGATTGACATCTAGGCTGACCTTCCAATTGTCCTGGGTCTGCTTGATCTCCGACATGCCGCTGCTGAGCTGCCGCGTCAGGGCGCGGTTGTAGAGGGCGGCCGGCGATGGCGGGGGGAGGTGGGTCGGGGACCCGGCTTCCACCGTGGGGCAGGGGCCCCGGATGTAGCCGGGCCAGTGGCTGCTGGGCCAGTGGCTGCTGGGCCACTGGCTCCACTCCTCTGGGAAGACGGGCATGCCGAAGGCCTGGTCAAAGAGGCGGCTTCCCTGGTACCAGTCCCTGAAGGGGTCCCAGCTGGGGAGGCGCGAGAAGGTGAAGGGGATTCTCCTCTCAGCCATGGTCTCAGAAGGAGGTTCCAGATGCAGTCTCGGTCAGTGGCAAAGAACTAACCCCTGCTGGGCTTTCACAGACTTATAAAGCTCTCCAGCCCCCCTACTAGATATATTTAGAAGGATCTAGAAGGTCTATTTGTGGGCGGTATTCCACTGGAATGGAATGCAAGCCAAAGGCCCGGCCCAGTGACTTCACAGCTGGCCCGACCCCACGAAGGACCCGTACGTGCCATAATCCTCAGAGAAAGGGAGCAGTGAGTACTTTGGGTAACATCACTGCAGAAGTATGTGCTATTTACAAAGCCTGTTTCAGATATCCAAAGGGTTGGGAGTCTTCTCAAATGATAAGCATTATATCGTTACATTTCTCACATATTATGTATTGATACCATTACATACGGTAGATCTTCACCATTCCTGAAATCCTCAATACTGATGGTCATTACCGTTTTGTGACTAGCAGACAATAAGCAAACCGAAGCTGGTGGGATTTTGGCGTCACGCGCAACTTCATTGCTGCGTGGAAAAAGCTCTAAAACAGGTGGGGTTTTCAAGGTTTTGGGCTTCTCTCAGTTTGGTTAAGTGATTGGGGCAGCTTCTGTGTTGAGTTTGTTTTAGGGATCAGGTCAATATTAGTGTTCAGTTTGGTTTAGGGATCGGGTCAGTTTTAGCGTTCAGATTGGTTTGGGTAGGGATCGGGTCAGTTTTAGTATTCAGTTTGGTTTAGGGATCGGGTCAGTTTTAGTGTTCAGATTGGTTTGGGTAGGGATTGGGTCAGTTTTAGTGTTCAGTCTGGTTTAGGGATCGGGTCAGTTTTAGTGTTCAGTTTAGTTTAGGGATCAAGCCATTTTTTTGTTATTTTTTCCCCTCCATTACAATTATTGCTTGACTCAAAAAAGGCGTGTCAGAGAACAGACATTACACAGCTTTTACCATGTTCAGTTGCAGGCTCCATTTCACAGCAGCATGGTGCTAAGTCTCTGCTGATGTTACTTTTTTAGGATGAGCTCGCTCATCCAGTCATGACACTTACTCATCAGTCAAAAGTCACCGTGGGCTCATTTTGTTTTTCCGCCACAGTCTAGTTATATGAATTATCCTGTTACTGAATCAGTCCATTATTAAATATTCTTTTAAAAAACTAATTTGCTTTCAGCTGATGTGCCCTATTTTGAAGGAATATTGTTCTGGCACAAAAGATGATCAAACTTCTGTTATTTACTGAAATAATCACTATGCATTACAACATTAATATAAGCCAATTGTAAAATAAAATACAGGCCTTCTGATAGAATTTAACTAATTAAATCGCGATTGTGAGATCAGATACATAAAATCACACCAAAAACACAGTTACAATTGTTGTATTGTATATTAGTAAAAAATGTAAAAACTTCATAGTCCGGTTTTTAATCAAACTATTGTTGGTATACATTTGAGTCACCCTCATATTTTTAACGTTGCATCAATATATCCGCCCATTATCCACTACGGGTGTGATAATGATTTTCATATGTGGCCAAAAAAAGTACGAAAGCTCAGCGAAGCTCGGAGAAGCTGGGTTACCAGAACATTCCAACATCAAGATGCACCTTAGCGCCATCTGCAGACAACGACTTTATATTTCCCAGCCTATTCATATTTCACATTGCTGTTATCCGTTTACGGTCCGATAATAAAGCATGCCGCTTCTTAAAGCGTATTTAACATTCGTAACATGTCCGCAAGATAATTATGATCCTTGTTAGAATGATTCAGCCATATGAAACAGCGAAGGCGTTAATCCATTTGTGAACGCTAGTTCACCAATTGGTGCACCTTTATTTACATTACAATGGCGTGAATTAAGCCTCGCTGCCAGATAACAGTAATATAAAAATAAACAGGGAAGGCTCCTTTAGCGTATATACTTTATTGTTCTGCATGATAACTAGCGCACAACAACTACCGACTTTATACAATCCAAGGGTGAAAGCTGTTATAATATATTACTCAACATTTGTTAATCGTATAACTCGAGTTACATTTGAAATGTAACACTCACGGGGTGAAGGAGACCGATAAATAATTAGGAAGACTGCAGGTTCCCTGATTGCACCACCAGCGTTAAAATCATCAGAAAAGCAACATTTCCCATAAATAAAAGGTTTCGCCTGTACAAGCGCGTTGGGTTCTGTACAAAAGGGGGCGCTGTGGGGCACCCAAGTACCACGTGTGTGTGCATACAGTATGCTGTACACACAGGGAGACGGGCGGTGATGCGCGCTCATGAAGCCGGCCGCCTTTGTTCCGCTGCCCAAAGCTGGAAAACCACCGGAAACGTTACAATTCAAGTAAACTGCCAGCCTCTAAAAGCAGTTTTTTTTTTCTTCTTTAATCTGTCTTCCTCGTCATTGCAAAACTGAATTTGTTTGCGGCACAAAACATTAAAAAAACATAAAAGTTCTTCTGAAAACCCTCCAGGTGAATGGATAAAGACTGATTAGCTGACAGACAAATACATTTAATTACTGAATAAATAAATTAATAAATACCTTAATAAATAGAAATAAATAAACTTAATAAATAGACACGTGTGGGCGCACATACAGACGGTACTTCATCCTGCTTTGGTGTCCTTCGGCCGCTCGGGTCACAGACCCTGTGACGGATGGTCTTCTGGACGGAACAACACTGGTTTGCACGTTGAAAGTGGTTTTAACCATAACATCAAAAAAGAAAAATAATAATTAGATCTTATGAGTGTGCTGGGATAAGGGATCCCTCCGGGGGGGCGGGGTCTGCCGCATGCTCGAGATCCACAGACGCAAAGGAAAACCCGAAATAACACGGTAAATAACAGGGTATGTACAGTGCATAGTTTACAGCCAGCGCTAAGTGTTCAGGTCCTCGTCGTGCCATGCTGTATATGGCGTATCGTATAAAACGCAGCGGGCCGCAGCTGCAAATGCCTCCACGTTTCTGAATAATAAAAACAATAAAAAAAGGTGGAAGGGTTAGCGTTACCCTTTGCAGCTTTTTCGTCCCTTTCGCTGATTCGACATGGAAGTTTCCATTACCATGCTGTAATCCTTTGTTTTTTGTTTTTTTTTTGGTAAATTTTGCTTTTTTGGAAGCATTCTGGGTGAAAGTGCTGCACTTTTTGAACATCATCTCCAAGTCCGGTCTGTTGCACGACTTGTTCAAACTGCTTGTGTTTTTTTTTCCTCCCCGTTTTGTTTTCCCTAAATCCTCTAGCTTTTGATCACGGCTTGCCCGCCCAAAATAAAAAAAAAGGATCTGCGGCGAAAAGCTCCGCCTCCTCACGCCACGTCCGCGTTCCCCGAAGAGGCCGCTCGCTGGCGCACCTGTACAGCCGCCCCAGGCACTGCCGAGCGGCGGGGCCACGGTTTCCTTTGGGAGCCTTGAGTTTGATCCGTTTCCTCGACTGCCCCAACCGGATTACACGGCCTTTAGAAACGGGGAAATACAGAAAAGGACCAAGACCGAACCGTGGATCTCGCTGACTATCTCAGTGACCTGCTGAACCGCAGGCATTAGATCGCAAAAAAGTATTATGTGATAAAGTCCTGTAGTCAGCACACTGACTCCAGCTGATTCTGTATTCGTGTCCAGTAGCATTTTCTCCCCACATGTTAAACCGAGCACACATACGGCCTCTACAAACATTGGTGGCGAACTACGAAGCTGGTCTGCTCTCCAAAGATGTGGATTTGGGGAGGAGGGGGCGGGAGGCTGAGTGGGGAGCACGTGTGGCCGAGCGCCGAGATGCTGCGGCTGGACGGGCGGGCGGCCAATCAGAAGCCGGCGCTCTCCGAGCTGCTCCTGCTGTAGAAGCTGCGGCTGCGACTCCTGCTGCGGCTGTAGCTGCTGTAGACCCTGTAGCTGCGGCTGCAGCTGCGGCTGGAGGCAGACGCGCTGCTCGGGTAGCTGGAGGAGGACGGGCTGGGTCTGTAGTAGGGGATGGGGCGCTTGCGGGCGCTGTGGGCCGGGAGGGGAGACAGAGAGGGAGTCAGTGCCCTGGCAGGTGACACACCGTCCGCTCCTGCTGCTTTGATGACCCGGTGTGGCCGTTCCCTGCCCCGGGGGGGCAAGCGGGCACATACTAGTCTAGGGCCAGTTCTGAAACGGACCCCCCTGATGTAACAGAGACCCCGAGATCGTCAAAGCAGGGGAGCCGGGTTGCGGGTTCGAAGGCGCTCTGATTAGTGGCTGCTGTGAAGTTAGGAGACGGGGCTGCGGTGGGGGGGGGGG
Organism: Petrocephalus schoutedeni; assembly: GCA_026780765.1. Classification (NCBI taxonomy): domain Eukaryota; kingdom Metazoa; phylum Chordata; class Actinopteri; order Osteoglossiformes; family Mormyridae; genus Petrocephalus; species Petrocephalus schoutedeni. The sequence continues at coordinate 28,551,492 of JAODKL010000107.1, forward strand.
TTAGTACTGTAGGTTCACACCCACTATGCAGACCAAGCGGGTTACACAGGTGAAGCCAGCCACCCCGTCCCGGCCACTGGCTCACACCTCCTCTCAGATACAGGGGCTGGAAGGAGCCCCGGCCTGCGGCTGGTCAGTGTGGGCGTGTTAGCAGAGAACGCGGACAGAGACCAGAAGCCACCCAAAGGACCTCCCCAGACGTTAGTGTGAAAGACACCAGTCGGAACTTGACATAAGCGCTGTCAGGGGGCCGCCGATGCCTCTCGTGGCCCCGCTCAGAGAAGCAACGTGGGTCTTTTAGTGAAATAAGATTCTGCGTTCGGGCCCAAGTGGGCCTTCTCTCAGGAAGAATGCATTTCACTATCAAAAAGGATTAAATCTGATGTTAATCTAAATCGGGTGCTCTTTCCTGGGGCTTTTCAATTGGTTTGTGTACCTTAAACCTTGAAAAAAATACTACAGGTGGAAGAAAAGAAAAGCCGTTATGGCTTGACAGCGCTTACATCAAAATCACCACCTTATGCAACATTAGTGGAGTTCTGCACAGTGGGTCTACGGAGTCGTGAATTTGGAACCAGATGATTTTGAGACAAAAGAGTAAACGTAAGAGGTAGCTGGGGTACTCAGGAGATGCGGTCTGCAAACAGCCGCCCGGCATTGCAGCATCAGGAGGAGAGAACCAGAGTCCTGCTGCACGGCAACTGTTACCACGGTAACCTTGCCTGGCAGCCCGGCAGTACTCCTCTGTCTGTGGTCCTCGGGGAACCTTAGTACAGGAGTGGGAGAGACTGTCATGTGTAAAAATATAAGAAAAAGTACTCTGCTCACCTGGGTGCCATGGAAACTGTCAAGACAGCTCAGAGTGTAGAGATCCACAGTGAGCCTCCAATTACTGACTTACAAGCAATGTGTACGCCGACAATGCACTTTATTTTTAGGGCTGGGTTTCATGTATTAAAAAATCATGATCATTTTAATAAACATCATCATCTTCACAATCATTATCGATGAGAATCCGCAAGGGAGACCTTCATCTTTAGGGGTGATCGCTATGCAGGTCATGCTCAAACCAGCTTTACCCAGAAAGTGTGAGAGAATCAACACTCTCCCATAGATGTCAGTGTTACCCCATGTTACAGCAGAACTGGCTGTGCTCAGAGCCACTGCTCACAGGGCCGATATTTACTCTGGGTCATACGGACGACTCAAGCCTATGGTACTATGCTGCGTGGGCACCAAATCACCGACACTGGATTCACCCAGAAATGAGCAAATTAGCTGCAAATTCAAAGGCTGTGCATAATTTTTAAAAAAATTAAGGATTTATTCTGCTAAGCACCTTTGCGGGAACCACTGGCGGAAGCTGCTGTAGAAGCGGCTTATGGAACAGAAACATCTGCGAGCATCACGGACAGCAGGCTGGAGGACAGCGCGTCCTCAGCGCACCCCTGCAAAAGGAGCGGCATTTCGGACACAGCGCGCTTCCCGCGTGCCCGGACGCGGTGCCGGTGCTTCCTGGTCACCGTCCAGTGCCCCGGATCGGCCCTGTAAAGAGATGTGTTGCGGAGGCGATGCCCCGAGGGGCCGGTGAGCCCGAAGCCGGCTCTCCGTGTTTACCTGGTGATCCGCCTGGCCTCCATGAAGCTGGGGGAGTCACGCCTGCGCTTGCGGATGGGCGAGTAGGTGCGCGAGCGGCGCCGGGCCCCGCCCTCCGTGTCCGTGGGCGGGGCGCTGTCGTTATCCCTGCCAAGAGAGGCAAACGGAAACTGATGGGCGGAGCTCTCTCGGAATGCCGGAAGGGGGCGGAGCCACTCATACTACCAGGTGCTGAGTGACACAAATGTGGGGGGAAAACAGACTTCCTCTTTCTCTAACTCCAGCCTTAGCCTCCCAGGCATCCAGGTGCTAGCACAGCGTAACCCTGACGTGGCAGCTAAGTCCTGCCCAGGTTCCAGTCAGTCATTTGCTGGATGGCTTCTGGATATATGGCGGCTCAGTCATCGACTGGCCCGATTTGGTCCCTGTGGTTTGTGTGCCACTAGAAGGACAAACACTAGACCAAACACACTTACTTTTTTTTATTTTTTAACAATTCCATCCTGAACAGCTTCATAATGGCGTGAATGGGGTTGCAGTTACAGAGTTGGCCACAAGGGGGCGACTGTACCTGGAGTTGTTCTGCCGGGAGTAGGGAGACTTGGCCTTGCTACCGTGCTCCCGGGAGTGGGAGCGCGAGGCGGAGAGGGAGCGGGTGGCGGAGCGGCCGCTGCTCCACGAGCTGCTGCGTTGCCGGTAGGAGCTTTTCTTCCGGCCGGCGGCGTGCCTCCGGTGTCGCCCGGGCGACGCCGAGGAGTTCCTGTGGCGGGCCTGGGGTCGGCCCCTCCTGTGCCTCCGGGACGAATGCAGGCCTCGCGCCCTGGGGAGAGGAGACGGCGGGCAGTGCTTTTAGGGGGCGGGACTTAGGCGCCTGCTCGCCCTTACGGCTCCTCTGTGCCAGGGGGGCGCCTTTGGCTCCTCAAGGCCCGAAGCTTCGCAGTCACCTCCAGACAAGTCATGACCCCAGCATTTGCAGCAACCGTCCAATAAAGCCATGTCTTTTTTTTATTTGACCATTACCCCACCTTGCTTAACTAATCAATAACTCATTGAGTTATTTAACTAATTAAGGCAATTAATTAATTCAGCTGGTGGTGAAATTTAACATGGAATGGCTGAGATGCCATTGAGGAGAGGTTTTTCTCGGCATCCAACAATTTTGTCTCAAGAACAGAATGTTTATTTTTTATTATGTTATTGTTAATTTGGAAATGTAATGTTAATATTTAGCTTATTATTTGGGGCAAATATACATTTATTATCAAGATAAATGAGCTTAAACATCTCCTTTGGCTACCTAAGTCTTCTGCACAGTACTGTGAATAAGTGGCTTTAGATACTTTGCCCTCTCTTTACACTGCTTCCTTTCTGCATGACAGAGGGAGGGCGGGCCGGGCTCCTCCTTTCATCTGACCCCCATCAAATATCAAATGAAGTTCTGTTTTGTCCCTCAACCCCTGATTCCCCCCCCCCCCTCCAGAGAGTTCTCTAAATCCCGACCCCAAAACTGGCAGCTCACTTTTTTGATTGGCTGCTCCGGCTCTTCTGGACCTGGCTGCGCTGGGAGTGGGCAGAGTCACTGCTGTGGGTGGGCGAGTGGGAGCTCTTCCCTGCGGCCCTCTGCCGACGACCACGTTTGCCGGAGGACACCGAGTTGGACCTCCGCGCGGCCTGGCGCGCCTCATCCCCAGACGTGGCGTCCGTCAGCCGCCCAGGGCTCCCTCCGCCTTCGGTGCGGGCTTTGCGCTGCTCTGGCTGGGGCGACTGCGACGGCCGTCCACTTGGCGGAGCCACGCTTATCTTCTGAGGGCAAGGAATATGAAACAAACAAAAAAAAAAACAAAAAAACAAAAGGGAAAAATCTGGCTTAGAAAAGTTCCAGGACAAATGACAGATCGCAAGGGTGCAGAACAAAACAAAACGAAACAAAACTGGAAAAAATAAACAGAAACGAAAAAAGAAAAACAAACAAAAAACGTAGTACCTAAAAAAAAAACAGGATCTAAATTTGCTTGATAAGGCTTATCGACAGTCCTCTATGGTGCAGCCCATGCAATATTCGGCATGCAAAATTATAATGAGCTGAAGAAATCAAAAAACCCAAAGGGGAGAAAAACAAAACGACATGTAAGAGGAGGAAACGAAAATAAAAAAAAAATCATGAGTCAAATTAGGTTTAACTGTAGAGAGAGTCAAAAAGGAGAGAAGCAACATAACAAGGAGAGAGAGGTTTTATAAAAGAGGAAACAGAGGACTTTCAGCTGTTGTAATGACTAAAAAAGGGACGACTTGACAAAACATCACAGAAATGGAAGGAACAAAGTAAAAGATCCACAAATATAATAATCAATTGAACAAAAAAAAAAAACAAACAAAAGAAAAACAATCGTCTTTACTCAAAAGTATTTCTGTTTGTGGTTTTTTTTTTCCTGTGGAGATGTGAACAGCGACCCTTTCTGCTTTTATGGTTAATTGGTTTTTAACGCCCTTTTGGTTAACATCCACTTACCAATAAAGTGGCATTCCCTCCTTTAGTAGGTAAGGTATGAAGAGAAGGGAGAAGCGGGGGCAACATAAGTGCATCATTAGAGATCACAAAATGCAAGAGAAAGACACAAAACCCTTCCCTGCTAGTGATTCATGAACAATGTATGAAAAAGGGAAGAAAGAAACAGAACAAAAAAACAACGAAAAAGAAAAAGTCACAATGCGGAAGGAACCCTGCAATCAGAGCGTGGCGCAGGACACCGAGATGAACGTGCTGGACAAGGCCTTTCTTGCGGATGGAGGAAGGCCTTGTTTACGTCCATGCTCCTTCACCACCCCCCCCCCCC
>JAODKL010000107.1:28564459-28593641 GCA_026780765.1 Petrocephalus schoutedeni
CCTGTCCTGGCACACACTAATAAACTGGTGACATCCTCTATCCCCCATTGACTCTCCCTGTCCTGGCACACACTAATCAACCGGTGACATACTCTATCCCCCACTGACTCTCCCTGTCCTGGCACACACTAATCAACCGGTGACATTCTCTATCCCCCACTGACCCTCCCTGTCCTGGGACACACTAATCAACCGGTGACATCCTCTATCCCCCACTGACTCTCCCTGTCCTGGCACACATTAATCAACTGGTGACATTCTCTATCCCCCACTGATGCCTGGATTTCACTATCTCCCCTGACCATCCTTGTTCACATCAACTGTTACTGTCCTCCACTAACTTTCCCTGCACCCACAACTTTTCCTTTCCAGACCTATCCCCCCCTGTCCCCCACTACTTCACCCCACTGACATTCTACCCCCTACCAACTTTCCCAACCATCCACTGATTTTCCTTCATGTAGTCCTTCATGAATTTTCCATGGTTTAAATCCTAATTCACTAATCGATATCAATATGCTCAAGTGTCAAATTATTGTACTCTGTTGTCCGTGTCACCAGTCAAATACGGAGTGCCACAGGGATCAGTTCTTGGTCCTTTATTGATTTCTCTCTACATGCTGCCATTAGGTAACTTAATGAGAAAACATAATGTGTATTACCACTCCGACAACACCAACATTCATTTCAGTTACGCTTAATGACACCTCATCTATTGCCACTTTAGCTAATAAATGAAGTAAAGAGTGGATGCAGTACTGAAGGTATAATTCCTACAGCTACGTAACATTGCCATACTATGACGAGTCCTTACTGTTCAAGACACTGAAGGCTCTGTTATATGGGAGCACACACTACATATTGAACACCTAGCAGCATATTCAAATTGCGGCAGCTCTAATTGTTGGAAGAAGCAGAAACACATAACCCCTGCTCCTAGTCCTCTGCATTGGCTTCCTGTTAGGTTCGGGACTGACTTCAACGTTCTCTTACTTACATATGAGGCATTTAAAAGTCTAGCACCTGCCTACCTAACACAATGACTTCAAATTTACAAGCTGCGTCGTCCACTCAGATCCTAGAATGCAGGTTTCCTTGTCGTTCCACATATAAGTATAGTGACAGCTGGCGGTAAAGCATTCTGCTACAAGGCCCCTATATTGTGGAATGGTTTTCCGGCCTATGTTCTGGATGCCAAATCGGTCTCAGCCTTTAAATCTCGACTGAAGACCTATTACTTCAGTTTAGCTCCCCTTCCTTAGCACAGGTCACCTGACTTCGTGACTTTGGACCCTATTTGGGAGTTTGTGGTTCCTTTCCACCATTGTCTTTCTTTCTTTCTCTCTCTCTTTCTCTTGTCTTTCCTTTTCCCTGTTTTTGTATTATTCTGTCTTGATGATGTCTTAATGATTATTCTGTCGTAATGCATCTCAACACACCCATGTAAAGCACGGAACAAGTCTGTTGTGTAAGATGCTATATAAAAATAAATTGAATTGAATTCTCTACCACTCACGACATTCCCAGTCCCCCAACACCAATCTTTTATTCCCCACCAACTTTCCCACCCCCCAGTGATTTTCCCTGTCCCCCACAGCATGCTTTAGTCCCCCCTGACATCTCCTATCTCACTCTGACTCCCCCTGCCACCCACCGACGTCCCACACCCCCAGTTGTCCTCGTTCCCCAGTCGGCATTTCCAGACCTCTAGTCACTGCGCTATTCGGAGATGAAGCGGCATGCAAGCTCACAGATCGCAGAGACCCCGTCACAGTCAGCAGGACGTTCCTGGGGGTAGCAGGATGTAGCAGAGGGTGAGGCGGTGATAACAGCCTGCATGCACCACCCCCCCCGGACGATCATACATTATTCAATGCCAACCATGTGCGAGACCAGTATCTGCAATGCAGCTGAGACTCCTGGAGATAATGGAGGGAGGTACAAGGAGACACCGGGAGCCTGGATGGTGACAGAAACTGATTTGGGCTGGGGGAATATTTCTCTCCCACTCGCTGGCTTGGCTCAGTCCGTAACATAGATGAGCTAATTCCTTGGCGAGCTGCTGCCTGAGCGGACATCGCTGTTTTAAGACTACTGTCCCACACCTACGGCTCCTGTCCTGTGGGCCTCTCTTCCATTTTAGTACCGATATTGGGCTTTTGCAGACATGGAAATAAACCTGCCTAAATCTGGTGTAAATATTACATAATTTATAAGTAAAAAATGGATGTGCTTAGCTCAGAGCACAAAGGGTATTGTGGTTTTCACCATCTGGCTTAATGACTGCGTTTTCCCAGCAGTACAGCAACTGAGAAATATGCATCTATTAAACTTCTGAAAGTTAAAGGGTCGATTTTGTTCTTGTCGTTTCCCTCCTTCGATGCTTAACAGCCATGCAGGGTTTTCAGACAACAGCTGTTTGGAGCTGATGCCCGTTTTAATGATTATGCATGTTGTCTGGGCCGCGACACCGGCTCCCATAAGTGCCACGCAACCACACCATATTTGTTTTTCAAGACTCCCCCACGAGTGCATGGCCGGGCACGTGAAGGTCTTATCTTACCTGAAAACGTTTCTTTTTAATCAATGTTTTTAATGATTACTTAACTGCTTTAATGTTTTATTCCCCTTTTATTGCTGTTTTTAATGTGACATTCTCTCATTGTCTGTATGCACTTTGAGATCTTCTTTGTAAAATGTAAAGTGCATTATAAATTAAATTTATTATTATTATTATTATTATTATTATTATCTTCGTTTACTGCTGAAGAGCCACTGAAAACACCTGGAAAGGGTGAGGGTATGCCACTCCACCCTCGGCCCCGAGAACGCTTACACCACGCAGGCCTCGGCCCCGAGAACGCTTACACCACGCTACCCTGGGCCCTGGAATACTTACACCACGCAGGCCTTGGCCCCGAGAACGCTTACACCACGCAGGCCTCGGCCCCGAGAACGCTTACACCGCGCCACCCTCGGCCCCAAGAACGCTGACACCACACTGCCCTCAGCCTTGGAACATTTACATCACGGCACCCTCGGCCCCGAGAAGGCTTACACCACGCTGCCCTCGGCCCCGAGGACGCTGACACCACGCTGCCCTCGGCCCTGGAACATTTATACCATGCAGGCCTTGGCCCCGAGAACGCTTACACCATGCCACCCTCGGCCCCGAGAATACTTATACCACAGCAGCCTCGGCCCCGAGAACTCTTACACCACACCACTCTCGGCCCTGAGAACGCTTACACCAGAACAGCCTCGGCCCCGAGAACGCTTACACCACGCAGGCCTCAACCCTGAGCATGCTTATGCCACACCACCATTGGCACAGACAATCCTCACGCCATGCTGCCCTTGGACCTGGACTCAGCTTCTTCATGGGATTGTGAGGTCATGTGACCCATAGACGGGGCACAGCGGGAGACTCTCCCAGCCAATGAACTACCGGTCAGCAGAGGCTGGCGTGAGAAATGAGCAGCAGACCAGCGTTACCTTTCTCGCTTGTGCTTCTTCCTGCTCTTCTTCTTCCTCTCCTTGCGAGGCGGGGACGAGCTGTCGAACCTGCAGCGGGGAGAGCAGAGGCCGGCTCAAAGTGGAGCGCTTCTCCCGAAGTCGTTTCCTAGCGGCACGGCGGCTCTGTCAAGCTTACGCCACCATACACTGGAATGTTTGGCTCTCTCCTCTGCGTCTGACTGCTACCCATGCACCAGGAGGCCTCATTTACAGTCAGTAGTCCCTTCCCAAGCCTGCCGGCTGGTGACTCCATCTCCTTGTTATCGCCACTCCATGTTCCTTCACTTGCTCGCTGACTTTGGACTATAACCAGTGAACCCCAGGCATGTTCCTGTACCATCCGGCCCTCGGGGCACAGAGCCCCATGCACCCCCTTCAGCCGCCCCCCCCCCGCCTCCGCTTCCGCAATGCTGTTAACAGGAACCTGTCTCTGGTGGGATGCTAAGGACCTGTCGGCTGACCCAAGGTGGTTACCATAGCAATACTGAGATCATCTGCAATCTCACATAATACTCCATTTGACATGTTCCCCCTAGTCTAATGCCACAATTAGACTAATAAAATTTTTGACATACACTCCTATTCTTTAATTCATCACACCATCCTCGGTAAACTCTGCGGCTGCTTCCTAACATGCCATTTTTTTCCGCACACATGGCACCAACAACGACATGTTTAAAGCAGCACAGATCAAGCACCTTGGCCATTCGAATGTTTGCTTGCACAGCGACCCTGTCTTTACCATCCTGTGTGTATCGAGGTGCAGCCATATGACTGGCACTTTGGAGGAGCAGGCTGGGTAGGTAATTATAATACTCAATTTGTTTTTTATATGCTGATAATAGGGAATATCTTATAGAAAAGATTTGGGGTTATGTCTTTCCAATCCCCGTACACTTCCAGAGCAAACTTCTGGCAGAGCTGGAAGACGTCCGGGAGAGACACACCGGCTGCGATGGCGCCCCGATTTCTTCTTCTTCCTCTTCTTGGGGGGTGGGGATGAAGAGCTGCTCAGCCCCCTCTTCATCCTAGATCATGTGAAGTAAAAAGGGGGGGGGGGGCGGGGTATGATCGATTCATTCACACAGGGGGAGTTAAAATCACCCATATTAAAATTCACAGCCCGTAGACAAGGTTCTTGATTATTCATACATGCATTAAACAGCCTGGACTGCAGAATTTAATTTTGTATTCGGGAACAATTCAGGAAATACCTAGGAAATTGCACTGGTCTAGCTCGGTCTGTAACCACGGACATCTGCATTTATATTGCAGAACTGCACGCTGAACAGAGGGAGAGAACGCGCTCCCGGTTTGTCCGCCCACACTCGCGCGCGTCTGCAAGGCTTGCCTGTAGTTGCCGTGGCCGACGGAATCCCCGTCGCCGTAGTAGTCGCCATGGCAATCGCACTCCGGCGCGTAACCCTCGGCCAGCGAGTCTTCCTCGTTGTCGTCGCGGTCTTCCTCGCAGCTGTGTGGTGTGTGGTTCACACTGCAGAGGAAGGTTGACATCCTTAAAACGCAATCCTAACCCAAAGTGCCAGGCTGCTGGGGATCAGGGGCTAGGACCATCGGCCAAAGAGAGGGAGGCATCCTGTCCAAAACTAACAACCCAGCCTGCTGTGCAACGACAATGTTACATTAACACGTAAAATTATACAATGGTCATGTGATCGAGAGGGGGACAGCAGGCACATTTAGCAGGAAGTAGACTTTTTTCCCCTAATTCGTATATGGCAGGGCTCGCTCTGTCCCCCCACGGCACCCCCTGTCCCCCGCCGTGGATGTCCGCAGATGGCATGTTTATACGAGTCTAATCCGGCCACCGCAGATGCTCTGTGAATCCCTCTCATCTAGCACGTCCGTGTGGTGGGCTGGGGATTAGCACATGGCTGTCCTTCAATCACTGGCCTCCTTCCGTGTGTGAACCGGGCCTGATTTGTCTGAAAACGCATGGGGGGGGAAAAGGCTTGTGAAAGGAAGACTGCCGGCCTTTCCAGAGACGCTGTGGGACGTGCCGCTTTGAAGCGCTTACTGCCACGAGGTGTGGTGCTGGGCTGAGTATCAGCTGACCCCTGTGACTGCTGGTTAAGGGGGGCAACAATAACCAACCAATTAAGCAAGAGCCTTATACAATGACAGCATGACATTGGGGGGTGAGGTTGTTGGGAAAAACGAGAATCCGGAACGGGAAGCTTCGGTAGAGAGCGTGGCACAGAGCCCATCTCCACCAGCATTCTGAGATTCACAACTGAGCAGAAAACAAGAATCCGTATAAGCTGGGTGCGGGAAAGTCATTTTACTTTAATCGGTCATGGTGCTTAACTACTTATTTGACTGGTCATTTCAGAGGTGGGGGGGTTTGTCAGCGTGATGCACAGGGATTTTGAAACCAGTGCGAGATTCCACTCCCAAAGCAATTATTCCACGGAAAACTCCCCGTCTCCCACTTCACACGTGAAAGGCAGTGAAAGTTTACAGCAAATGGGGTCATTCACCCCCGCAACCATAACTGCTCCGTGGAGCCTGAGGACTCGTGAAACCTGCCGGAACAGCAGAAGACCCATAGAAAGTAATTTGAAGGCTGAAAAGCAGCAATGCTATAACCCAGAAACCTGACCGACAGGAAGGCCACAGATGACCGGGGACGGTGGTCCCCCATATGGAAGGACAGCTTTCCTCAGTTCCCTGCATGGTAAAAGGTCACCCAGCCCCCCAACAATGGCCACACGTCTACAGTGAAGGTTCCGCCTTCCTTCATTCTTTAAACGAAACATTTATGGAGCTCCCCCTCCTGTCCCTGGGGTCTCTCTAAGAGCTCACACTCCAGTTCCAGTCCGTGACAGAGAAGTTCACAGCTCTACCCTTAAGCACGGCTGAGAAATATACTCATGTCAATCATATGGCCATATGACGTCCATTACCCGCATTCATGACAGGGCTGGCTGGCTGATGCAAAACACTCTATCTGCCGTGCAAGCGACACGGCCTTGGTGTGAGGCTGACGCCTGAGGGCGTCGATTGCACCGGAAGCTACAGTGAGGCTCAACTTCACAGGGACAGACCGGTAGACCCACAAAACAAGGCATCTTCAAAGACCATCAGAATTGTGCGGCTCTGAATGACAGAGGCGGAGTGTGAAACGGCTAGGTACAATTTCACAATAGGTGCAGCTGGCCTGCAAGATGAAACCTAACCCCAAGGGGCGGGGACTTAAAAGACCGGCCCACATGTGACGTGAGAAGCCGCCTGCATTCAGCACTATGCTACTCTACAAGTATGGCATATGCAATATTCTTTTATGCATTCATGGTTTTTGGATGGGGAGTCATTGCCGACTTCGAAGGAGAATAGGACAGCGTGATAGCCCAGAACTATTGCTGCAGCACACCAAGCAGAGCGAAACATCAAGGTGCTGCTGGTGAACGCGAGCCGGAGCAGGCCGGTGCTGGTGCCATCCGGAGAACGGGCCCCGCGCAGTGCTGCAGTAACGGGTCACTGCCGGGGCCCACTAGTGCTCATTAACTGCAAACGGCTGGATCGCTGCTCAGACTTTCAGTACCTAGGACCAAGAGGGGAGCCTCCTACATTCCCACACAGAAGAGCCCCAGTGGGGATCAAGGGGCCTGGCTACACCATTCAGTCATCGCTTCCTTGGTGAAACCGGCAGCGCAAGCAAGAGTAATCAGCAACAGGCCGATAACGACTCTTTCACAGACTGAGGGCCTTGCTGACATTCCTTATTGGCTGGTACATGCTCTCTCACTATGTATTCTCACTGTAGTTACCAAAATGTCAGAAAGTCAGACCCTGTGTCTATAGGGACCATCACCAAAAGAGTGCTCAGGATGGGGTGGGCTTCTTCAGCAAAATCCGCCCCTCCAACCTGAGTCTTTTGGCGGAAACCAGCTCAACTCCAGCATTGCTGCTACGTTTTTCAATCAAACCACTCGACTAACAAAAAAGCTTCTAAAGACCATACTAGTATTACTACTCTCCTCATTTAATCGAAAAGCAAGATAGAGCCTCTTTCTGCTGCATAAATAACAATTCACCCATTTAGTAAAGATAGGTATATAGAACATGACTATTGTAACAAACCTGGAGATTTGAGCATAATCTGAAATCGCAGGCCGGGATCCAAAGGACCCGCCTCATTCAGATCCCCTTCATAAGTGAATTTGCTACCTCTGAATAATGCCTGGCTAATGCCCCATTTAAACGCAGTGCACAGGAAGTGGTCTTTTTTTTTTTTTACAATGGCCATCAAAGCAGATGGGCTGAAAATGCCACGCCGCAGCTGCGCCTTTTCCCGTGGCATCGCTGTGACATCACCTCCGCCGCGCGCCGTGGCGGATCTGCGCTCCCAAATGTCAGAGCGTGACATTACGGCGCGCTCGTTAGCCGCCACGCGTCTGTGTCGCCGTGGCACCGCAGAAACGTGAAGGGGAGCTAATTAACGCCGCCACCGCAATCCCGGTCAGCTCCGCAAAGTTAAAGCGCCGAAACTGTTGGCGATGAATTATTCATGTGGAGCCGCCATGGGTGGCGGGGCCTGGACAACGGCAACGGGCAACCGTGCCGGCTGTCTGCACAGACGCTCGGCACGGGGTTACGTCACCGGCTGGAAGCAGACTGCGTTCCTGTGTGCTGTGGGTGCAGGGTGTTCTAGTGTGTGTGTGTGTGTGCGTGCGTGTCTGAGGAGCCCCTGATTTCATACAGCTCAGTGTACACAAAGTTAGCTTCCAGAGAGAGAAATGGAGGAAGAGAAACGGTGATACAGCTAAAGAGTGAGACAGAGAGATGACCCCTGTACAGGCAGATGGAGGCACCACAGTACATAAGTAACCCATCGGGTGCATTTGTTCGTGAAAACTATCATTGCTCTTGTTCAATTAACCAATAGCTCAAATTCCTATTCACGTAATGAACAGTCCTATGCAGATCGCAGCTGACTGGATCCTGACGTGTACGTTGGAGACACTAAGCCCAGTCAGTCTTCATCATAAACCAGAAAAAAATGCTGTCTGGTTTTCAGGTTTTCTTGTTTCACCGGGGAGACGGGATGAATCTGTCGCTCAGGTTATTACCAGCTGAGTGATGCCTTTTCCCTCATCTCAATTGCTACAGTGCGTACAGAAAACTTCATTATACTGTAGACCTCTTACGGAGCTGATTAGTGTTTTGCTATCAATTGACAAACTAGCCCACAAATTTATTAAAATAGCCTTGGATCGTTGTCACTGTGGGTGAAGTCATGCAATTTGTGATTTTGCAGGTCAATTAATGACAAAAAGAAATTACTTCAAAATAAGTCTAAAAGACAACAATATTTGGGAGGGTGAAGGGGTCTCAGTACTTTCTGATGGCTCCCCGGGGTTCTAGAGCAGAGGTGGATAGTTCAGGTCCAGAAAGTAAAAATCTAGCCCAAGATTTTGTTTCAACCACCCAAGTGAGTATTCCTTGACTGAAGGCCCTTTTTGCAGCCAGAAAGCACAATGCAAAGTGGTTCTGCTACTTTCATACCAGGGCACCGCTCATTCTCACGCCAAGCGCACGCGTCTTCAAAATAAATGAATTTGTGCTGGTAGGAGCGATCTTCTTGAGGTGTTGCTGGGCGCATTGGCAGCGCATTGCTGTTTTACGGCAGTTGAATGACATTGTGCTTTTGACCAACAAGAACCACGTTTAAAGTCAGTGGCGTATAACTAAATGGTATTTAAGCGCGGCGGGTGCATGACGCTCATTACAGACACAGGTACACACTCAAAGTGCACTAATGGATTTGGTTATTTAATTTTTATACCAACTGTTATACTGTTCCTTTCCGGTAATTATAATGTTAAATGAAACACAATATATTATCATTATAACCATTTTTTAACACATCTATCTATCCATCCATCTAATTGGCATTTGTATATTTATTACATGAATATAAGATAATGAAATGGAGTGTGTCACTATTAACTGAATTTTCAAAATGCAGTACAGCTGTTTCAAACGCTTTTCAAATTACAGTCCTGTACAAATTAAATTACTGAACTGTATATCATTCAAATACACTATAATACAGTCCAGTACTGCACATAAAATATAGCTTATGTAGTTTCGTTGGCTGGTTTCTGGCTCACTTTGATGAGTCTATATTTGTCTCGGAGAGAAAATGACTTTTTCCTGTCATGTTTTGTGTCCTGCTTTGTGTAAAAAAAAACCAAAATTACACTATAAAGGGACTACTTGATTATTATATGCAAATTATTTAAACGGTATTTGTACAGGAATTATTCTGTCCCAAGCTTTTTGATCCATATAAGCAGTTTATCACTATAACTGTGATCGCTATAAGCGGTTTCCACTGGATGTGGAATCAGTGGTGCTCCCATAAATGACGTGCTCACGCATTTTCACTTTGCGCAGGAGCAGTTCTCTTTCCTCGGTCGAAAACCAATCTGGTTTGCCAGGTAAACAGGCCATTATAATAGCAATCCACCATAGCGCATGTACCCCTGCCTTTTATAGGTGAGGTGCCGTGCCATTCCGATTGGGTAATTGCATGTTACACCCACTCTGAATAATTGAGAGTTAGGTCAACCTTCTTGCACCTTGTGCTGGCACAAAATCTGTTTTCCACCCTCAAAATAGCAAAATGGATTTGGACCCGCCCATAAATATTAGTTGCACGTTACGCTTTGTGTTAGATTAGAGTCAAATTAGAGCCCTGTGACTACTTATGCTCAACTGGTTGGTTAGAACAAAATCTTGATCTGGATTCTTACTTTTGAACCTCAACTAATCACCTCCCTTCTGCAGTCTCCTTGGTACCCAAGCCCGTTTTGGAGAGGCCAGGTCTTCTCTGTGATTTGGTGGTTTGGTTGATTTATGCTAAAGCATCTTTATTTGGTCCATCATGACTTCTTTTGGAAAGCCTCTGTGTGAAAAAGAGCTCTCCCTGTCATCACAGGTTAACACCATCTGTGTCACATCCTGTTGCAAGCCGGTGCCCAGCCACCACAAAGTGTGTGCCGTCTATTGTTAGAATGATCACAACTGACGATCCAAGGCCTGACTCACACTGACTCACGCTGACTTGCTGGTTCGTTTAGAAGCAGAGCGCCATGCTTTCCTCTACATCTACTTCACCATTCATTCTCTCCATTTCTCTTTCATGGAAAAATTGTATGGCTCAATGTTGGTCTTCTAATCAGGGCCCAGTCATCCTTCAGTCATTTTTCTCTGTTTTGGAGAAAGTCATTAGACTTTTCTGCCACAATGTTGTTCAAAGTTAACTTCAGATGTATCAGATACATCCAGGACACGCGATGAGCCTCTTTACTCTGGAGGACAAATCCCTTGTGACAAGCATTCCTCATCCAGGGCTAATGGGATACTATCCTAAGAAACTGAGCTGCAGGCCCTTGTTTGCAAATATGGACTTAATTATTATATGTCAGCAGCCACACCACCTGCAGTTCAGACCAGGCAATCCAGCTGGAGCTAAGCAGGTTTGAGTCTGACTAGTATTTTGATGGGAGAGAAACTAGGAAAGCTGGGCTGCTGCTGTCAATAAGTACCACACACTGAGTATGGAGATGACAAGCTCTCCCCCTTTTTTGTAGGATCCTTCCCTCCTAAGACCTACTGCTTAGGAGAACCAGTATCTCTGAATTCCCCAGTGTATGCAGTGTGATGGACTGATACCCCATCCAGGGTGGAGCCTGCCTCATGTGCCATCATGATTCATGAGACAGCTTCCAAGTTCACAATGAATGGGTTCTCCTGGGTTTGCAAACATGGATATGAAAGAATAGACAAGCACAAATAAAAGTCATACTCTACATATATGACCCTATAACCCTATATATATATAATATAATTATTGTAAAGCACTTTGGTCAACTTTGTTGTTGTTATAGTGCTATATAATTAAACGTGACATTGACATATAACCCTTAAACATGCAAGTTTCTCTTTAGCAATGCAACACCTTAGTATCTGTCTTGGATTACCTCCACTTCCGCCGTTGTGTGTGCAGGTTTTCACTGCAACTCCCTAATTAGACCACTAATTAGAGGACTGATTGGCTGAAGAATTCTCACACCTGGGTTTGAGCAGCTGACCTTAGGGTTATCCCGAGAACCTGCATACGCACTGGCCCTTTGCGGATAAGACTGCCCGCCCCTGCCCTACACTGTAATATTACCAGGAGCTCATACATTTATTACAGGCTCAGGAATGTTCTTTAGCTGACCTCTTGTAATGTCAGAAGTGCAAACAGTCAGGCTGTAATGGAGTTGGAAGGGAGGGGGCAAACATAAGGGATTGTAACGCAACACATCCCATCGAAATGGCCATACAAATATGTTCGGGGAATTCCATCACCGAACAGTGTTAAAGAAGAGGGCAAACAATGGCGGTGCTTCCAGCCTGCAAAAGAACAGTTCTTCTTTGAGACAGACAATTCATGAGTGCATCAGCTCATTATTTCTGAGTTTTCAAGCACCACTCATTGTGTTTCAGTCACCCTGTTTGATGTCTATAATCAACACAGATTCAATTTGCCCATAAATGTGCTCATAAATAAATACGTGATTAAGACACAAAGGAGCTCCCTCACTGAGCCAGTTATCCAGAGATTGGATGCTTGAATGTGAAAAGTCGCACGCCTGCTTTGCACACTAATCGCTAGCTCTTCAGCCCTAAATTCAGCCATACATCACTTGTAGATTCAGTGTGAACCACGTATAAGGCCTAGTAGTAAGGGAGCCATATCTTTGAACGGGAAAAGATGGCAAGCATTAAAAATCGGCACTTGTAGTTTTATGTTCTGCTTGTCGCTTAGCAACGCAGCTATTTGGAGGGAAAAGCAGCAGACCATCGAAGGGCGTGAAGCGAAAACAAGAGACTGGGTGGCGGCCTGGTAGTGTGTTACGGGACTCACATTTGACGGCCATGAGAGCCCTCCCTGGTGATGACCCCTTCTTTCTCCATCAGCATCTGCCTGAACGTGCCCACCTTCTGATGGATCTCATCCTCAGGATACCTGGAGAAGGAAAAATGGTACGTCTATGAAATCAAACAGAAGCAGCCATTCTCACTATGCACTATGACAAACCTGTTCCTGAAGCCAAACAGTGGTCTGTCAGTCAAAGGTAGGGCTGTCCCTCTGGCAACGCGCTCATGACCGTAGCGTGAAGCCTATCCACAGTTAGTGTGAACAGGGCCCCCAGGTTGGCCTGCCTAAATCAGAATTTATCATACAAGATGTGGCGAATGAAACACAATGGGGGCGTTGAAACCTAAAGTTTGGCGTCAGTGCTGCAAACATGTGGCAGAGGGTATCTCTCTGATTTTCATCTTGGCCACATCTTCTAAATCTTGCTGATTGTCCGATGAGTTTGTGTGTAGGCTTCCATTCTTGGCAAGTTTATTTTCTAAACAGATTTTACATGACAGCATAAAGTCCCCTGTTTTACGTGAATTTTAGTCTACTTAATTGCATTTCAATTCACTATTCAATCTTCGATTGTTATATGTTAGACTCGTGTGCTGAGACAAAGACCCATTCATTCCCAGACCTGCAACACTTCTGGAAGTGATTCCGGATCTTTATCCTGTAGACACCGACGGTCCTTTACCACATTATTCATGAACAACACTCTTCTTCTTACATTTGTGTCATGCGGGCCACATAGACAACCAATTTAAAGTTAAGTCTTGATGTGGGAATGTAGCGCAGGGCTCTTGGGAAAATGATATAGCAGTGCTCGGGAGACTAGCGCACTCAGACATGGGAATTAGACGGACAGAGCGTGGAAGCTGCCTCGCGGCACCGAGCTCTGCTGACAGCAAAGGTTTTCATGTGTCCTGAGAAACGCTATCGGCACAGCAAGACCAAGTGCCGTCTGTCAGACCAGGCTGTCGTTTTGTGTGCCGCTAAGCAGGATCACTCGTGAACTCATATGCTGGAAATCAGACTCTTGAAATCATTTTTCATGACATTCCCAGCCATTTGGAGACACTTGTTAACCGCGCTGACGCTAAACCGAAGTTCCATGTCCCTTCCTGTTCCCTTACCCAAACAGTCACTCAAAAGCAAAGCCTGGCCGATATCAGAGATTTATAAATGGTAGCTATTGCACTTCGCATTCGCACAATTTGACTATTTCTTAACATGTTTGTCTAAAACAGGAGGTGAGGTTTGCAAAGCAGCTTGACGAATGGCACCCCAAACTACGTTAAAAAAAAAGAAATGATGGGTTTGACACACTTTGCCTTTATTTGTGCATATCGTAGTGCTATAGTACCAGGCCCGGTGCGCGGCACATATCAGCTGAAAGACAGACGTCTTTGCACCGTGGGTGGCAGGTTAGCCCTTCCGTTCCGCTCTCAATACACCGTTGCTGACTGGAGGAATCCCACCCACCCCCATGAACATGAGATCCTCATAAACAGGGACCAGGGGTGGAGGCAGGGGAAGGCAGGACACCACGGCCACCAGGCACATGAAGATGCAGGTTCCCGAGGCTCCATTTGCCCTTTGAATGAGCTTGTCGAAAGCAGCTGATTGGCTGTTCAGGGGTTGCCTGGAAACCTCCCTTCCCTAACATTCATGAAAAGCGCACTTGTGTGAGCTTTTGTTCTTCCCCAGGGCTTGCCTGTGCGCGCACTACCCGGTCATGGGTTTCCTTGTATCGCCATGCCTGAGGAGCAGGCAGATGGGTACTGCTCCATTGCCCACGAGGTTTCAGGGCCTGCTGTCACCCTTTCAGCTGAATTCCCCAAAACAAAAGTACCATCTCATTTGTTGCACTATTAAAACACAAATGTAAACAGGATTCCTTCAAAAAAGGTCAATACCTGGGCTACAGACAATCACACTAGAGTCACGTGTACCATGCAAAAAGGTCTTCTGGGCCTCAGAGACAATATTAAATTCCTATAATATGAAGACAGGACCTACCCAGCTCTCCTTATATGCACTCATACAGTACCACACAAGGGAATCTTCAGAGCTACACAGCTGATATTAAACCACCAGCAAGACAGAGAATTACTCAGTCCTCCTTAAAACGTTATCTATATCGTACAATAAAGCCTTCAGTGAATGCAGACTGTATTAAACATCTTCTCCAGCAAGATGGACATAATACCGACTCAGGCCTCCTTAAAAAAAACCCAGGTTTCTATAGTAAGTCACTTAGTGGAGCCGAGAAACAGCTGAAAATTCAAGGTTACAATTCAAGCTGTGTTGAACGGACAATTTCAATATTTTTTCTTTCCGATCCAACAGCCCTTTGGCTTTGGAATTAATTTACATACTGAAAATGTGGGAGATCACTTGCACATTTTTGCCATATTATTTCAGTGATAGCAATAGCTTGCACATTTTATTGCCTACAGACAATGTTTCCATCAGGTCAGATGAGACCAGTTTTAGGAATGAAACGTAAAAATTATACTAGTATGATACTAATATAGGGCCAACAGAGTGCAAGCTCACTTTAAAAATGGATACGGCCTTAAAACGGAGACGATTCAAGAGACTTCAGAAAGGGTCTGTGAGGTACTTGACGCGACCATTGATTACTCTGACCGCAGAAACACTCCCCTGGGTAAACCGTAGACACCACGACCAATTATTGTCAACCTCACACCAAAAGCAGGTGAATGAAAGCTAATTTGATGTGTTATTTTGGCAGGACATTGGAAACCATGGGATCACATGGCAATTCAGCTGCTCTTTTAAGCATTTATATTAGCATACATCCATCCATTTTCCAACTGAGGATCTGGCCAAAGGAGGCAATCTGAACCCTGGTGTGAAACCACCTGTAAAACCCGAAAGCCTCCCCACTCCCCAAGTCTGCAGGCCCACCCAGCATCAGGCTAATTAAATCTGCTTTTACTTAACGGTCAACTGGAGGAATACCAAGAACTTTAGCATTTTAGCTAACAATAGTTTTTGCGGTGTTGGTCACATCTGTCCCAGGACAAATGCACTGGACAGGATAAGTGGCTTTACAGAGAAGATAGATGTTCTCTCTAGCGGAAAGCGCAAGGTGAAGGACCTCTGGTCAAATTTAGCATTTTCTGTCAAAGAAGATTTCTTGAGGTTCTTAAGATGATGATTTGTGTTTCCAACCAATGGAGACTGGCCATCACTCCATCGCTCTCTCACTCTCATCAAAATCATCGTTCATTTTATTGAAAAGGGAGGGAAACCTAAGATCTCTGCGCCCTTACAATGCTTAGGCAGACCTGCATGGCATCATTTTACAGTTTCTGCTATATCTGAAGGAATTATCACGTTGACACAGCAGTAAACAGTCACGGCCTTCATAGCAGACAGCCCACCACAAAATGGGGCTATTTTCATTACCTTAATGGTGCTTTACTTACTGTTTGGGACATTAGGCGAGATGTTCGGCTTCTGCTCTAAGTACAGAGCCTGGTGAGGAGTACAGGTTTAGCCATAATGGGATTCCTCACAAGAGTAGCTGTTTGGCATGCGTTAAAAAAGGCACTTGTAGCACAGGGTGTACGAGCCATTCCCGCGTACATTCCCCACAGCCATATGACAAATAAACTCAGAGGATGTGTATCGGTGTACATGGTGGGCTCTCCGTGGCCTGTACACAGACCAGAGCCGGGTGTACACCTATGCGATTGTTACTCAAAGGTCCTCAGATCAACGCAGAACTGCAAGACGGGGCCTGTCCCCCTTTGCCAGGAGAAGTCACCCAGAGGCTGAAATCCTAAGACCCGCTAATAAGCAGAGACACTCAACAGTGAACCAGAACCGCTCTGCCTTCAGCCTCAGGACTGGTTCACACAGTATGTAGAACAGCCAGCCGGGAAGATTATTCCTAATTGGAAGGGTGGCAATGGACATATTTTTTTCTTTGGGGATTTTTCTAGTTTTGAGGGATACATAAAGCAGCGATAGTTCATTAGTCTAGATAGTTTGCCAGCTTCCCTTAAAGGTAAAAGGAGACAGCTGAAGGTGCCAAGCTGGTGGGTAGAGAAATATTTTCATTGACCTGGATAGTGAAAATGACCCTCCCCCCCATCTAATTTGCCTGATTTTATTGGTGGAGGAGGAAGAGGAAGGGGTGGGACGCATTGTGCTGTAGAGGACCCGGGGCTGAAGAGACCACAGAACCTGCTATCATCAGCCAAGGTCCCACGGGGCACCGTGGCAGATCGTTTAAATTCAGCAGACTGATTGGGGCAATTAGACGGCAGTGATCACTGTGAAGTGGCATCATTAAGGACGGGTTCCTGGGAAGCGATCACTTGGCTCACACACTAGGAGGGTCTCTCCTTAAACGGGGGGCAACAGGTGACGCAGCAGGAGCACATGGTGGGAAGCCACTCGGATGTGACCTGAAAATATTGTGGAAATAGCATCATCAACAGAAATCTCAGCAGATGTCCTTCACCGCGGGTGACCGTGCCAAGAATGCGGAAATATGGACCAACCAGGCATCTCGCTTCAGCTGCTCATTATCCCACTGAGGTCATAGTGTAGAGGATGCAGAGCATCTGCAGGAAGTGATCTGTGATGTTCTTCAAGATGCGGGACCAGTTACACCTGAATTATACCACTTCAACAGTGCCTGAAATGATAAAATGAGCCACACTCAAACAGAGTACTTCCAGCGTCACCATGAGTCATGGGCTGAAAGGCTTCCTATACCCTGAAGGAGAGATCCATTCATATATATTAGACTCCACCTGTCATCACTGGCAACGTGGTGGGCTTATTTCTGTCTCTGAAGAGAAGAGCTGTGAGTCTGCCTTCGTTCAAACAGGGCTCTATATATAAAAGAGAGGAAACACTACCAAGCTGAAGGTACACTTCCCAAGTATGTCTCGGTGACCTCGATTAAACCCGGCACTTCTCCCCAGGCTCTGTGTTTTTCTGAGCTCGAGTCCCGTGTGCAATAAACTCTCTCCTGCGGTTGGGATTAATTCCCGCAGACAAAGAAGCGACTCGCTGGGGCATTTCTGGAAGCCTGTCTCCTCACCAAATCGATCTAAATAAATCCCCCTCTAAATGCACACACCGCCCCCCCCATCGGCATCGGATTAAACTGAGAGCCACGTGACTGGCTCAGGCACTATACACTGCTCAGGCGCTGCAGAGGCCCTTAAAGAGCCCAGCTGTCACCGGGCCCATTACATAAAGTGAAAGCTAAACAAACCACAGCTAATTTCAGTCATTCGGCAAACACATTTTCCCAGAGTGCCTTGCAGAGCTCACCTGCCAAGGCAGCTAAACGCCAAGAAAGGTCATCTACATGGCCTGTCACTGGCAGGTCCACACCCTTAACCCCCATCATCCGTATCCACCCACACGTGCTATGTGGTATTGACCTTGAGTGCGTGGCAAGCAGAGGGTTCACCTAATGACCTGACCACCAGGGAGCTCTTGGACTGACTGGTCAAGAAGAGGGGCTGTTACAGGTTCCCAAAATTAAAACCTCATCAAAAGAAAGACTTGATTAGAAATTCTCCTACTGAACAGGTAAGTTGACTTGACACCACAGGGCAAAAATGAAATGATTGCTCCTCCCCCACACACTGGAACAGACCATGAGGAGCAGTGGGTAAGACTGTGGGTAGATTCCACCGGATTTAGCCGTTCAGCTGGAATGTTACCAGAAACGAACACTTCCTGTCCTGTCACTCGTTGATTCTGCGTTGTTCATTAAGCATTTCTTTGGTCAGATGAATATCCGTCATACCTGTGACCCTGCCGACGACTCCAATTACTCTGAACAAGGCGACGTCTCTCCGCCAGATGTTGCTAATTAAGATGCCTGCCCCGACTGTGCGCTGACCATGGCCAGCCTGCGCTGCGCCGGCTGAATCAAACCAATCCCTGAAGGGGTAAGGTGACATTCTGTCACAGGGGCAAGACAGAGGTCTTTGGGACACACGCGAAAGAGTAATTATCAAGCGGCGTCCTTGCATCCCTGCAATGACTGCCAGCTGCGAGCTGGTCCCCGGCGGACAAGCATTTTGAATCGAGGCAGGTGAAAAAACAGCTGATATGATTCCGCAGAAGGCTGTTGAAGCTCTCAATCGCCTTTGAAGGACCTGTTTAGCCTTTGCACAAGAAGTCAGAAATTAGCACCTGTTGATTTGAGCGTGCAGCAAGTGCCTTCATATTCCTGTAAGAAACCCTCCTGGCTGAATCAATGCATCTATTGTTCTGGATTCAACTGACAGGCTGCGGATTGCCTCTGTGTTTCATCTATGCGCTCTTTGATGTAACAGTCCAGACGTAGGGTAGGGAGCAGGGACTAGGGTAAGAACATGGTAATCCAGCTTTGGTTCTAGGTGTCACCCTAACACATGGGGTAAGGACCTGCCATCTTGGGATCTTGGGGGGGGGGGCATCACAGCCAGTGGGTGGAGGAGCTTTGCTGGGGAGAAGAGTCCCCAGAGGTAAGAATGCTTTGATAAACATCAGCTTGGGTGGGGGGGGGGGGGCAGCTCAGACAGACCTCACATCAACAAGAAAAAAACGCTCATGAAAGTGACCCATATTTCTCGGGCGCTTTGAAGTTCTGCGGAACCCTTTTACAGATTAAACGTTCTTGCGCTTTTTAAATTCTGCAGCCGTGTGCACACGCGCCACTTAGCAGACACTGGTAACATTGCTTTCTATTAATAGAGTGTGTTTAAGTCCCTAAAGCTTCCTGCTATATTTTAATCCCCTAGACTGTGCAAATGGCCCTGCCTCGTGTCAAAGCGCTCCCAAAAATACATCCCTGATTGCCAGTTGTACCCAGCTGTCTGTTCATTCCCGAGCTGCAGCTGAAACTGCAGGAGGACTCATTCTGGTAGGCAAATCGTAATCACAAACCCACTCATTACCTCAGCTACTGGCCTCATGAAAACACGCATTCTGTGAAAAACTAAAATTAATGAAGCGAAGAACAGCTATACACTCGAGTGGAAATAGATGCAGGCTACCCAATTCAATGGTTGTTGAGACAATGGGCACATTTTCTTTCTCTCCCAGAGATGGAAAGTGTGAAAAACAAACTTGCGCATGCAGGCATGAAGCAGCGATCCATTTTTGAGACGATGGACCAAAGATCCATACTAAGGCTGAGGAAAATCACATTACACAGCCCTAAAACAGTTATGAAGTCAAGTCAGGCTTGTTAAAAAAAAATAAAACAAAATCATTATCAGTAGAAGATGATTCTTGCACCGCACACCAGGTAATGTGACAATCCCACGATGCATTGCGCTGAAGAAGTGACGCACGGGAAAGTCCAGATGGCCAGCAGAAGTAAATAACACCTGGCCATGTTCTCCTGCCAAGGGCGGCCATGCTGCTGTAGCTCTTGGAGAAGCTGCATAGGTGCCCAGCGACAAAACCCACGAGTGGGCACCAGCCCAAAAGCTCCCACCCCCATCCGCACCACACCTGGGGGGGAAGTGAGCACAGGGTGCCATTGAACTAGAGACAGCCCGGGCGCTAATGAGCAGAGCCATCTTAATTGGCTCCCAGGGTACCATGATGCAGACTGCAAAGTCCCGGAAACGAGGTGAAGAGGACCTGGGGTGGCAGTTGAAGGGCGCCAGTTCCTAGACCAAAATCACAGCATCCTTGGACTCGGCGACCAGGTGCGAGCAACACTGAGTCTCAGTGTGGCAGTTTGATGGAAACTGCTTCACATTGGCTTAGTCTATGCTTCGCAAACCTGGCACCTCCAGATGATTACAGCATCCATGAGTCAGTGGTACCCAACCTCACAAGCCTACCTCCTCTCCGTGAGGAAAGCAGACTGTGAGGTTTGATTTCTGAGCGAATACTAACTGTTATGGTGACAGCTGTGTCAAATCCGTTACAGCGCTATGACTTAACCAGCTACAAAATGCCAGCGAGATGTTTATGGGAACCAGCACAGGAAGTAAACTGCAATGAGTACACCGCATTTTATTGCTGCATACTAATGAATTTAATACAGAAGCTACAGTATGTGACAATTCCCTGTGAAGAGAATCTGGACCCTAGACCAATCATGCCACATCATTATGTAGCCCCAAGAATCACTGCAGCCTGGCGTCCCACCTTAAAATGAGGACGCTCCATGGACACTAGGGGACGGCTGGCAGATGGCGTCTCTGCCCCTTGCTTCCTGACCTTCAGCACGACATGCACAGGTCTCACAGGGCATTGAGAACAGTCCAGAAGAGGTAAGCTTTGGCCAGAGTTTCAAAAACAGCCTCTATCTGACACTGTGGACCCCAAGAAAGGAACGGTGAAGGTGAGGAAAAAAGATGTCCGGAGGCCAAAGCCACGAGTTTATGTAGGACGCCATGTCTCAAAGGCTAGGGACGTGGCAGAGACACTGCATCAGGGCAACGAGATGACAGAGAAACTAAGAAGAAAACTCAGCCCGAGGCGCCGTTGACCTATTTCATTACGCAGAAAGTCCTTGACTGCCGGATCCTCCATGTCATTTTAATCGACCTGTCTGATGGCTCTCCTGAGTGGAGCCAGGAGTGATTAATGAAGACTGACTCACCCTACAGCTGTTTCTGGCCACCGCCTTGACTTTCTTTTAGGGGCTAGTTCCTGGAAAAACACAGAATTGTAAGCTCGGCTTTACATATTAAGGTGGATCATCACTCTTGACCTTTCGGTCTGAACGTCAACCTGATTTGGGTTTTGGCCAGATTGTTCAAAATTCACTGAACACCCTAATCATAAATTAATGTCTTCACAAGCACGAGGCGCCTTTACGAAGGCCGGGCTCATTTTTTTCCCCCCAAAACGATGTTGACATTGACCAGCCTCGTGAGCCGTGCTTCCTCGGACAGGCACCAAGCCAGGGGCGGGCAATCTTATCCACAAAGGGCCAGTATGTATGCAGGTTTTTCAGATAACCTTTAGGTCAACTTTTCAAACTTGGGTGTGAGGACTATTCACTAAATATACCTTCATAATGCAGTACAAAGCATCCTTAACCATTATACTGACCATTATAATACATAATTATATAATTATCTAATAATAATAATAATAATAATAATAATAATAATGATAATAATAATACATTTTATTTATATAGCGCTTTTCAAAAAGGTCAAAGATGCTTACCTATGACAGATAAACAGATAAGACATTTTATGGATAGGGAAAATGACTATGTGACTATGTTCAATGGAGGAGTTCCAAAGTCCAGGAACTAAACGGGAAAATGCGCGGTCACCAAAGCCGTGGAGTTCGGATGGGGGGCTGAAGCGGGAGCCAGAAGGGGAGGTTCGAAGACTGGCAGGAGGCTGGTAGGGGAGAAGCAGTCCAGAGAGGTGTGATGGGGCATGGTTATTAAGAGTTTTGAATGTCAGTAGCAGTATTTTAAAGTGGATGTGTTTTTGAAGGGTATTTTAAAGGGATACAGTGAAGGCTCTGAAGTGTGGTTGTGATGTGTTGGTAGGAGCGAGTGTAAATGAGGAAGTGGGTAGAATGATCGCATTCATCTATAGTGCATTAAGATAAGAGCATCACTGGCAATTTAAGAAGCATTATAATCAACAATAAAATGCCTTATGACTGTCAATGGAAGATGCTTTATTAATTCTTATACCACCATTATAATGCATTATGGAGGTATCTATAATGCATTATAGAGGACAGCATTAAGTAAAGTGTTACTGAATATCAAGTATTTGGTTCTCCCACCACAGCCTTTCTGCAACAACATGAACATCAAATTGTTGTGTTATCAGGGTCTGAGGTTCTTTGTTGAGTTCCAGCAATTAGTGAACTGATCAAGTAACACGAACCTGTTGGGGAACGGGCCTATCGTGCACTGTCAGCTAATGCTAGGCTTGGTACAAAGGGAACCAAGTCAAAATAGCCAATAGGAGTCAGTTCACTATGCTGGTAGTTTGATTCTGACAGCCAATGTTCAATAATTCCAACCATGGGTTTTCAAAGTCTTATTTCATGACGGCTAAATGAATCCTTTCTTTCTGCCTGCTGCAGGTGTGAAAAAGAAATCCTGGTGATGTCACAGCAAAAGTACTGCATGTTACTGTCTACCAGCATGACAGGTACCCAAACAAACTAGCTAGAACAGAAATACAGAAACTATGAGGAGTGTTTTTCATTATACGGCTGGAAAACGCTGGTTCACGGCTAGCCTCCCATAGGGAAAGTGGACAGAGCCAGAATTCATCTGGAATCCTTTATCATTTTATAAGCAAAGCTGCAGTCTTCCAGCACATCGGGGCTGAGTGGTTTTAATTCAAAATTCTGAACAAGTTTGCAGGGACTTGATTTGCCCCATTATTTGAAAATTAGGCTAATTTTGCCTATTTTTTTTTTTCTTACGTGAGAGATGATTTCATAGTCGATAAAACCTTAGAATTAAGCAGCTCTTTAGTTCATTTTGACAACCCTAATTGATTTTCATTGATCTTAATAATAGCTGAGCGCCATTACAACAATATTAATTGAAACAAGGTCACAGCTGGTTATTAATTACTGCTACTTAGCCCCTTAGAAGATGTACAGTACAGCCAGTGCAGATCGAATGTTTTCCATAGTGAGGTTTCCATGGTCGTTGACTCCTACTTATGATGACTGCCATATTTAACCCCTAACCCGTGTTTGGGGTCAATCTGACCCCAGAGCATCATTAAACGGTAGGCAAATTTCACATGGGGGAATTATCACGGGAAAAGGGTTAAGACACGGCCTAAAGAACACCAATATTAATGCTGTACACCACAACAGAGAACCTGCCAGAAGGACTCACCCTTGCTCTTCCATCATCTCCTGCAGCTCCATACATTTCAGCTCCACTCTCCTCTTCCGCTCATGGTCCAGGATTTCCCTGTGGGCTCTCTTCACCAGTACCGGCTCCGGCTTCTCCGCCTCCTCGTCGGACTTGGGCCGGCCCGTGGATACCCCTGGCTGGGAGAAGCCATTGGCGCTGTCCTGGGGAGACGGCACCCTCGCCCCATCATACATGGCCTCGGCACTCTGCGAGAAAGCAAAAAGCAAACGAGAATATCGAGTGAATCAAATCTGATTTGAGATTTGAGTGAATCAAATCTGAAAGCTTTTCGGTGGGGGGGGGGGGGGTCACCCTTCTCCCGTCTCGAGCACAAGCCTTCCCTACAGCTTCATCCATCCCATCTCTTTTAGCCAAGAAGAAGCGGCCTCCTCTTACTTATTATTGGTTCTATATTGGTTCTGTCCAGAGAGCTGGGCGGAGATCTGACGACCCGGCCAGCCCATTTCGATCCATACTTGCTAAACTTTTTTTCCCACAGCATCTCCGACTACTCCCTGTGTTCTTTGCAACTTGCAAAAGTGCATTTTTAGGTGAGGAATGGGGATTATGCAAACACACCTGTCAGCTTCTCATGACTGTACTTGCCTATTGCACTTCCCTGATTTGGAGTCGCACCCTTGCAGGGACACCTAGCTCTTAATTCTAGTGCAATTTTAAGTCAATGTTCCTCATGAAACAAACCTTGTTTCATCACTGAGACTCCTGTCAAATGTGCCCTCAATGATCATCTTACTCAAAGACACTAAGATCTCTTCTTCTAGCCGTGCTAGCCAAGATAATATGCATTGAAGCCTCCATCCTTATAAGAACTTCAGAAATCGCTTAGTTAACTGCTGATTAATCAAACGGGGACTGTGCAGAAGCAGTGTTCCTTTCACTGGACTGGCATGACTTGCGAGAAACAACCGAGATGAAGCTCGCAGCACTGACGGGTTAACAAACCGAATGGTAACGACATGGCTAGTGGCCCCACCCACGGTCCTGGGTACGTGTGAGAATGTAGATGGTCAGAGACGCCAGTAGGGGGCGCGACTGTTCTGTCTGGAGGTGGGCACTTAGTGCAGCACTCAGCCGAACGCGAGGCTTGCTGCTTGTTTGGCTCAGCGAGGGAGGCTGCAGTGAGAATGGCCAGAGAACACTCAAGGAAATGCTGTACACCCCCCATTCCACATTGGCAATAATGCAACCAAAAGTAAGCTTGCAGTTACAAATCCATCAGCACACATGAAATCATTAAAAATAAAACCAAATGCACAGCTCATTCATTTCGGTGTCACATGACTGCCATGTACTGTAGGTGATACGGCTATAACTCACATTAATTCTTAGTCCCAGATTATCCAGACAAAGCTCATATTTGTAATATTTTCCATTTGCTAGTTAAGGTTACAGCAGCAGACCTGTGTACTGTACTATGAAAGGGACTTTTAGAGATTCGACCAATCACGAAGGGGCTCGGTAATGTCAAGTGGCACGATCAACCTCAACTCCTCCGCTAAACATGTGTGTGAAACCCAGGATCTAAATGACAGAGGGGGCAGCCGCCTAAAGAGGATGGAAGCCTTTTTTGGGGGAAAGGGAAGCATGATGAGAGAAGCGAAACCCCACAAAATAACGAGGTTCAGACCCAAGCGGCGCGAGTCGACAGGGACCGCGGGGTGGGGGGGCAGTCGAAGCCCCCCCCCCCCATCGACCCAGAGATGTGAGCGGGTCTCTGGTGCATGCGGCAGGAGGCGGGGGACTAATGAGGTCATATTTCACGAAGGATTTAAAAAAACTGCTTGCTTAATCAAAGCTTCTGCTTCACATTGGGCCTCCAAGCTGCCTTCGCCCACGTGTTTACCAGGGCCTCCGCGTATCTCAGCCAGGACAGGGGCAAGGCTGCTGTGGCTGCGTCGGGACTGTGGAGGAGATAGTGGGAGAGATTGTAGCTGAATCCATAATAAAGCATCTTTTTTGCCAGGAATCCAAATCCAATCCCCATCTGTTTCTGGACCGACAGACTGGCTGACAAGTGTGAGCGCAGATCAGCAACAACCAAATGTCCCAAACAACCAAAATTATTTTGTCGGTCCGCACAAGAGTAGACTCATAAAAAGACTTATAAAAATCTATGATGGCAATCAAAAATACAAAAATGCCAAAAGTATTGTATTTTGTTTGGTTACTTATGGTTAGGGTTAGGCTTGGGTAGGGGTTAAGATTGTCATAATTGGGATTAGGGTAGACATGAATGGACGGGCCACACAAAGATATGAACATAACAGTGTGAGTGTGCGTGTAGGCAAATAATGGGCAAGTCGTTATGGCAAAAGGATATGAGAGGATAGATGGAAAGCCAATTCATTTACCCCCCCACCCCCCAAAATTATAAAAATAACTTCAGAATGCTGGTGTGACATCAAGCCCTTCTCCGCGAAGCGGCTTACAGAGGTGTATTCATTTAGGCTGGCTGGGTTCAGCGCGCTTCGGTGCTACCACTTTAATAAATGCCTTTCATTAGCCTGGTACATGTAGACAGATTAAACTATCATTTGACAAAATGAGATGAATTGTGCAATTTCTTCAAGTGAGTTACAGGTGAACGATGCATTGAGATGTCACAGGCCAGGAGGTTTAAATAAAATAATCGATTTGTGGGAAAAGAATTAAGGTGGATAATGAAGCTAAAGCAGGGATGTTCTCAAACGAAACGACTAGTGCAGTGAAGCAAAAATCTGAGTGTTTTCCTTTCAGTGAAATAATTACCACTCTTGCAAGTGAAGAGTGTTTCTTTAGGTGAGTGGCTATATTGTGTTTAATGAATAATCAGTTAAAAGAGAGACCGGAGGGCACAGTGGGACGATTGCAGTGCAATGAGTACTTATTTCCAAACACCTTGGATTGTTCAGAGTAAATCTCTTGAGGTGGCAACTGTCCTGCAAAGGATTCTGGGATATCAGATTAATGGCATCCAGCTGGATCTGCAGTTTTTTTTTTCCCTACCTCTCCAGGTCCCTTGACACTTTCAAACACCATCTATTACAAGAAAACGTAGCAGTGCGCGGCCCTGGGAACAGCAGAATGCAGTCCCACATGGCGTCTCAGCCACAGCCACATCCGGCATGAGCTGAGCACCTTTCTGAAGGAATTAAGATGAAGCATGAAGCACCGCAGTGTCCCTCACTGCCCTCCTTTCTCATCCATCTCTGAATATAAGGGAACACTGCAGAGATGCACTGCCTTCTCTCCAAGCACAGATCATGGGGAACTCTATATACATTAGCAGAGATTTTGCTGTGGCTCCAACTGAATATTTCTCTGATCAGAATCAGTCTTCTGGCCAAATTGCAAATGCTTTGGCACAGTCATGCAACACAGTCATGGTTACATACAATCACCTGCTGATTCCTGCATTATCAATTGTTAATTTCATGTTAGCCGAAATGTATTTTACTGGTACTCTGCTGAATAGTCTTACCCCTCAAAACATCTAGGCATTAGTTCATTGTATAAGTCATTACAAGCAAAATGAACCTGTTGTCATAATCCATCTGTTCTCTATACATCTTTACTGCAGTTTTTTTTTTTTGGAAATGTGTCCAGAATTGATGAATTTCTTTCAGGTGAATCTTGATTTTCACCAATAGTGGGGAATAACTGAAGTGTTAGATCGACCATTGATTAAAATAGCTCAGAGGTGCATCTCATGAACCTTCACCTGGCAAGCATATATTTACAGGGCACAACATAGTGTCACAATTTACGATGGAAGAACAGCAAGGAAATGAACAGGGTCCACAGCCGGTTAGAAGAAGAGGAGTCAGGATTTACAGGATTTCGCAGGGAATACATTATGTGGTTCTGGTGGTGCCGTTTATAGGAATTGTTCAAAAAAATGCACCTACTATTTCGCAAATGTTAAGGATCATTTGAGAAATGTACCAAAGTGACTGAGAAAAGCTGTCATTGAACACCAATTGCTATTTCGTGTTAAAAAGCGAGAAGCCTTGATACTCTGCGCCTTGAGCTGCTGTGCACAGACACACAAACATTTGTATTCATATCTTTGTGGGGACTGTCCATTCATTTCTATGGGCATAACCCTAATCCCAATAATAACAACCTTAACCATAAGTAACAAAACTTTTGGCATCTTTATTTTTCTTAACTGCAGTCAGATTGTTATAAAGTTTAGAGTTTCCCCTTTGAAGGACCAAAAAAATGACTCCCACAATGTCAAAATAACAGGTTTATACCACACTGTGGGAACATTTGGTCCCCACGATGTAATATATACATAACTGACACACACACACACGCGGGGCTCCCCCATGCTGCTCTTTAAGCAGACAGAGGGCTTGCTCGAGGAGCAGAAAATGCACCCGCAGCATACGCACTCGTGCCGCCCCTGTGCCGGGGAAGAGCGCGCTGATTGGCAGGCCGTCTCCACGGAGTGCCGCCCCTGTGCCGGGGAAGAGCGCGCCAATTGGCAGGCCGTCTCCGCGGAGTGCCGCCCCTGTGCCGGGGAAGAGCGCGCCGATTGGCAGGCCGTCTCCGCGGAGTGCCGCCCCTGTGCCGGGGAAGAGCGCGCCGAATTGGCAGGCCGTCTCCGCTGCTGATTACATTGTGGACGACGCAGCACCTGACCTTGGAGGGAAACAAACAGGGCTGACAGCGAGTGTGAGCTCCTGGTGCGTCGGCCTACATCTCGGGAACACAGTGAGCTTTCGCTCCGGGTCTTCATAAGCGCCGCCTGCCGCTGAACAGCCATGTAGCAGCTCCATCTTCACGCCCCTCTCCTGCAGGCCCCCCCGTTCAAACACGGCATCTCTGCACGATGAGGATCTCTCTCAAGGTTACTGGTGACATGGCGTAATACACCACAGGGCCCGTGTGACCCATCACCATAGAAGGGCATGGACTAACCCGAAGTCTCACTGGCGCAGTGTCTGACGAGCTCTGCGGCGACATCCGGACCAAGCAGCAGTGCTGGAAAGTTTGGGAGTCACGTCACTGTACAGGACATGGAGGTCATGGTCTGCTGCTCCCCCCATGGGCAAATTACTACAGAGCTGACAGTCACTGTAAAGGAGACTCGCACTGTCCGCACGTAACAGATTTCAGATTATTATTAGCATTTTTCAACTCGAAATGATTTTTTTCCGAATATCATTTTACACTGAATGCCAGAGGTCCTGTTTTTGCTGGCACTATTTCAGTTTTTTGACTCTAATGTGAGAAACGGCACCTGTAAGGAAGTAACACCCTGGGAGCGCCGTGTTTATTTCTGTTGCTCCTCGGAGGCCGACCCGAGATGCGAGAATAGACTGGAGCTCTGTAGGTCGGTGCGAAACGCAGCATGACGACGGCCTGTCAGTGCGAGTAGCTGCTCTCCCAGCGCTCGCGGTGAGGTGGGGGGCGGGGAGGGCGGGGGCGGGGGGGGTGTCCCTCTTCCCAATATTAAGACATTATACCCCACCTGACCTGATGCAGGAGTAAGAGAAAAAAAATGTAATTTAAAATGGCAGCATGCTGGGTATGGGGCCTAGCAGACCTGGGGATTGGTATCCCTGCGTCTGGTCACATGACTCTCGGTGAGCAGCCTGCACACAGGTCAGCATGGCCTGCGTCTGGTCACATGACTCTCGGTGAGCAGCCTGCACACAGGTCTGCATGGCCTGCGACTGGTCACATGACTCTCGGTGAGCAGCCTGTACACAGGTCTGCATGGCCTGCGTCTGGTCACATGACTCTCGGTGAGCAGCCTGCACACAGGTCTGCATGGCCTGCGTCTGGTCACATGACTCTCGGTGAGCAGCCTGCACACAGGTCTGCATGGCCTGCGT
>JAODKL010000107.1:28594283-28615329 GCA_026780765.1 Petrocephalus schoutedeni
GAGGGGGAATTACAGGCTAATTATAAAGGCTAATCAAGGCCTTGACTCTTTACCATACAGTATGTGGACTCAGACTCCCAACCCCTCACAGACTCCCAGCCCCTCACAGACTCCCAGCCCCTCACAGACTCCCAACCCCTCACAGACTCCCAGCCCCTCACAGACTCCCAACCCCTCACAGACTCCCAGCCCCTCACAGACTCCCAGCCCCTCACAGACTCCCAGCCCCTCACAGACTCCCAGCTCCTCACAGGCATCATTTGAAGGTTTCCTCATTCCATCATGCCACAGGACTAACTGGTATTGCTGAATTTATCGTGACAGTTCTTACGTTCATCTCCTTTTCTTTTACACCATTCCATGCCAATCTTCTGAACCGACTTAATAAATCATTCCAGAAAATCTTAGTCCTCTTCCTGCAGACGGCCCCCTTATTGTGTTTTGGGAGCGGGAGGGTGGGGGCCTCAAAGCAGCAGGCCCATCACGTGCTTGATCCCGGATATAAACATGGAAACCGGGTGTGGCCCCGAAAGTCAATGTCCCCTGTGCTAAAAGGGGCATCTCTGGTACCTACCACTGTTAAATGCTGTCATTACTGAAAATGGTCTGAGGCGGACTAAACATTAACGGCGTTGGTACAGGACAGCAGCATATTGAAGGGACGACTCCAGGCTAAACGACTGGCAGCCGGCACAGACCAAGGCACCAATGTTTCCATCATTGCTAGTGAAGCTCCACGAGGCATCTATCACCCTACTTCAGAGAGAGACAAACCCGTTTCTGGAAGTTCACTGGAAATGACCCTGACGGAGATCCAGCCAGCACCAATCAGGCACTAATTACACTTGCAGGCTGCTGGGAAAATTTGCCTTATTCAGTTGACAGGGACTTTCACGCACAGCTCCACAACCAAGCATCCCATCAAGCAGGAAGATCTGGGACTGAGGGCCAGTGCAGGGGAGGGGCTATGACGCAGCTGAGCTTCACCACACCTTCCTTGAGCTACTCGTCTTGGAGAGCACCAGACACAGCATCTGCCTCAGTCCATGCAAATCCAGCATTGTCAGCTCCAGACCCTCCCTAATCTATGCAGTCGCGGAGCTCAAACTGTATCTGTTCCCCCGCAATGCTGAGATTTCAGAATGTCTTCTGCCACATTCCCGTTCCAGCTGGGTTGTCCCCATCTCCTCTGACACGTTTGTGACAGTTAAGCCACTCAGAGATCTTGTGTGAAGACAGAAGAAGGCTCCCCCTGACGTATCCCATATTCTCTTTTGACAGACACCCAGTAAATTATGATTCTGCATGGTTTCTGGGACGTTTTAGGAATCCGGCTCACTGTGACCCCAAGAAGACCTGCCGCTTTGCACTGGCTACCCATCGCCCCGTGCTGCGGTGTTGGAGCCAGCTGGCCCCGCCCCCCACCTCGTACCCTGTAAGCTGCTCATTCCCATTCACCATGTTCACTAATCCATTTATCAATACAACCCCAGCCAAAATGTTACAATCGGTTTGAGACGCCCATGACTACGCGACGTTTACGGGGATGGTGGAAGAGGACAGCAGGTATGAAAATCCCAT
Organism: Petrocephalus schoutedeni; assembly: GCA_026780765.1. Lineage (NCBI taxonomy): Eukaryota > Metazoa > Chordata > Actinopteri > Osteoglossiformes > Mormyridae > Petrocephalus > Petrocephalus schoutedeni. Next base: position 28,595,865 of record JAODKL010000107.1, read on the forward strand.
GACCTAGTTCTGGGTTTGACTCCCAAGAGGTGCTCTGCTCTTTACCCTCTACCGGGGTACTTAACCTGAGCTTGTTCTGTAATCCGAGACGCACCCCCACCTTTGGCTCTGCACTTCCAAGGCCAGACTCTGAGATCACTTTGATCCTGCTTGGATAACCGCTTACAGAAAGTTACACAAATGATTCGATAAAATATTCAGATGAACAAACAGACAAATTGATTTGTTTGGAATTGCTAATTATATATCATACCTGTCTCTTTAAAAAAAAAAAAAAAAAAAAGTCTAGAACAGTGCATTCGAATCCTAGGGTCTTCCACCATTGAGCCCATGAACTGGAACTTAACCCCAACTGGTCCAGCGACCACCTGCCCCTAATTTCCAAAAAAAAAAAAAAACATTTTATATATATACATATATATATATATACACACACACACAGTCTATGAAAAAGGAAAGTTTTCATGGCAGAGGGACCATAAACAGACAAAGACCAGCTGAGCAGTGAGGATGACAGCCTGCAGGTCAGTGACATACACGGGCCAATGACGGCGCCATCTACGTTTCAGCACAGAGCCAGCATGGGAAGGTAACACTCAGAGGCCAGAGATTACAGGCAGCCACACATGACACGGTTCCCCTATTAAACTGAATGGCAGGAGGAAGATGACAGAGTTAGGAAAACAGCAGGAAGACAGCCGCACGGAGGTGACAAAATATCAAGGTGTCGACTGGGAGGGCTCCTCTGTTTAAACATGAACTCAGAGGGAAAAAATAACCTTCTCTTATGCAAACAGAGAGCTGCTGCGTTGTCTGCATGCTGGCTGGCCAGCCACACTTACCTAGCTGGTTCCATTGTCTGTTTTACCCAGAATTCTTAAGCTCTTAGAACAGAATAAATAAAAAAATTAGAAACACTTGACGCCACACATTTTTTTCTCTTAATAAAACACAGCCTGAATTTCGGGAAGAAAACTTAGGACCACAAAAGAGTATCTGTGCCCACTGACCCGCTATGGCACCCTGCGGATCCCCAGACCGGCATCGCAGGACGGAGCCGTCTAGCGCTTCCGCGTCTCAGGGGCGGCTCAGAGGCAGTGCTAAGTGCTGGGTGGAGCCGGGGTGTGACCAGCCCGCAGAACCCAACAGGGATACCGCCCTGCCACCTTCAGAAGTCAGCGTCGTGATTAATACGTGTAGGAAATGCCGCTGAGGGCGTCCTCCCACGCGGCAGGGGAAAGACGACAAATTTAAAAACGCAGGATTTCATTTCTTCTGGTGATTCTCAGCACATCACAATAAAAAAAACAAGGAAAACGTCTCGACTGCGGAACTCCACAATGAGAAGGGTCTGGGCGAGACCGCCCTGGAGGGGGGGGGGGCAGGGTGCCGTCGCTGAGTCTGTGGCACAGCGCGCCGCATCGGGACCTCGGACGACCTTGCGCGGTGCGTGCTAACCGGCGTGTCATTTCCCCCTTCCGGCTCCCGGTGGAGCAGGAGCGAAGACCCCGAATCCCAAGCGCCATACGCCGGTGCAGGGGGAAGAAAGCCGTCTGGGGATGGGGGGGGGTGACTGGCATGCAGCTAGCCAGAGAGAAACTCCACTGAGAGACGGCAGAATCCTGCCGACGGGCACGTCCTGATGCTCGCTGACTGCGAGACTGACCAACACCGCGAGGCCAAGAAGTGAGCAGTCAGTATCTCGGCGTAGGCGTCATGTGACCGCGCCGGTGAAGCACACCCGCGGCAGAAATGAAAAGCAGAGGAACAAAGGGCTTCTTTGAACGGAGGCTTACAAAGCGAACAAATGGGCAGCGGCTCTGCAATTTGGGTCACGGCTTCAAACTCGCTTTCCGTGCTCTTAACACGGCAGTGGGACTTTTTTTTTGTAAACAAGGAAAGTGCATGAAGGAGAAACAAAATTGTTTCGAAGGCCCAGTAGGGACTGGGGGGGGCTAAGGAACAGGCCGATTTCTGGGAGATGAGACCTGACAGAGATTAAATGAAAGTGAGACACATATCCCCAGCAAACGTGGCTTTTGGCGGTGAAGCAATCTCGGCGTAATCACAGGAGGAAGGATTTAAGAAGAGAGGATGCGTAACGGGGCCCTGGGACCGGCAGAGTGTTCGGCTGGAAACATTAACGGATCAGCGTGCAGACAGGGAGCCTGAGTCTCAGAAGGTCAGAGGATGGAGGCCTGTTCTCCAGAAAGCTCAGCATGGCCTGCACTGCGGCAGGCGAATAACACAAATCTAATATTAAAATGTCACACAACCTCAAGTCTCTGAGGTTTTCACGATCATATTCGTGCGATCGAGATTAAATCCGCTGTCACGATGGCTCAGTGAGTAACGCTGTCACCTCACGTCTCCCCGGCTGGGGGTCTGAATCCTGCCCCCAACTCTGTGTGGGGAGTTTGCTTTTCGTTTGCATTTTCGCCCCCTTGCTGCACGGGGTTCATTCAGGTACTCCGGTTTCCCTCTGTGGTCTGCGAATGCTCTAAATTGCTCATAGTGCCCGCAACCTTGTGACCTGTGCTGGGTTCCCAACCTCACAGTTACCCTGCACTGGAGAAGCCACTAAGGCATGGATGGCTGGGGGAAGAAAATAAATCCAGCATTACAAAATAGAAATGGATGTTTTACACGTATATGCATGCAAACACGCACTGCACACGGCCATATTCATACGCAGAGGAGGCATCTGCTTCAGGGTCTGTGCATCATTCCAAAATTCAGCGTGTAATTGCTAATGTTCAGAAACAGGCGTACAGTATGTCATGAGTGAGAAGCCCTAGAACTCAGTCCCGTCCGCTGTCCATCCATCCATCCTCTAACGCTGATCCTGATCTGGGTTGGAGGGGAGCCACACCTGGCAATATCCCCCCACCTCTGAAGGCATCACTAACCTCTGTCCCCCCAATGTGTTCTGCACACAAAGGGGCTCCATTACATACAGACATAAACGCTACTCTAAGCACAACAAAGACTTCTGCAATGACTCTTCTTAGGAATCACCTCCTTTCGCCAGGGTGTTTCACTCTTGGTCATATTATGTGGATGTAAAAAAATGAAAAGGAAGCTGAATTAGGAACTAGTATATTTATGCGTGTCAATGTGAACGTGTGTGCGAGGGTGTGACTTTCACCAGCTGATGCCGTGTGCACTGCTTCTGATCCGGCCACCGGCACAGAGGCCCAAGAATGGCTTGTTTTCAGTTTTCCTGCAAATAAACAGACGGTGACTGAAAGGTCACTGTCTGCGAGCACATCTGCCCAGAATGAGAAAGAGTACTGAAGCATACAACAAAGCGATGGCACACCCCCGACAATCCAGATTACTTTGGCTATGCGACTGAGTGTGCCAAAGATAATGGCATTTCCCACATGGCCAGTGTATTACCGGATTCGGTCGTCATGTGACTGGTCACGTGACTAGTCATGTGACCGCAGGCCCAGGAAGAGAAGGGGCTCGCTGCTGAGTGGGAGCGAGACCTGTGTTCACTGAACCACCTCACTGGTCTCTCGACTTTGAAATTTGACCTTTTGGTGTCTGGCGTGATGCATCGCTGGTTTTTTGGCTCATCTTGCTTTAGTCCTCAGGGAAAAAAAAAAATAAAAAATCACACGTAAAGCCTTATTATTACCTCTTTTGAGAAATCAGCTCACCGAAACGCCTGCCCGAGTAGCCTGGGCAACAGCAGAACATTTCCTGACAGTTTGAGGGTGAATGCACTTATAGTCGCCGTGGAAATGTCAGGAGGCCACATCACCGCTGCGTTTTCCTGTACTGGGTCTACCGAACACATCAGGGTGTAGCACGTGTTTGGGTCTACATCATACATCAGGATGTTTCTGGGTAATGAGGTGTTCTGTGGACCGAAGCACGGCCTAATTTTAACAGCAATTAAACACCAGCCAAGGGCCTAAAGTGAATCCAGGCACCTGCACTAATACAGCTATTGTTTCTGTTTGACAATAAAAGAACCTGATGTCATAGAAAATTGAGAGATCTTCTATAGAGAGCCAACACCCCGTAGCCATATGGCGTTCTTAATGCTATCAAGTTTCGCTAACCTTTTGGAGTCATACATAAGACCTTCATAAAACCTCTACAAGTCATGCATCATTCATAAGGACAGTGCAGAAGAACGTGTGGCGCATTTCAGACAAAACTGCTGTTAGGACCTAAATGAAACGCATGGCCTGGAGCTCTATAGTTACCTGGCCTGTTGCCTGACCATCTATGGCCAAAAAGTCCCAGAGCCTCCCACCTGCATGGAGCGATGGCTCCCTGTCCTTTGCAGATGCTTCGTTCCTCATTCACCTGCCTCCGACCGCTCCCCAAAATGAGACCACATTAGAGGGCAAAAGTGAAAGGGAATTCCCTACTGGGGCAGCGCCCCTCACGTGCCACGCACCCCGGGCACCTGGCAGCGCACTTCCACAATTCACAAAAGGAAATCCAATTACACGCCTCTCGGCAGAATCACCAGTGACTATTACAAGTGTGTCCCAAGGTGACACAAAGGGCCGTGCCACGTCACACTCCTCCAGCCAGTAGGGGGTTGTTTTTTTTTGTAGTCTTTCATAAATTCTAACATTTAATTCCTGCGTTTTCTCAGTGGGAACAAAAAAATTACAAACACTGCAGATCCCTTTCAAAGCCTGCGGGGGGGGTACATGAACTATCTAAGACACGAACTATCTAACTATCTAGGACATGAACTATCTAAGACACTATCTAAGAACTATCTAAGTTGGGTCTGCTGTTCCCAGTCATTCTCCTCTCTCCCCAAATGGACATGCAGTAGTGCCAAAATGACTTAGACCAATGTTTCCCATCCCAGTCCATCAGCTCCAGTGCACCTTCGGTGTTCCTGATTGGCTGGGAGCTGGGAGGGAGCAAAAATGTGGACTGTCCGGTGTTCCCCGAGGACTGGGTTGGGAAACACTGACTTAGACAATACGGGAGGGGGTGGTCAGCATGCACACGCCAAAGTCAGGTAATAAACCCGCCAAAGTCAGGTAATAAACCCGCCAGGTCCTGTACGGGATCTCCATGTGACCTTGCACTATAGATATCTAGGCCCAGGAGCCATTCCATCCTCGCACCTCTGTGTCACACCCCGTTGATTATTTTCGCCCCCCCCCCCACCCCGGAAGCTGATCTCACAAGCACAGACTGTCCCAAGAAAAAGCACATTTCGGAATCGCAGGTGCTGCCGACTCTCGTTCCCTGTCCCAACATGCCGCGGCCAACGTGGGAAAAGCTTTTTAGCTCACCAGATGGGGGCTTGGGACCGTTCCCTGAATGCCGACGGAGAGGCATTTCTCGCGAGAAGCTCCATGAACATTAACAGCAGGCTGAGCCCAGCGGGGGCCCGTGAGCCCGAGGACTGCGCTCACGCGGTCCGTCTGGCCCGCGGTCGTCCGCTCGATGTCCCGGGTGAGGATGTGCCGCGGCCTTGAGCCGCTCGCCACAGCTGCTGCTGACTCTGCTGGTTATCTTCTGCCAATTAATCCCAGGTGAGGGAAACTTGTGCTGCTCTACATGCACTCCCACTGGCACAGCCTCCCATCCAGAGATGACTTTAACGTTCTGAAGCTAAAACACTGTCACCAATGGACCGGCGCCGCAGTGGAATTGCCAGATGGGTTATGAGGCTCATTCCAAGCCAAATAAAATGAAAAATAAATTTTATAAATTAAAGAAAATAAAATTCAGTACAGGCTCCATTTCATACGGCACATTGGTTCATTTGCTTTCCCATCAAACAGCTTAAACGTGGATATCACTGGACCAGCATGACAGGGATAAGGCTAAGACCATTCAGTGCAGTTTCCTGTAGAGTTTGCTGTACAGAGCGAGCAGTACTCTACACAACATGAATACTGAGAAGGAATTTCCCGCTGCCAGAAGAGGGCCGAGTACATCATCAGGAACGCCAGCCACCCAGCTCACGACCTCTTCACACTCCTGCCCTCGAGAAAGTGCATCAGCACCCGCACCACCCAGTGCATAAGCAGACCCGCACCACCCAGTGCATCAGCACCCGCACCACCCAGTGCATAAGCAGACCCGCACCATCCAGTGCATCAGCACCCGCACCACCCAGTGCAGGGACAGCTTCCATCTCCAAGCCATCCAATCGCTACATACCAGTGTTCTGCCCGGTCCCCACTGTATTGCATACTGTCGCTAAATTTCCATCTCTTCATTGCATATTTATGGCTTCCCCCGCCATAACGCATGCCTTTTGTACTGCCTCCTTTCTTACTGCACTGCCGTTTGTCCCATTGTCCCCATGCACCTGTCCCCTACCCTGAAACTGTGGCAGCAGCATTTCAATGTGTTCCTCCCAACACGTGACCAGAAAAAAACTAGCTAAAAAACAGAGAACATGTAAATCCTAGGAGCTCAAAGACGCATGGGAGCACTCCTGCTTCTGTACACAGAAAGGATCCTCCATCACATAATTATTTACAGACTAAAAGTAGCATGCAAAGGACAGCTGACCAGCAGCCTCTGCCCATAGCAGCCAGAATACAAAACACCAAGCTCACAGTAGATATTTTTCATGCCTGTTTTTAATAGTCTATAACAGGAGTTTGAGTTGACATCACGCCCATTACTAATGTGAGAATTAACATACAACTAGGACTGCTTGATTATGGCAAAAATAATAATCATGCTTATTTTGGTCAATACTATGATCACAATAACTGAACACGATAACTAATTGATTGGAAATATCACACATTTACTGAACCTGGCGAAGTAAAAAGACTCGTCTTTTTAACAGTGGATTTCCGTCTCAAAAATCGAAATCTAAAAACTCCAAATATAATTCAGGTGCGAAACGAATAAAAAGGTGCAGAAATGTGGCGCGGCGGACACGAGACAAAACGGGAACATCACTGCAAGACAAAACAGGAGCATCACTGCAAGACAAAAAAAGGGAGCATCACTGCAAGACAAAAAAAGGGAGCATCACTGCAAGACCAAACAGGAGGATCACTGCAAGACCAAACGGGAGCATCACTGCGAGACAAAAAAAAGGGAGCATCACTGCAAGACAAAAAAGGGGAGCATCACTGCAAGACAAAAAAGGGGAGCATCACTGCAAGACCAAACGGGAGGATCACTGCAAGACCAAACAGGAGCATCACTGCGAGACCAAACAGGAGCATCACTGCGAGACAAAAAAAGGGAGCATCACTGCGAGACAAAATGGGAGGATCACTGCGAGACAAAACGGGAGGATCACTGCAAGACAAAACGGGAGCATCACTGCAAGACAAAATGCGGCACAATCGTCCCATCTTGGTTATCGTGTTTTGATAATCGCTGGGAGCCAAAATCATGACTGAAATTAAAATTATATTAATTGGCCTGCGCCACATACAACCCATACATACATCACAGCTCCTGTCTCTAAACCGAGATTTCTGCACAGCTTCCAGAGTGCATTGGTGCTGGGGCACATTCACCCGGTGGTCACACGTTGGGTCAGTTTGCGGGGGGGGGGGGGGGGGGGGGGGGGGGGGGCACGGCCCACATTCGGTATTCAGCGGAGGACACCTCCCTGACACCCGCCGGCAGTGGCAATCCAGGAAGCAGGGAACACTATTCAAAGGGAAGCCCGTCCTGACACCCCTCATAAGCTACCTTTTCTTCTTCCGGAACAGCCTGTCAACATGCCTCGGCAGATTATTCCAACAGGGACGGGTCCCTTCCCAAAGGATGCACACACCTTAGTTACAATCCTACCTTCACCCCACAGGCTGACAGGAGCAGACACATTCCGCCCCATTAGCCGGTGCATCTGAGCTTGCCTGGGAACGAGAGTCACATGACTGGGATTATCCTTATTGATTTGTTCTGCCTGTGCCCTCCCCTTATTGGCAATTTGTAAATATATTGCTGCTTTTTTTCTGACTTGGTCCCCAGCAGCCCGACCCTTTGAATGGATTGTTCCTGTCCCCGTCCTCACACTGGCCCTTGGATCACTGTGTTTGCTTTGGCGTCCGGAAGGCTCTCCCCTGCCGGGTCCTCGTGTATCTCTTCAAAAGGAAAATGACATCTAATCTCATCTCGCTCTTTTAAGGGAAGCCGGCTTGCCGTGCCGGGACGGGGCTGTCTCACAGCACCACGTCCTGGACATGCTAGCAGAAACGGGCCACACGGAGTCCAGTGAGTGACAGCGTGGAGGAGATCCGGCCACGGAACAGAATGACTGTGTAGCATTTTGCCTGCTGACGCTGGCTGGAACTCCCATCATAAAGGGTCCCTTAGATATTTCTTAATGTCACAACGACAGTGACTTCGCATTAAGATAGAGAGGAAGCAAAATCAACCAAAGCTCACGACACTGCTGGGGGTGGCCACATCGACGGCTGCACATTAGTGGAGAATCAGCACAATGGTTACATATATATATATATAAGATCAGCACAATGGTAGCAAACTTCTTATCCCTCTACCGCTGACACCATGACCACCCCCCCCCCCCAAAAGAACTCAGGGAAATGACTGGTGTGTCTCTTAGAGGCTGAACAAGCCATTTCACTACGTCAGACCTCAGACAACACAAAGAAAGAGTAAAGTAATCTGTTATACTTTAAATCTGTCCTGAATGTTTTTCACATTCAAATATTTCCTCTAGGGATCCTCTGTATCTCTTGTTGGCAAACAGTAATTCATGACACTTTGGCAACATTCTGTGGCGAGAGATAATGATGTTGGCCTGGTGTGAGATATAGACCTGACATGGTGAAAAGGTTGTTCACATCTTTTATGAACAGGACCTTATCCAAAACAAGAAGACATAAAGGCTAGGTCATGGCCGGCATTTTCTGTAGCTGACATGCTGCTGATCGGGTCTGATCCATCGATTGGTTGGTTATCAGGAGAGGAAAGGAAGACACAGACGCAGACTGATAGAGAGATCAGCTGCTTATTTCTGCCACCGCCTCTTTGACCATCACGTATTTAACGGGCCCATCTGGGTCCCCATTTATCAACCCGCCGAAGACGAATTCCCCAAACGGCGGGGAGGACGTCACACTGTTTCGGGGAGAGGGCAAGGCAGGCCATCCATCATCTATTCATCTTGGATTCCCTTCTGTCGCAGTCCCGGGCACAGCCTGGTGAAAGAGGCCGAGGGAGGCCTGAGCTGAGCCATGTCCAAGCCTACAGTGCAACACGTCACGTGGCCTGAACCACAGCGTGTGAGCGAATGGCAGGTGTTAATCGGCACAGGGCCTGTCCACTCCACCCCCGCACACAGCCACATTCCCATGTCTCTGGGCACACAGAAAACGTGTCATGCTGGGGCCACGGAGAAATCACACACATCCAAGTCACTCAAATATTCTCTGTTATTGGGAAAATATGACTGCATGGGTCGTTCTCCCAATAAACCCAGCAGAAATTAATAAAACTGCGACTGAGAAGGGAGATACTGTATCGCGTCTCTAAAAGCAAGGCAGTAATTGTCTTCCAGAAAGGTGGCTATAATTCAGCAGCTATTCCAAAAAGTCAGAGTGGTCATGTAATCCTCTTACTCCATAAAAGCCTTTGTTCATGCAAATTAAATAATGAAATAGTGAAACATCCTTACATTGAAGCCCATCAGGAGACACTGAGATGAATGTGTAGTGGAGGCTAATTACTTGTAAACGTGTGACACGGCTGAGGAGACAGAAATGATTGGGCTGGTCTGTGGTCCTCTGGTGAAATGCCTGTTAAAGGCAATACCATCAAAGTGCTTAGTAATCAATAAACCGGCCAAGCCACTGATTAGCCTGCGCTGGGCAGCAGAAGGCTGGTGCCCACTTGGGGATGGTGTAATTGTGAGGTCTGTGGAAGGACCTACGCGTAAGGGCTTGATAAAGGGGCAGAAGCCTCGTTACTGGTCATAAATGCCATGAATCCATCCTCCATTCATTTCTTAATTAACCCAGTAAAACTGCACTGTGCTGAAGTACAGGTGACAGGCTGCCCACGCAGCAGTGCTGGAGGCCCGGATGCTGATGTTGGCAGAGCCAGACACTCCCTGTCCTCTACCTCGCACAGCTGCTTGTGGGGGCTAAGCTCATCTTGATATCCGAAGTGCTCTCGACCTCAAACTGTGACCTCACCAGATCCATTTCATTGCAATACTTGCAATAATCAGTCACACTACAGGGAAATAAACAACCGGGCTTAAGCCGGGAGACAGGGTGAGTCCTTCTGCTGTGAAAGCATCTTCGACCGAGAAGCCCCACAGATTAGCCTGCATCTTCTGGTCAAGAAATGCAGAGTAGATACTCACTGCATCAAGCTCCCATCTGGGTACTGGATCTGCTCAAGGCTACATACCTTCAGTGCAAAGCTATTCATGTTTCTTAAACTGTTCAGAGGCAGCATTACTGCTTGTCTTTGTATTTTCACATACAAACAAACAATGATACACTGCAGCATGGCACCTGTAGCACACCATCAAGGCTGTGGGTTTGATTCTGAGTGAGTGGAGTTTGCAGACGTGTGGAGCTCTGTGGTGTTCATCCTGGGTCCAAATGGTGGTAGTTAGGTGAACTGGTGTCTCAAAATTGCTTATAGCATGATATTTTGAGTGTGTGGTCTATGATGGACAGGCATCCCCTGCCTTGTGTCCTGTGACGGACGGGCGTCCCCTGCCTTGTGTCCTGTGACGGACGGGCGTCCCCTGCCTCGTGTCCTGTGACGGACGGGCGTCCCCTGCCCCGTGTCCTGTGACGGACGGGCGTCCCCTGCCCCGTGTCCTGTGACGGACGGGCGTCCCCTGCCTTGTGTCCTGTGACGGACGGACGTCCCCTGCCCTGTGTCCTGTGACGGACGGGCGTCCCCTGCCTTTGTGTCCCCTGCTTTGCACTCTCTGCTTCTGGGAACAAACTCCAGGCTTACTGTGACCCTACGACAAATAAGCACTTACGACAAAATACATAGAACACTACTGGGTAACAGAAGGAATCTGTACTAAAGACCTAAATAATTCAGTGATTTTTGAGCCTCACCATCCCAATCGCAGTGAAACGGCCCCAGCAATAGTTGTGAGCTGGTCCAAGTGACGTTTTAAGAGTCTTTCTACATGCCTAGATGACAGCCACTAAAATAAAAACCTTGGAGACCTGCTCTGCCTTTTTTGGTTGGTCCCATCTCACAGGCTAACAAATGCCATCGGCAAGTGTCACAACACGGAGGGTGTGGGTAGGAGATTCAGGTACGGGACAGACATGAATGGGGGGGGGGGGGGGGGGGGGGGGGGGGGGGGGGGGGGGGGGGGAGTCTTAGGAGGCAGCCAAGTTGGTGTGTGAAGGAGGGCAGCACCACCTAGGCTTTGGGAAGATCTGAGGAATGCGATGATGGTGCTCACTGAGCCAGCCTTCACACGCACGCAGGCACGCACACACAAACAAGCACACAGTCTATGCATTCTCCATTCATTTCTATGGCCTTATCCCAACTATAATAACCGTAACCCCTACCCAGCCCTAAGCTGAACTCCAAGTCACCAAACATAATACAAGACTTTTGGCATTTTTACTTTTTTGATTGCAGTCACGGATTTTTATAAAAGTGAAAAATGACCTCTCTAGTCACATTTTATGAAGATTTGGTCTGTACACGTACACACACACATACACACACACACATACATACACACACACACTCTTTTCAATGCCATGTCCCCTTCCATTGCACTGCATGTCATTACTGTGATAAATCTGCACCCCCCCAGAAGGATTTACTGCAGCAGCCTCTGCTCCCAGACTATTCATTTGTTTGATAGGAATAAAAGAGCCCCCCCCCCCCCCCCCAAGCCCACTCTCTTCAGCAAGCTAAAGGGGACGCAACCCGGGAACTCAGGTTCTGGAACTAAGGTGGGAAAGGGCCTGCTGGTTCTGCCCCGGGGGCTCATTTGGACTTTCAGGTACACAGCAGGAGCCACAGCTCCCTCACGAGGCAAAGATTATAAAAAAAAACAGCAGGAGAACAAAAACACGCCGAGTCGCTTCACTTAAAAGAGCCGAAAGACCAAAGAAATCACCATTTAGTTTGATATATATCCCCAGCCAATGTGCCTCGAGTGAAGCGTCTTTCCTTTGGTTCTCAATCCTGCTATCAGCCATTGTCTCTCTTACCATCACGGGCCCCCTTCGCATGCATTTGTATTCATTCATTTATTTTTACAATGTGACGGTGTTTGCGAGTCTCCCCCATTCATCATGCCTGTCCTACAGAGCCATCCCATGCGAGATGCAAAGGGTGCATTACGTTTGCTAACAGTGGCAGCGCCCTCCTTCAGGAGCAGGCCGGGGATGTAAAATCCACAAGGCTAAATCTTAGGGGCAATCCACCCCGCCTCTGCTGCCCCAGGCTTGGAATATGGGCCCCCCAAGGGCCGAGCTGGGGGCTCTGTCTCCACAGCCGCCATCTCTGGGGCTTAATCCTATTTATCCTTATCATCCTTCCCCCCTCCCCCACCCCAGGGCTGCTAAAACAGCCCCCATAAAGGAGGAAAAGCCGCCAGGCTGCTGCTCACCCACACCCCCCCCCCTCCCTCTCCTCAGATCAATGAAGACTCCCACAAGCATTCAGATCTAGTGGGGGTTCCAAATATAAACATATATAATATATACATTTTATATATTATATTATAAATATAGAATAACGTGTCAAATTCTGCTTATATGTAATCACATTTGACAGAAAAGGATTACTTGTTTCCCTATCAAGGACTGGCATCCATTCTTGGGGTACCCTCCTTTGTGCTGAGCGATCCCTAAATGAGCTTGATGACTAATAAGTGGGCGGATGATGCGGTTGTGTTATAGGAAACTGTGTACTAAGCAAAACAATCCATGACCAATACACAGGTCAGATCCATCACACGGAGTGTCTCATTAAGGCAGAGGACATGTCTCAGAAGTTCCCCCTTGGGGAGTATCACAGGCTGGTATATTCCGGGCCAGACAAAGCTCTCGGTGGCACCAGAGGGTCATGCAATTAGTATAAGGCTGCCGTCAGCCTCACTGCAAGTCGGGGAGGCACGGCCGAGTCAATACCAGGTTGCCACGGCAATTAGCACTGCTGGAGTTTCAGCCGGAGTTTACCGCATGTGGTGGGTGGGGGCGATTCCACACCCTCAAGGCTCACTTCCTGTCTCCAACTCAAAGGCCTCATTGTTTTAGGGTATCACGGCAGTCTTCCCCGACCGTGGCTCACTGCCTGCTGCTTGCCCCCCCCCCCCCCCCCCCCCATCACTCACTACATCCTCACTCCTGGGACGTGTGCAAACCTGGCAGCAGAGGTGTGGCTTGGGGCCAACTTCACGTTAAGCTAGACAGACCCACCACTACCTCAAAAACACCCCCAGCCTCGGCAGAACTATGCGGAGGCCTGCTGCTTTTTGTAACATACCCCTGATCCTTCAGGCCATCTGTCTGCGTGCCCCAGGGGGCCCAACGTCCCTCGGTGGTGGGGGGGGGGGGGGGTACCCTTTCCGGTTTCCAGAACTACCTCGCATTAGACAAAGTAACACCCCCACCTCCCTGTATTAATGTCTCTCAAAAAAGGTCAACAAGAAGACAGGCCAAGGTTTCCACAGTACATTTCCAGGGTTCCTCCATGCTTAGCCACGACAAACACGAGAGAAGTGAAGAATCAGTCGCAGTCCAGTCAGAAGGCCCTTCGGGGTTTGGATTTCAGAACAGAGACGTTTAGGTTAACCAGGCACATGGCTTTCCATGAGCAGAGCAAAGAGGACCACTTTGACTTCCCTTTGAGGGAAACACCCACTTGCACAAAATTCCCCCAGACCTTGAAAGCCACTCTGGCTCCTCCCAGGTCCATGAACTTCTCCGTGTATGTCACTGACCCGCTTCCTCATTAAAACAGGTAGACTGCCACCAGAGGTCTACATGGTCCGTGACATAAAAGGCCAGAGTTATTAACCAGCCCGAGTCAGTCACACGAATCCCTGGATGTCATTCCCACTGGGCTGTGAAAGGTGAACACGCCGCGCCAGCTCCATGGCCCTGCCTCGAGATTCGCTTTGTGTAGAGAGCACATGGTCTTCGGTCCCATTGACTTCACCGTTCATGCCTATAATAGAAGTGTGGGGGGTGGGGGGGGGCGGGGGGGAGAGAGGCGTCCCTGAGACAATAAGCACCTTCTCTTTCAGACAGGATGAAGCAATCTACTCACTCCTTTCACACAGGAGGCCGACGCTCAGAAACAGGTTGATATTAAAGATTTAAAAAAAAAAAGAAAAGAGCCAGATCGCCAAAAACCACGCAGCCAACATGCAGCCACCCGTGATCAGTACACCAGTACTTAGGAATGGCTAAATCATTGTCTCGATTTACGGTAAGCAGAGCCCAGAAAGCACTTTAATAACCGGTGTTAGGGGGTACTAAGCTGGCCCAATTCTCTAATGGGGCGGGGGGGGGAGGGGGCACGCCACAGGAAGTCATCGCAAACGTTCACAACGACGGATAAGCTCGCTGGCGTTCCTGGCTCACGTCTGCCGTCCCACCTCGGTCTGAAACGTCGGGCGGCGCGTATCGGACATGCGCGTCGAGCTGTCATTACGCGTGACATCAAGACGCCGCGCGATCTGGTGCGTTCTCGCACATCTGAGGGCCGACGCGGGACTGCGTGACACAAAGGCGAGGCTCCGTCTGAAGAGGAAACCGTCCATATTGAGCTGCATGTGTCGCTTCTCTCAAGTTTCAGAAAGAAGCACTCGAGTGCGTATAGAGATACGGCAGCATGGGTGATATTAGACGTGTAGCTCCGGCTCCAATACCGCTTACACTGGTACCCGGGCATTCATCGGAAGGTCAGCCTAGCTGCACTTACGCCTATTCGACTCCGCGGCAGCTTCATGCTTGCAATGTGCTATTTGCCTCACATGTGCACTTGTACTTTGCAGAAAAGCTAAATGAAGTAAATGTAATGCAAATACCTTAGTGTTTGGTAGTTATACCAAAAGATGCTGCAACGACTAACTCACACTACCCCTGTTTAAACTCATCTCCGATGTTCCAAGATATTTAAATTCATCTCCGGTTTTCTGAGATGTGTAAACTCATCTCTGATGCTCTGGGATGTTCAAATTCTGAGATGTTCCAGCTTCTCTATAATGTTCCGAGACGTTCAAACTCCTCTCATTTGTTCTTAGACACTGAAGATCATCGCCGAACCTTTGGTTTTCTTGGTCACGTCACAAATAATGCAGAAAGTATCCGTCCCACAGGTGGAAATATTACAGCCACACCGGCCAGCAGAAAGAGCGGAGCCCGGTTCATCTCCATCCTGTGCATAAAAGAACCTCCTTTTCTTTCATAAGCAAACAGACGACTGTGAGGTGAGGTCTATGAAGTCATCCGGAGGCCGGGACAGACGTGTCCCCCTCGCTCGGCGTCTCTCGCAGCTTTCCGACCGCACCGGATGTGCAGGTGTCCCAGCAGCTGGCCAAGGATCAGCGGAGCCAGCTGCTTAGCGGCACCCAGAGGTGCTGACCGTCATCTGGCTGGTGTAGCTTTTTGGGCTACGATCCAACATGCTAATGAAGCCGCTGGATCTTCCCCGAATTGTTGCTCTGTACCACATAACAAAAATATGTCTGCTGTCAGTTACTTTATTTAAATTTTGGGGGGAAAGAAAAACAGAAAAAAAAAAATAATCCATGACAAGGAAAAATGGGTGAGCCTGGAGAGTATCCTAGGAAACACAGGATGCTGCAGGTGACACCCGGGACAGGATGGCAGTCTCTCACACAGCATGTACTCTCACACATGCAGTCATGCAGTACAGGAAAGAAAGAGTCATCTAACTGCATGTTCTTGGACTGCACAAGGCAGCTACGGTACCAGGGGGAAACTGCAGGTACAGGGGAAAACACGCAAACCACAGACACGAAGAGCCGGGGCACCCGGAATCTCAATGCGCTGCAAGCTTCAGTTTGAAATTTGATGGAAGCACCTACCACAACAATATCATATTCAGGATAGGTACATCTAACAATGTGATATTGTCACCCGAGTTTGTAGACGTGCCTCGAGGGAGTGGAGTTCCACCTGACCTTGTGACTGAAAAAAATGCAGCCATTTGAAGGGCAGGTGCCTATGTTCATAGCAGTGCCATGAGACAGAGCAACACTGGATGGCCTAGGCATCCCATCCTCAAGTTTATGAAGATAAGCTGTCATTTACGGCCTTGGCAGGCATTGTGTGTTCCGGGTGATTACAGTGATCCAGAGACAAACAGGATACCAGCCTCATCTGCGTAGCACATTTCCTGGGTGGGTCTGCGCTCCAGAAAGAGCTGGGGACATCCATATGGCTGTTCTTTAACCTAGTCATGTTTCCAGATGTAAAAATCCATATCCCAATCTACACAACAGCCAGAAAGATGATTCCTGCATTCAAAACCCTCAAGAAGGAGAGAAACAATCTATGGAGCAAGTTCCATCAGAGAAGCTAAATTGCCTCTCAGGCTTTCTGCAGGACAGTGGCATTTATGCAGCTCGGCTCCCTTCCTCCTAGCCTGGATCCCCTTCCCAGGACACCCTAAGAAGGAGGCCAGCAGCCTGCCCTACAGCAGAGACCCCCGGAAAAGCTTGGCAAGCCCTGCAGAGCGCACACGCTCATAAATGACTTCATCACTGCACCAGAACATTATTTTTAAATGAAACGCTTGAATCCGTCTGTGATCATTCCTTGCATTTGGCTACACCATATATTTATTTGACGGTTATTAGCGTTTCTTTGCATCCATACAATGTGAGAAGCTTGACTGTGCAAGGACTGATGAAGGACATTTATCATTTATTCCACCTTTCAGAGAAAAAAAAAAGCAACCAAAATAAATGGTTTTTATATTAGTCATGAAAAACAGGGGGGAAGGAATACAAGCACGTAAAACTAAGAAATTCTTCTTATAAAAATGATATGTTATACAATGACGTGTATTTACACTTCAAACACACGATGCCACGTAAACACTTTTCATCTAGCAATTAATCACTGGTCCACAGTAACCCCCCCTAACCATAAATAATACATCAGTACAGGATTACCGCCTTATAAGCCCTGTGTGGCTGTCCTGGGGCCAGTCTGCTCCAAGCGTGTTAATTGGACAGCACACCCATGCAGTCACTGATGGCCCCATTCCTCAGATTTACACCAATGTAACCGAACTGAGATCTGCTCTGTCACATGGGTCCCCCCCCCCCCCCACACACACACACACACATTTATATCCCCATCTTAGTGAGGACTGCCCATTCATTTCTATGGGAAAAACCCTAATCCCAGTCACGACACCCTTTACCCCTACCCAGCCCTAACCTTAACCCAAATACAAGACTTTTGGCATTTTTGCAGTTTTAGTTTTTTGATTTTATAAAAATCTGCTAATTACAGATTTTCTAAAAATTAAGTCTGACCTCACTAGTCACACTAGTCCTTTGGCCCTCACAAGTGTAACAAAACCTGGTACACACACACACACAGTTACATTTGCTATCTTTTCCTGTAATGAACATGATACATGATTATACAATATATTCTTTTTCATTAGGCACATATGCCTCATCCCTCTCTTGGTATAAGTCTGTATAAACAAAGCCCCCCCACCCATCAAAAAGGATGCGACAGTCATCTGCAGCCACTCGCTGACAACACGCATCCACCAACACAACCCCCCTCCTTGCCTTCAGGGAGGCGAGGTCCAATTATGCACTGCAGGGGAGGCTCCGTATGTAACGTGTGGGGTTAGTCTGGCTCGCCGTGGGGAGAGAGGGGGCATGGCAGACCCCACCCCCATCTGCTAGGGTCACATTTGCCCCACGCTTTGTGGCAGAGCTCCCTACAAATGCACAGCTCTTTTTTCTGCAGAATGCCAAATGCATAAAGACCCTGGACTCCAACACACTCGATATTACAGCCTGCATCCCAGTGAGCCGTCCACCATACCTAAGTATCGCCGCTCTACCATGTGACCTCCGACCAGCAACATTTCACTGTTTCTGAGCCTTTGAATGCGGAGGCAGTCTTATCATTTCTGATCCTCATTTCAGAATAAACCAATAAACTGCATGCATACAATCTTCTTACCACACAGTAACCAAAGCACCAGCAAAACACTCAAACGGCAAACTACCAAACCTCACCGTTAAAAAATCACAGGTACTCTGCGGCTGGTTTGAACTAAAATCTTTGACTGGCCCCCGGGTTTTGCCATCATACGGGGATCCACTTCGCTGTCCATATAGCACAGCTGAAGACGTAAACATCCAAGGTCAATAATCGCTCAAAACGGCCCGTCGTCACCGTAGCAACAGAATCCCTTCCCCAGAGACTGTAAACTCAGAGGCACGGTGGTGGAACCTTCCAGGACGGATGCTCAATGCGTTACACGGCAGCTCAGAGGACTGGCCGGGGAATGACGAGCAAGCTGATTGGATCATCGCCACCTCCGTCTCAAGGCTCTCTGACCAGGACCGGGGGCTGGCTGACACTCCCCACATGGCTGACAGCTCTGTACTGCGCATCACCTCTCAGTAGCTGCTGTCTCCAAATGATGAAGGCAAGGTCACCGGCCCACATGTTCCTCGCACCCTGCCCACACCTCCCCTCCTGAGACCCAGCATGGGATGAGTTCTGGAAAGAAGGGTGTGGCACCATCTTGTTGGGACATGGTCTCCACGAGCCCTGCAATCGAACACTTGCAACTTGCATTATTCAGGGGCTCACAAGGCAGCGGCCAGCGAAAGTGTCACGTGTGAAACATCACCCAGGGGGATGGCCGCGGAGGGACCCGGCCGGCCCGACACACGCCCGCACCTTTGATCCGATTGGGCGGGACTGGCAAACACGTCTCAACCTTCTTTGTTACCAGGAAAATGGCCACGGCCTTGTAGAAGACAACAGACCCCGCCACCTGCTCCGATGCTCAGAGACGGCGTGCCGGTTTGAGAAAGTGCGGTCTGTTTGCACTGAAGGCCATGAATGTCAATGTCAGCATGGTACGTGACAGCCCAAGTCCCGGAGGAGACCCAACATGTTTGCGAGATCAAAAGATCATTACCACACTGCTCCCCTCTCTCTCGCTCGCTCTTACTCCCCCTCTCTGTGGGGAACTTCAAAGCCACTCTGAAGTTTGAGAGAACGAGGGACAGATGAAGATAAAGTGATGGATCTAAAAACGGCCCTTGGAAATGTGGCGGAGGCTGGGGTACGCCCCTGCAGCCTCGGCCCCGCCTCGCGGAGGCTGGGGTACGCGCCTGCAGCCTCGGCTCCGCCTCGCCGAGGTTGGGGTACGCGCCTGCAGCCTCGGCTCCGCCTCGCCGAGGTTGGGGTACGCGCCTGCAGCCTCGGCTCCGCCTCGCCGAGGTTGGGGTACGCGCCTGCAGCCTCGGCTCCGCCTCGCC
>JAODKL010000107.1:28615429-28629003 GCA_026780765.1 Petrocephalus schoutedeni
GCTCCGCCTCCCGGAGGTTGGGGTACGCCCCTGCAGCCTCGGCTCCGCCTCCCAGAGGTTGGGGTACGCCCCTGCAGCCTCGGCTCCGCCTCCCGGAGGTTGGGGTACGCGCCTGCAGCCTCGGCTCCGCCTCCCGGAGGTTGGGGTACGCCCCTGCAGCCTCGGCTCCGCCTCCCGGAGGTTGGGGTACGCCCCTGCAGCCTCGGCTCCGCCTTGCTGAAGGAAGCTTCTATGTGTGCCAGCTCCCTCTATCTTTGAAACGCCAAACATTCACCAAAAATGAACCCTAACAGCCCCGGTGCAAAAATTCCCACTTATTTATTCACACAAAAGTCGGCTCCAGTGAGTTAAATAATCTGCTTTTGTCTTTAAACGGTATTCTACCTGAACTGAAAAAGCCCCGAAAATCGCTGCTGAAATGTTCCTGAGAGACAAGTAAAATCTCTCTTTTCAATTATAAATGATACAACTCATATTAAAAGGTGAAAATGAATTACCAAAAAATTATAAATAACTTATGCATGATATTAAATCATCTGCGTGTTGAAAGGTCCATGTTCTTAATTTTTAAACAAATCCTTAGTTTAACTTCTGTATTATTGGACGAGTTACTGTCCAATCCAGCCCATTTATACACATCTGTAAGAATAAAGAGGATCATAAAGCAAATGACTATTAAAATTAAAAATCGAACCGGTGAGCCTGGAACACAATTTTGAAAGGAATACTTTCAGAACATTTGGAAAATTGATTTACACAATGGATCAAACGACCCCCTTAATGAAACAGGTAAAGTAACAGGCAAATGACCAAATGCCAAAGCAGAACCTTGTTGCCAAGGGTTTTTAACACGAATGCTTATAGACAGTTATAGCCGCACCTACAATCCTAGAAATACTACATGTGCAAAAAGTTGTATACCAAAATAAACGCTAATATTGAATTCAATTAATTACATGATGAGTTTCAACTAGTCAACTGAAGGGAACATGTTTTTAACAAATGCCACCCAGCACCATCAGAAAGGCGTTGGCATGGACGGCCTCCCCATCCCACTATTGTTCGCCTCCAACCATTATTCAGCCTCGTCACACACAAGTCTGAAAGGCACAGTCGCCTAATCATCATCCTCTAAGATTTGAAGGGTTTAGAGACAGATCCACCAAGGAAGGGTGGTGGGGGGCATTTACTATAGGATAAATCAGCTGATTTGGAGAGAGCCAGGGCCGGGCCATTCATCTCGTGTTGAGAAGCAGTGGATGGCTGTGGGGCAGTGAATGGCTGCGGGACAGGGGATGGCTGCGGGGCAGTGGGTGACTGTGGGACAGTGGGTGGCTGTGGGACAGGGGATGGCTGTGGGACAGGGGATGGCTGTGGGACAGGGGATGGCTGTGGGACAGTGGGTGACTGTGGGACAGTGAATGGCCGCGGGACAGGGGATGGCCGCGGGACAGGGGATGGCCGCGGGAAAGTGGGTGGCTGCGGGACAGGGGATGGCTGCGGGACAGGGGATGGCTGCGGGACAGAGGGCGACTGCAAGATGGAATTGCTGCAGGACAAAGAATGGCTACTAGACAATGGACAAGTGGAGGAGCACGGATGCTCGCAATGATGGTAGAGCACCACCAACAACAATCGCGCAGAAAGCCAGCAAGGGCGTCTTCTCCAATTACTCATCACATCACACAAGATCAGGCAAATAAAATACAGTGTACCTGCTAGTCAGGCTTTCTGCAGTCTGGACCAGTCATGGATCCTGGAGGCACTACAGACTTGAACTGGGACCCGTGCGCCATTAGGAACCACTTCCTGTGACCATAGATATGAAGAGGTGGGACACACACAGAAAGACGGCTCTCCATTTCATGAGGACTGCACCCCTGAGATATGTCTAGCACATCTCACCTTAAGCCTTCCGCCGATAACCAATCACCATGTGGCAGACAAGTGACACAGCTGGTTGGCTCTTGGCAGCATTAGTCTGTAGGGGCCACAGCCACAAGCAGTGCACTCCTTCCCAACCGGCCATTGAAACATTACAACGGTTACAGGACACACAGTAACCCACTGAAACATCCTGGTAAGGGCTCCCAGGTTGCCCCAAGGGCGATGCGTTATTTTTAAAGCGTTGAACGAGAGGGCAGCCACCCCTTTACATTTTTAGCAGACACTTTTATCCCAAGCGACAAACATTTTTAAGAAGCAGGGTCAGATGGTACCTTGAGCAGCTGGGGGTTAAGGGCCATGCCCAGGGGCCCAACGAGAAAATTACTCTGCAGACCGTAGGATTTGAACTGGCTACCTTTCAGCCACAGATACAGAAGACTAACCTGCTACTGCACTGCCTGCTCATATTTCATATGCAAACAGCACTAGGAGAGCTAAGAGACGTACCGATGGTCTGAATAAGGTCCATTTCACAGTACAGCCTTCGTTTCAGCTCTCATTCATAATATTTGTAGGCCGGCTAAAGCCTCCAGGAAGATAAAACAGGGAGGAGAAATGGGGCGTGAGCTGAAGTGGAGATGACCGGGATCAGGGTTCGAGGTAACTGGGGAAGGAGAAGGACATTCACCGCACTGTTTAACCTCCACATGGAACTTCAGGTCCAACACAAAAAAACTAGGTGCGTGATTTTTTTTTTACAAAGCAGTGTGTCAAAAGGCAGGTTCATGGAAGAAGTTAATGCCCAGAAATGTATGCAGTCATTGTGAAGTAAAACCTGCCTTTCTGAGTGAATACCAGGCTAAGAAAGACCCCCCCCCCAAAAACCTCAACCCACGGCAACAAAGATTGACTTTAATAGTCTGATCTAACTTTGAAACACAGAGGACAATGTGCTATCGGACGCACTGTGAGGAAAACACTTTGCATAAATCACACTCGAGCATCTACAGACATTTCCGAGACATTTAAAAACAGCCATGCTAGTATCATGCATAAAAGTAGACTTTGACTAAGGCCTGCAGCAGTAGGTGATTTTGAGGCAGATAACGCAAGATCTTGTCACAGAGGGCATTTATATACCCGTTTAATGCACTGCCCTGGGATTCTTCTGTATTTTTCCTTTTGTGTGACCAGATTTATATAAAGAACACAGCTGGCTGCCGTATTATTTGATGTTCTGACTTCATTCTGAACAGGTTTTCGGGGTTTTAAGCCTCTGTAGAAAGTCTTAATGAACAGTTCGTTCTTGCGTCATCAATTCATTTTAATCTCCCGGGGGGATTTTCTTATTAATTATATCGTTGCTTTCCAGCTGCCCGCTTTCCAGAACTCCGGTACAGCTGACGCTTTGAAAACGGATCTGTGCATCAGCGTTTATGGCGCACGCAAATAAAACGGGACAAGCCGGCAAGGAAAAAAGAAGCAATCGATAATTAATTACGCATTGATCGGGAGCAGAAACGAGGAGCGAAAGTCAGAGGTAGCTAATGAGGAGCCTGATAATGCAGGCGCAGTTACGGCTTCGCGTTTAAGAGAAATGCCTGCCTTTTAAAGCGGGGCCATTAAGATAAAGAAACGTGCGGGCGTCCCCATTTGTGAAGTGATAATAATAATCGAAATGCTGTATCGATTTGTTCTTCCTTAAGGTTTATTACACTGTACTGTCTCGGCGAAGGCTGTAGAGCGGATGGATAATTAGACACGGGGAGCTTCACACACGACAAAACAAAACCCTCCTCCCAGCAAAGCGGCATAAAGCGCGATATTTAACAAACACTTTGCGTGCCCGTCACACCCCCAAATAAAGTCACTGGGAATGATTAATTAAAATGCATTGGGAAGACTATGATTCCTTCGGCGCGGGTAGTCATTGCAACGCTTATTTGGGTGCGTAATTAATAACGCTCGTTAAGGCAAAACAAGAGGAGCTTTGAGTAAATTAAACGTGTATTAGGGGCTGCCGGGGCTGCCGATCTCACTAATTGCCGTCTGTATGATGCGTCGGCAGCCGTGCAGGCACGTCGGCGCCCCGTAAGGATCCGTTAGACGGCGTTCCCGGTCGTTTTACTGCCGATCCCCAACTTTCCCTTGCAGGTGCGCGTCTAAGTGGAGATCAAACGCGGATCGGAGACAAAAGCGGATCCGGCGCCGCTGACAGCCCGACAGTCGGGCACTAAACGCGCAGATTTGCCTCCGCTTCATCCGACCGCTGACAGTAAAGCGCGCTGACAAACTCCCCACATTCCCCCGAAAGTGTCCCGTTAGGGCACCCGCACCCAAAGATCAATGCTCCGTGCCCCCTTCACGGTGTTCCACGTTAAAGCCGCATGTCTGTGCGCAGTACGCGCACACCGATGCCTTTTCTCGCCGATCATCGCATCGTCGTTATATTATTTCCGCTGTGCATTTGCGGCTTTGGGGGGGGGTAAGCTTGTAAAATGCCTGCGCATCGTACCTGGCACGGCGACAGCGCCCGGTCCATCCGGCACCTGCGGGCTTCGGGTAGGAGGACTGTACGCTGGCTAGGCTTGGGGGGACCCGAAACCGGGGCTAAAGCGTCAGCGTGCACAACTACCCCCAAAACAGCAATCATATATACATATATATTACGTGCCATTTATTTTTTGAAAAGCAAAATTAAATCATGTCGTTTCCCGTATATCCGGTGCTTTTGCGATCGCTCCGGCACGGTCAAAGCCGCCCTTTACCCGTTAATCTCCGGGCAACCGGAGACAATGCCCCCTTAATCCGCCGCTTTAATCCGGCTAGCTACACCTGCCCGGCGGCTCCTTCGCAGGGCTCTCCGCCGCCGGTGCCCGCGGTGCTCTCGGAACCGGCCCGCCGAACCTCCGCTCACCTCTTTCCGCTCCGTTAATACGCTGCTCCGGTTCGGCGGGCCGCTCGCAGGGTAGCGGCGGTGTGGCTCCGGACGGGCCCGTGCACTGCCGTCCTCTCCCCGGCGCAGATCGGCGGCTTGCCCCAGCGCTGCGCTCCGCTCTGCTCCGGTCGCTCGGCGCTGAAGTGCTGGACAGCGCATTGAGCGGCGTCGGTAATAGAGAGCGAGGCGGACGGCGCAAAAGCACAGCGCCCTCTGCAGGCCCGGAGGCGCAGCTGCAGCGAGTCTCCTGCCTGCAGAACTGCGCGTGGACGCTGGGCGACGAGGGCCCGTGTAGTAAACGGCAGCACAACAGGGCGCGGGGGCGTTCCTTTTTCCATCTCTTAAATAGGTGTTTAATTCTGCTTTGTAAATATTTAGACATTAGCCGTGTTCTTTAATCAAGTTCGCAAAGCAATTTGCATACAATACTAATCTCGCTTTATTTATATTAAAGTCCTGGTTTTAACTTAAAATATATTAAATGTTATACGAGAAATTTCGTAATCAAATTGGATATAACGAAATAACGGCTCTTCAGTTATACTGTTCCGCAGAAAATATTATTTACTGTGCCATAAATATATTGTGCAGTAGATGTATGCATAAATATAAACCAATACCCATACAAACAAATCCAATGCGAAAGAGGTTTATTAATGAAACTGGATCATTTCACATGAGAATCATTAGTATGTGCAGTTTAGAGCGAGGTACGTTTGATGCGACGGAACCTTGGCGATTTTACGCAGGCGCTTATGGCCAAAGTAGTACGTTCGGGTATCTGTCCCCATCTAGTGGACGGTGTTAGCGTGCGGCGTACCCGCCATGTTACTCACGTACTAGCAGCGGGACAATGTGAAATGTCAGGTACCGAATAATCATATTCCAAACTATTGTCACTATTGTTTAATATGGTAATTTAGCTGAATTTCTGTACTAGATGGAAATGTGTGCATATATACACCTAACTGGAGCGAGCGTCATTCAAAATGCAGTGTATTTAAACTGTATAAATGTCTTTTTTACGGCGCCCGTGCCACGCTAATGCTGAGAAACAGCCGGATTGTACGCCTGATACCCTCCCCCGGGTGTGTCGTGCCTCCGTTCAGCGGCACTCCTGCTAAGGGTGAGTTCAGAACCTTGGACAGCACCCCACGCCGGGTCCGGATATCTTTCTGCCCCAGAGCAATACGAACAGCAGATTTATTTATTTGTCTTTTTAAGAGCGGGCTGTACAAATTCCTCTGCTTTATTCTCCAATATGGCATTAAGTCTCTGCAACTAAAACTACTCTGCTGACCAATTAAAGATTTAAAATATAAGCATACTGATATCGCATTATTTCGCATTTTAACGTGTATCCTGCGCATCCTGAGCAGAACGGTTTTAATTACATCGCCTGAGACACAATGACAAAAATTATAGATATAATAAAAGGAGCAATGTTACCATGGCAATAAATCAATAAAATGCAGGCAGCACAGGGCACATTCTGGATGGGAAGCCGGTCCATCTCAGGGCGAACACATACATGCTAACAGAATAATGGCAAGTTAGAGATGCAGGTTCATCTGGTTGAAGTTTTTGGACGGTGGCAGGGAACCCACCAACAAAGTGAGAGCATGTGTTCTCTCATGCACAGAAAAAGACTGGAATTTGAAGGCACAGCCACATAGATGTTTGGTAGCAGTGTTATCTATTGATCCGCCCCTTTTTATTTTTAACTTTTATTTTTCCAATAAGATTTTGTAATTATTTGATAATAGATTAAACAAATAAACCCCAAAAGAACCAAAAATGTAAATAGATTTAAGGTGGAAAGTAAACCAGGATGGAACAAATGGATTTTAAAATGATATATTTGTTTCCACAGCAATACAATAAAAGACAACTTTCACAAAATGTGATTGTTGTGGCCATTCAAATCCTGGTCCACATGTACCTGTACTGACAGAGAGACCATAAGTCACTTCAGAACACTTGAACCTTCCATGAATTACAGGAAAGAATCTGTAGGACGAAGAGTCAAATAAAAAGGAATGTTCACAGTTGGAGGTGCCCCCGCCAGACTCCACCCTCATCAGGTCATGCTCCTTGCTAGGCCCCGCCCCCTGTCAGGCTCCACCTTCATCAGACCACACCCCTTGCCCGGCCCAGCCCTTTGCCCGGCTCCACCCTCATCAGACCACGCCCATTACCCGGCCCCACCCTTTTGCCAGGCTCCACCCCTCGGTACTCAGTATGAGTTAAGGGCGCCGCCTGCTGTCAGCCCAGGCCTGGGTTACTAGGAGTACTCGCTGGGTGGGGGGGCTTGGGTCACAGCCATGGCGGCCTGCTCCGGGACCAGGCTGGGGTCAGTCAGAATCGAGGTGGAGGTGCTCAGAAGACGGAGTGAACTCAGGACGGCTGTGGGACAGGGACAGAGGTAAAACTGTTAAGCCAAAAGAACTCCTAAATAATTATACACTGAGACAAACTACCGTAAGACTAATTAACATGGTCAAACAGCCATTACAGGCAGATCTCAACTGACTTAAGTGATCCGTTCCACAAACCCTTAAGTAAGGCAAATTTTATGTAAGTAGGATTTACCTTCTCAGACCATTTCAAAACACCATATAGCAAGAAACACAAATTAAAAATATACTAGTAATACATACTAAAGAACATAAATGAAAAGATAAATTTCCTCACAGACGCGTCGTCGTTTTCCATCAGCTGTGTTTAGTGGTTTTTAAATGCATAAGAAGCTGATTGGTTGGATTAATACACTTCTGAATTCTTAAAGTCACCCTTTCAGAAACTCAGGTTGTCACATCTGGAGCCCGGCGGGGTGGGCACAGCCTCTCACCGGGTCGTAGTGCCGGCAGGGAGCAGTGCCGTTCCAGCCAGGACAGGGTGGTACGGCACAGGTCCTCCACACTGGCAGTGGACACCATCCCGTTGTAGGACTCGAAGAGAGGCTCGATGATGATGCTGAACTGCCAGCAGGGAGGGTTAGGGAAAGCAGACTCGTGGGGAAGGCTGCTCCGGGCCTTCTGTCCCAAAGAAGCACCAAAACCCTGTCTGGCCACTGAACAGAAGCCCACATTTTCTGGGACCCTCGACTAAGCTGAAGAACCATGGAGCTGCTCTATCTTCATCAAAGGTGGACAGTTCAGGTCCAGAAAGTAAAAATCCAGACCAAGGTTTTGATTTGATCAACCAATTGAGCATAAAGAGTCACAGTCATAGTGTTCAACTGGTTGGTTGGAACAAGCTATCCACCGCTGATCTTCACCGACCTTTGCTTGGTTACGGCCGCTTGGCAACACTGGTTGCTCTTAAGCTTGTTTCGCTAGAACCTAGTACTCCTGGTATTTTTGATTTGAATAGCTCGTCCGGTTATACTTTCTGTAATAGCAGAGTTCATGATCCAGTGCTGAATCCAACTTTGCTTAAACTATTGATTTTCAAACCTTTTACTGGTCACTCAAACCCACACAGACACACACACCCACACAAACACGCAGACAGACACACACACCCACATACTCAAACCCACAAACACAGACCCATGATGAGGATACGATCCAGAACTTCCAGTTCTGCAGCGTCTGTGCGCGGATATAGTCCTGGAACATCGCCCTCATGTGGTCAAAGCGCTGCCGCGTGATGGGAACGCCCGTGGCGGGCAGCTGCTGCTGGCACAGGCTGTACAGCGAGAGAGGCAGAGCGCATGCAGCTGGGAGTTCAAGGCCCAGAAAAAGGCCTGCACTTTGTGACATGCACCTGTGCTCCCATTTGTTAGAATATTATGTGAATATTCATGAGCTATATGCGTATAATACATACATTAATAATTATTCTAGATAGACAGACAAAAAGGCGCTTCGACCCGACCATACGCCTGTCAGCGGCAGCCTACATTTCCGCTCGGCCCATCAGGTACGTACTTGATGGCTGAGTTGAGGCCCACGATCTCATCACGCAGCCTCTGTGCCTCCTCGTGGAGCTGGGCTCGCTCTTGCTGCACCTTCACGATGTACTCAGCCGTCTTCTGCAGCGTTGTGGCCTTGCTGATCTGTGGGGGGGGTAAGTTGAGCGTAACACCAGGCCAGATGGGGTGTGAAGCAGCACGTGCTCTGGCACAGGATGCCAGTGACTTGCCAATCTCTCCATACTACACAAGATTCATAAGGAAGTTTTCCAGCAAGTTCTTCAGTACTTTTGCAATTCAATTAATTTGTATATAGCGCCTTTCCTGACATAGCTGCCCCAGGGCGCCTAACACTGACAGACCACAGTACAACAGAGGAGATGGATCCCCTTGGGGTCAGAGGTCAAACCCTCACGGACATGCCAACAGCAGACATGTCAGTGAAGGGCGTGAGTTCCGTGTTACGCCTGCTGGTGAGTAAACCCTGTGGACACACCGGCAGTGTTTTTATTCACTTTCACCCTGGCACCGCCCCCCACCCCTGGAGCCCACCTTCACTCCTGGCTGCGCGCTCAGCGTCGTCACAAGGCTCTGCAGCGTGTCGAAGCCCAGCTTGATGTTGAAACGGCGTTTCTGCTCCGCCGAGATGTGCGTTATCCTCCGGCTCTCCGTCTGTGGGGCGTCACGGGGGTCGTGAGCCACGACAAAATGCCAAGCGTAGCTTCGATGTGACAACGAAAGCCAGTCAGATCCCAGGCCTCTGCAGTCATCTAGCCTAACTTCCCTTGGGTGATAACCAATCACGGTCAGGCAGGTGTCCAAACAGCACTATCCAAAGTAGTTGTGATGCCTTCACTATTCCTGCGATGTGTCTGTTCATGAGCGAGAAATAAATGCTCACAAGAAACAAGCAGGTGGTGAAAGTAAAGAAGATGGACAAGAAACACCTCTTTCAAAAGAGGAGGTGGTGAGGAGAGGGAGAGGCCCACCTTGGCGGCTTCCATCTTGGGCTGCCTGGGGAAGGGCTGTGATGTCGGCTGCAAGCCTGAACTTCTTTCTGCTGGGACTGTAGCGGATATTTGACCAGAATTCCCAGAGAAAACAACTGCAAATATAAAAAAAAAAAACAACTCAAGGCACAAATTGCAACAGGAGACATACCCAGCAAGCATCATGTGCATCGGGCCTCTTCGGCATTCAGTCCGACTGGGTACAAGCAACAACAGACGCCAAAAAGAAACCCTCATAGACAAGGAAGACCTTTCACTCAAAGTGTTCCAAAAAAACAAGCCATAAGTACGCGTTTCCGCAAAAGCCCGTTGTGTATGCAGGTTTTCGCTGAGACTCCCTAATTAGATTACTAATTAGAGGGCTGATTGGCTGAAGAGTCCTTACACCTGGGTTTGAACAGCTGACATAAAAAGGTTATCCCAAAAACCTGCATACACAACGGCCCTTTGCAGATAAGATTGGACACCCCTGGGTTAAGGCATGAACTACAGCCTCTCTCTAAACCTGACTTCTGCAGGCCAATCTTGGTATTGCGGCTGACCTGGGTCAGCCTCTAACATGACGATATGCACGCGGATCGGGCCCCAGGGGGAACTACTCCTCACCTGTCAGGGCAGTCCTCTCGCTGCCATAACTCTGTACCGGGGACAGCTGCTCCGTCTTGGGGACAAGCAGAGGCGCGCAGACGGGCAGGGAATTCTGGGACAGCAGGGCGGATATGGCGGAGCCCTGTGAGAGGCCGGGCCGCGGCCCCACAGGGGCCCGAGGGGGGCTGTGCTGCCTTGGGGCCACAGCACCACCAGCCTGGCGGGACAAACCCACAGGAAGGCGGGACATTAGCGGACACATATGTCACATACATATAACCAGGGGCCCCTTTGCAGGACCCCCACTCAAAAAGTGGCTTTGGAGCACTCTGCTTCCCCGGTGCAGTGACTGCTTCTGGCCAACAGGGGACCTCCAATCCTCAGGGGCCTCACGCAAATGTATGTTTTGAATGGTGGTAAACACTGCCACTGCCAATAGAGCAAATCCAGTCCTGAACACGACATGGGGAGGGGATGCAAAGAGACACGGATCCTCTGAAGTGAATTCCTGGGATGTGAAAAATTACTGAGAGCAGCTGCACTTATGGAGCTTTTCCACTGTCACCAACCAGAGCCGTACCCAAGCCATACTCAAGCTGTACCTGAGCCGTACTCAAGCTGTACCTGAGCTATACCCAAGCCATACTCAAGCTGTACCTGAGCCGTACTCAAGCTGTACCTGAGCCGTACTCAAGCTGTACCTGAGCCGTACCCAAGCCATACTCAAGCTGTACCCGAGCCGTACTCAAGCTGTACCAGAGCCGTACCCAAGCTGTACCTGAGCCGTACCCAAGCTGTACCAGAGCCGTACCCAAGCTGTACCAGAGCCGTACCCAAGCTGTACCTGAGCCGTACTCAAGCTGTACCTGAGCTGTACCCAAGCCGTACTCAAGCTGTACCCAAGCCATACTCAAGCTGTACCTGAGCCGTACCCAAGCCGTACTCAAGCTGTACCTGAGCCGTACCCAAGCTGTACCGAGAACAGGCAATTTCCCATCATAACGTATGTGTACCCAAACCATACCTGAGCTGTACCCAAGCTGTTCCTGAGCCATACCCGAGCCATGTGGGTAATTGGCAATTTTCCATTGTAAAG
The DNA here is from genome assembly GCA_026780765.1 of Petrocephalus schoutedeni. Taxonomy (NCBI): domain Eukaryota; kingdom Metazoa; phylum Chordata; class Actinopteri; order Osteoglossiformes; family Mormyridae; genus Petrocephalus; species Petrocephalus schoutedeni. The sequence continues at coordinate 28,626,868 of JAODKL010000107.1, forward strand.
TATGCGAGCCGTATCTGAGCCATATCTGAGCCATATCCGAGCCGTACCCGAGCCATACCAGAGCCATAGCACGAACTGACGATTTTCCACTGTAAAGTATGTGAGCTGCACCCGAGTCATACCTGAACCATACCTGAGCCATACCCGAGCCTTACCTGATCTGGTCCACAAACTGGCGATTTTCCATTGTAAAGTATACAAGGTGTACCCGAGCTATACCGAAGCCATACTGCAAACTGACAATTCCTATTGTAAAGTATGCGAGCCATACCCAAAACCGTACCCGAGCCATACCTGAGTCATACCCAAAGCCGTACCCGAGCCATACCCAAAGCCAGACCTGAGCCATACCCAAAGCCGTACCCGAGCCATACCTGAGCCGTACCCGAGCCATACCCGAGCCATACCTGAGCCATACCCAAAGCCGTGCCCGAGCCATACCCAAAGCCGTGCCCGAGCCATACCCAAAGCTGTACCCGAGCCATACCTGAGCCATACCCAAAGCTGTACCCGAGCCATACCTGAGCCATACCCAAAGCCATACCTGAGCCTAACATTACACGGCAATTCGAACAGAAAATTTGCACAAAAAAAAATCATGATGAACATGATGTGTGAACAATACATAAACGCCACTCGAAACCAGGCAACGCCTTAACTGAGCCGACCCTTCCGTAGTGGGAAACCAAAGCGAACTGTATCTAGTCTCTCTTCACAGTACGTCTCGGTTCCTGTATGCCAGTGGAAAAGCGCCATTAGGGGAAAGTTCTTGATGACCAGTATAAATGGATTAAAACGTAAATCTGTAAAAGAAGTAAAACTGACTGAAACTCACAGGCTGGCCGGGAGCCTCCGCTGACGAGGGGTCAAACCCTAACACTGGCTTACCTGCGGACAGAGACGGAGAGCAAGGGTGATGTCAGGCAGGGTGCCAGGCAAGTCTCCGGGGACACGACATGTGGTGGAGTGTGCAGACGCCTTACGTACGGCCCGGCCTGCTCCCGGACAGCAGCTTCGCCAAGCAGCTGCTTTGCGCCGGGGACGCCGGGGGGGCGGAGCTCTTCAGCCCGGGACTCTTCTGTTTGCATTTGCCCCTGCCGCTGATCCTCTGGGCCGGTGGGAAGCCGAGCTGTGTGGCCAGAGGGGGCGGGGCCGCGTGGGCCGTGGGCGGCGGGCCGAAGCTCGCCGTCGGGTATGGGACGCCGGCGAACACCTCCGGGTCGGGGCAGGCATGTGCCAGCGGGTCCAAGACGCCAGGTGCGGAGCCCGTGTGGGTGATGACTGAGGCGGCGGCCGGTGAGCCGTACCTGTACTTCAGGCAGGCCGCGGCATATAAATCGGAGTTTTCCTGAGCGGCCACAGGGGCGGCGCTCATGAACGGCTGCTGCCCGTAGGGCATCGTCCCGGGCACCAGGCTGGAGCCGGGATACTCGTCCTGCGAGCTGAAGCCCATCTCTCCTTTGTACTTGCCTTCCAGGGTCATGCTGCCGGGGTTAAAGGTCATTTCTGAGGTCAAAGGCTGTCTGTGGTAGTAGGGGTCAGAGGAGGAGACCGGTGCCACCCTGTCTCTGCTCTCCGAGGAAAGGGTAGCCTGCGACAGATGGACACGCACTGATCCAGATGCCCGGAGAAGCATCGCGGCTGTTCCCGGAATGGCAGCCTCGCAGAACAGGGCAGCAAACTGACCTGCAGCAGCTGAGTGTCCACTGGCAGGATCGAGGCTGAAGGCATCAGGCCGGGCAGCACCGGGAAGGAGCCCCCGGGCAGACTCCCAAAACAGCCGTACTCCACAAAGCCAGCCTGTTCCAGAGGCTGACCGCGACAGCTGGAGAAGAAGTCTGCGGAGACGAGAGCAGCAACACAGCCAAACCATGTAATGTCTGATAATCCATACTGTCGGCATCTCCCGGTCGGCGAGCGCCACTGTCCGCTGTATAGTGGAGTATCCGTACACCGCTTTTTGTCTTTAATCCCTCTCATTTCTCGCAGCCCACTTAAACTGCAGACCTGTGACCCCCAGGTTAACAGGGTGAGAATTTTTAGGTTTAGGATGCCGCCCCCACGGTGGCGCAGTGGGTAGCACTTCCGCCTCACACCTCTGGGACCAGGGTTCGAATCCGGCCCAGTTCCATGTGT
>JAODKL010000107.1:28658700-28679124 GCA_026780765.1 Petrocephalus schoutedeni
CTCAGATGGTAGAGCCACTGCCCCGCCTTGCTGACCAGGGTACGTGTGTGTGTGGACCAGGTGAGATCCTCCTGTAGGTGGACGCCAAGGTATTTGAAGGCGCTCATCCTCTCCTCTGTAGCACCATTGATGTGGACCGGTGTGTAAGAGCCCTGCTGCCTCATGCAGTCCACAATCAGCTCCTTTGATTTGCTGATGTTCAGTTGGAGGCTGTTATGCTGACACCACCTTCTCAGGTTCTCCACTCCCTTCACGTAGGCCGACTCATCATTGTTGGAGAAGAGGCCGAGCACGCCTGTGTCGTCAGCAAATTTCACATAGGAATTTGAGCTGAGTGTGGCTACACAGTGGTAGCTGTCGAGGGTGTACAGCAGTGGGCTCAAAACACAGCCTTGTGGAGCTCCCGTGTTGAGGGTGATTGTGCTGGTCAGCTGGTCACTCAGTTCTAGATCCCTCAGCTTGGTGAACAGTCTGAGAGGGACTTTGGTATTGAATGCTGAGCTGTAGTCTATAAACAGCATTCTCACATAATTCCCCCTCTTTCCATTCACATGAGTGAGGGCAGTGTGTAAGACAAGAGAGATGGCATCTTCAATGGATCTGTTGGTGTGGTAGGCAAACTGCAGTAGATCAATAGTGTTAGGGATGGAAGAACAGATGAAGTTCTTAACAAGTCTCTCAAACACCTTCATGACAGGGGATGTTAAGGCCACAGGGCGATAGTTATTGAGGCTTGAGGGCTTGTTACTCTTTGGAATTGGGACTTGTTAAATATACTTTAAGAAAGTGATTGGCCAAGGAGAAAACATTTTGAATAACCAAATACTCCTAAAGATAGGTAGGGGGGAGTGTGTTTAGTTGGAATACAGTTTTCAGCCGAAGTAATGATCTATTTTATCAGTGCTGCCATCTAGGGATCGAATACCACAACATCCGTCCAATATCAATCCACACATTGTTTCTTGAATGAGGACTGGAAGTTTGAAATAGGAAAATAAGTTTGTTTATTTTCTGGCACTTGGAGTAAATTTTTCTTTGAATGTTGTTCTATGATGGTAATCTCAATAGACTGAATTAATTCACTCATTCATACTTAGTACACACTAGTACTAAGCTTCAAAATGAGACCAAACAGATATGTCATGAGAAGCACTGTTTTGTGTAGTATACGTACAAGTTAATTTGACTTCCTCTGACGACCTGTGGAGGATGGGCCCCCCTCTGGGTCTGCTTCCTCCTGAGGTTTCTTCCTTCTAGGGTGTTTTTTCTTGCTACTGTCTCCTCCGGCTTGCTCACTGGGGCCTTTGGGCAGAGATAATGTAAGGCGCTTGGAGACAATGTCATGTTGTGCAAATGCTCTGCACGAATAAAACCAAATAAAACTGAATCGAACTAGATTGGATTGAATCGAACTGAATGTCACATGGCTGATTGGGTCTAGCTGGAACATTGGGGGGGGGGAGGGTCATTGAAGGGTTCATTGAACCCCAACTTCCAAACACTGGACCATACATGTCATACTTAGGTCCCTAAACTTGTTTTCCCCCTTTTTTCAGCAACTTATAAGAACGTATAAGGTTCCTCAACAGCAGTATATGCCAGAGGAGTAGGAAAGTGCCTTTGAGGATGTATCTCATGACCAAGGGGATACCTCTAATGAGGGTGAAGCTTTTAAAGCTCAACCGTTTAATGTTCTTAAATTAAGATTAAGATCCTGGTGCATACAGCAGGAAGAACATAGTGCAGACGGACATGCATATAGTGGCAAAGAGACGGAGTACAAAAGCAGTACACGTAGTGCAGACTAAGTAAATGTAACGCAAACAAACAAATTATATATTCTGAAAAACAGGATATGATATTAAAAATGAGCCTTTAAAGGAGGGAATAATAATTGCATGCAAAACAATTATGCGCTGCTAGAATAGAAAGCATTGGGCTGAGCTTAATGTTCCAGAACCAAGCGTGCATTCATCAATACCGTGCAACTTTGAAGAAAACACAGGAAATGTAACACGTAATTGCACAACACAGTGGAGATCATGATTAATGCCCTTATTTTGTTGCTTATTTGGAGTGGTTTTGGCCATGATGGCCTTAGATATTTACTGAGTGTGCAATGCAGCAATTTCCATTTCGTGCTGCACATATAACAAGATAGTCCCCTATTTTACAAAAGATTTTGTGTGTTGCATCCAGTTGCTCCTGGATACTCTCGTCAGCCCAAATTTCCAGCAAGCACTGGTCCTCTGCCGTAGACCAAAGTGATCCCTTTGCCGCCATGTTTGTTAAATGGCCAGTCACATCAGTGGTGTCACGTTTGCGTACCGTGCTTGGGCACGGTTAGTGATCACACTAGACGCATGACATGCCCAAGTCCGGCTGAACCATGCCCAGATTAGCGTACTGTACCCAGGCTATACACATGGCATGGCTGGATAACTCTGCATGCAGAGCAACACAGACATAAGTGATAAATAAGCTTGACCCCAGCAGTAGCTACTGGATCTTCAGTTTTCCGAGGAGGACTGAAGCTGTCCTGAAGCAGGAGGAGAGCGGCTCTATTCCTGATTAGGTCTGACATATTAATGTTTTTTTAGTGTATACATCTAACCATAAAATGTGCTTATTCAGCCATATCTAGCACTTGACTTTGTATATTTTTATAGTATCGTACATAAGCAGCAATTGGACAGAAAAACAACCAAGAAAGAACACAATCAAGAATGAAACCAAGTAAGAAAAAATGAGTTTAGTCTGAAGACGGGGGAGGGAGGAAGGGAGGAAGGCGGGCAGATGGGGGGGGGGAGAGAGAGAGAGAGAGAGAGAACCAGACGATCAGTGAGCCATCTGCGAGCAGGAGGGACAGTGTGTATACCCTTGTTGGGCCGTGTGGTATGTTTTCATACAAGTTCCTGGAACTGGAAGGACCCCTGAAGACTGCACAATGAAGATCAGCTTCAGTGAGCTGCTGTCAAACTTCTTATTTGAGTACGAGACCCCCCGCCAGGTGCTGGTGAAGAACAAGCGGGTGGGGGTGGTGTGCCGGCTCATCCAGCTGGGGGTCCTGGCCTATATTATCGGGTGAGTCGCATTCCACCTCTCTGGCAGGCAGCTTCACAGTCCAGCATGCTGGGACTACGACCCATTGCTCAGCTCTCTTATCAGAGCAAGAGGGCGTTTATCGCATGTGTGGACATGCAATATTCCGCATTATTCAGAGAGCATATAACAAGAGACAGCACAACTTGCAACGGAACAAACTTTGATCTTAATCCAAAAGAAAATTAGTCCAGTAAACTCTGTGGCAGTCCATATGTCTGATGAATTGTCCTTTGGATGGTTTCCTCACTATTAAAAATAATGCTGTTGTGGGTGTAAAAGGTATTAGAGTGGTGTGTGGTTCTGTGGGTTAGGGCGCTGTGCTTGCCATTGGAATCCTGGGGCTGGCAGACTGATGCTACCGTTGGGCCCCTGAGCAAGGCCCTTACCCCAAAAATTTTGCCGGGTGTGGCACGGGGTGCCTGCACCAAAAAAAAAAGCTGGAATGGTGACATCTGCGCTATGTGTTATCCATCACTTATTTGCATGTCACATCAGTGATATCATGTTACTGTTTGGGTCTGTTAGCCTGTCAGAGTGGGCGCCCTGATGCTAGTTTACCAGCTAGGCAGGCTTCTAATCGAGAAGTCCAAGATGGGGAAGAGGGTGCTGGTGGATTGGCCTCCACTGGAAGTTCAAGGAAGGGGGAGTGGGATTAAGGGGGGGGGTTCGCCAAGAGCGCCATACAAGCTAGAACTGCCACTGCGCTGGCTGACCCTGCATTGTGACCCCCCTATCTTGCTCTCACAGTGTGATAACAACATTCTTAGAGATTACCCAAAGTTACCCATCATGCAACCCTGCAGGAAGCCAGGGAGCATGAGCTTAGATGGCAGTCCGATGGCTGGCAGGAAGCTCCTCGCCGACATATGCACAAATACAGAATGTTTTCCCCAGAAAAAATGCTATCAGAACTGCACACAGTTAGGGCACAAAATCAAACTCTTTATGCAGACATACTATTTTGTGGGACACCCTACACAAGGCATGAGATAGGGGACACCCTGGACGGGATGCCAGTCCATCACAGGCCGCGGGGCAGGGGACACCCTGAACGGGATGCCAGCCCATCACAGAGCACAGGGCAGGGGACACCCTGGACGGGATGCCAGTCCACCACAGAGCACAGGGCAGGGGACACCCTGGACGGGATGCCAGTCCATCACAGAGCACAGGGCAGGGGACACCCTGGATGGGATGCCAGTCCATCACCAGGCACAGGGCAGGGGACACCCTGGATGGGAAGCCAGTCCCTCTTGGGGGGCAATTCTCAAATGCCATTTCACCTAACTGCACATCTCATTCCAACAAGTCCCACAGACAGAGTCGGGGCAAGATTTGAACCTTCCTGACCTGACTGCTTTGGGGATGCAAGGCTATAATTATCTAAACATCATTTAAAAAAAGTTTGACATTTTTACTTTTGGTTGTAGGCCCTGCCGGAACCTCACATCAGATAGAGGCCTGGTCTGCTTTTCCTAGCCTGCTGGTTAGTCAGGGTTAGTTAGGCACTGATGATGATAATAACCCCCCCAACCTCGGCTGTGTCAGGAAGGTGGGTGGTCGTGAGGTTTTTTTTTGTTTCCTGACGAACATAGTCAGAGGGGATGACGAGCGTATTATCTCCAAGAGAAGCTCTAGATGGGAGATATTATTGCAAGTCAATTTAAGAAACGAGGCTGCGTAACTAATGTGGTGAGCTCCTAGCATTTATACACCGCATCTCAGTGTCTGTGGGGAAATGGCTTATTTACAGGCACGACAGGACGACACGCAACTGCAAGTGGCCATGCACCCCAATGCCTGACTGGTGTCGCTTCTGGGAGATTGTATTACAGCAGTAGAGGCCTGCGGCCGTAGAAACCAGAGACACACGCATGTGTTTGTCTGGGTAACACAAATAAAAAGTCATATGAGCAAAGCAGCCTGTTGTGTGACATGCCAAATAACTGGTACTCTTCTATATTGAAGAGGCATGAGAAGCTACCCCTGAGTTCCCCACCTCCTGGGTTTCGTGCTGTTATTTGCCTTTCGATGATATTCTAATGATCTGTGTTCTGATGGAAAACCGCAGCCTTGTTTATCAAGCTGCTTGTACGTCACTGACCAGGTTCCCACAGACTAACATCAAATTCCGTTACCAAAGGTTTTTCCATTTCACAGTAAAGGTGGACTTGGAATTTCCTGGTACAGAGATTATGGAAGGACAATTAAATAATCCATGTACAATAGGTATCCACCTTCCCATTATCTTGCAGTGGTATGAGGCTTAGGTTATAGACCAAGAGGTTGTCGGTTCAAATCCCATCTACTACCACCAGTGGGTCCTTGATCAAGACCCCTAACCCCAAGTTGCTCCCAGGAGAGTGTAATTCCCTGTAACTGGGAAATGTAAGTCGCTCTGGATAAGTGTGTCAGCTAAATGCTGTAAATGAAGAACCCTTACAAATGAAGATACTGTCATTCCTTTTTGTGTTTTTGCTGAAAAAAATGTGTGACATCTGGAAAGCTAGAGAAAGTCATTGTGTTGCTTGCAGGTGGCTAACTAATTTGTATCAAAACGAGAACGTGAAGCTCACTTTCAATTTAAATTCAAACTGAAATTTCAATTCAATTCAATTAATTTTTACATAGGGCCTCTCACTACAGAATCACTTTATGTGGGTGTATTGTGATACATTACAAGATCATTGATCAAGAGAAATGTCTTCTTTACATGATCACCCCAACCCCCCCCTCCCCCCAATCCCCACCAAGACCCATCACGTTAGAAGGGCAGACGGACAGGAAAGGCACCAGGAAACAGCTAAACTATCCATAAAAAGTGCCACAATGCCCCCCCGAAAGGAAACAAACCACATCACTGGCAGGAGCCCTCCGACCTCTGGCCATCCCCGAATGAGCCCAGCTGGCCTTACGTACACTGCAGCAGGTATTCTGAGCCATCAGGGCCAGCTGGGAGCCATCTTCCCAAACTCAGGGCCGCCACTGCCTGTTTACTCTGAATGCCAGGCCTAGGGTTTCCCCGGCCACTCATGCACCCACCCGCCATTCGCTTGGCATCTCCTGGCCTCTAGATAGAGGTGAAATACACGGCCAAGTGCAAGGCAACATTTATGGGGAAGAGGGGAGTAGAAGGTTTGGGGAAGACCGGCGACCTGGAGGTTTTGGCAGTCTGACAGGTGGCTGCCTATGCTGCCAAATGGGTTGACCAGCATCGCCTTGGCCTACAGGTGGGTGTTTATCTATGAGAAGGGCTACCAGTCCACGGACACGGCGATTAGCTCCGTCATGACGAAGATGAAAGGAATCGGCACCACCAGGGAGAACGGCACAGAGCGCGTCTGGGACGTAGGGGATTACGTCTTCCCAGTGCAGGTGAGCCATCCCCCGCCAGCAGACCTGAGAGGCATCTGTTTCCCATCTCTGGGTGACGGAATATGCCCTGACACGACAGCGGGGAACGTTTGCCAGTTTGCCGCACGAGAGATTCCGGGATGACGCCGAATGTCATGTGACAGCCGGATGCCATCTTTGGCGAGATCATGAGGGAAAGAATGGCACGGATGTCAATAGAATGACCAGAACTATGGCAAACACGAGGTACTGCCAAGAAACTGGGCTGTAATCGTAGGAAACCGCGAATGCAAGATGTGATTTTTGTAACGTGTGCGTCATATATTTGCAGATTAAAGAGAATCTCACAAGATCACTGTTCAGATAGAAGGAAATGATTGCCTGTTAATGCGAAGCAGGATCGTAGCGTGCTATTGTACAAGGTGACTTTCTTCCTCTTTAGGGGGACTCGTCGTTTGTGGTGATGACAAACTACATCATGACAGAGGGGCAGCAGCAGGGTACATGCCCGGAGGTAAATGCTGGAGACGCCGTGGACTCACTCAGTGCACCTCTTCTGTTTATCATTTCTCTCTGCGGCAGGGTGACCAACAAGCTCACAACTCTTCCTGCTGACACCTTTGCTCCACCTGCAGAGGGTGTACAGAGTATTTGTAACATTTCAAAAACGTATTAGTTGATATTCAACAATTAATATAATGTCGGCTGAGTATGTAATCAAATTCAATTAAACTATTCCACGAATGTGTAGGTATGTTCATGAATCGTTACATATACTCTGTATTCTGTGTATTCTGTTAAGCACCTAAAGTCACAGTGAAAGACATGAATTGTTGTATCTCAACTAAGTTGAAATGCTGCAAATATTCTGTAGGTGGCGCATCCAAATGAAGTGTGACCCTCTTTCTTTTACACATAGAACATAAGCACATTGTGTCGTTGTACAATCACACAATACAGATGGATACCTTGCTGGACTTGCGCGCTGTATAAAAAGTCAACTGCTTGTCACTTGTTATGACAAATGCACTCGGTAGCCAGTTTGGTAGGTACACCAACTTCATAAGGCAAATAACCTGGTCCACTGAACAAAAAAGATCCAATCAATTGCATTACTATGCGCAAAAGCACGTTGTTGATCAGAGAATGTCCAGATTAAAAGCTAATTAAAATTAAAAGGAAGGCCACAAGTGAAAAAATAACAACTCAGTACTCAGTGTTGTGCAGAAGAACTATTCTGAACACACAACTCTTCAACCCTTGAATTGGCTCTGGAACTAAAAGGGGGACCTATCTGCATACATCCTAATACAGGTCTGGTACTATTCTGTACTAGCTAGGTAATAAAGTGGGTCCTGTGTGGTACTAGATAGCTAGGGGTACCTAATAAAGTGGGTCCTGCATGGTACTAGTTAACTAGGGGTAACTAATAAAGTGGGTCCTCCATGGTACTAGCTAGCTAGGGGTAACTAATAAAGTGGGTCTTACATGGCACTAACTATTAGGGGTAGCTAATAAAGTGGGTCCTACATGGTATTAGCGAGCTAGAGGTATCTCATAAAGTGATTCCTGCATGGTACTAGCTACTAGGGTTATCTAATAAAGCGGGTCCTACTTGGTACTAGCTAGCTAGAAGTACATAATAAAGCAAGCCCTGTATGTTACTAGTTAGCTAGGGGTACCTGATAAGGTGTTCCCTACATGGCACTAACTACTTGGGTTATCTAATAAAGCAGGTTCTACATAGTACTGGCTAGCTAGGGGTACCAGATAAAGTGGGTCCTGCGTGGTACTAGCTAGTTAGGGGAACCAGATAAAGTGGGTCCTGTATGGTGTAGCTAGTTAGGAGTACTTGATATGGTGGGTCCTACATGGTACTAGTTACCTAAGTGGATCTAATCCAGTGTCCGCTTAGTGTAACTCCATGAATATGAAATCTTTTTGTTAGTATTGTTTTAAACAGTTAATGAAAGGAAACATTACTTTTTGTGCATCAGTACAGGTACACCGGAATTTTTCGCGTGCAAAGTCCGATCCAGTGGGCCACCAGCCCCCTTTCCCTCCTTGCTGTGCTACGAATAGAAATGTCCTATTTGCATATTATATGCCCAAGCATACAAATTATGTTTATGGGTCAGTGAAGGGCTAAGCAAAATGCTGAATATTTGCTTGGTGTTTACGCCGAATATAGCAGCTGGAAATGAATGGCTGCCTGGGGTAGTGGGGGAGTGGGTGCAAACCCGTGGTGCCCCCTATAGCTGTAGAGACACCTTGACTCATTCACAGCTGTCTGTCTTTTCACACTCCAGCCGCAGTCTAATTGCACGTCGGACCAGGGGTGCAAAGGAGGGACATTCAAACGTATGGGACAAGGTAAATTGTGGCCATTTAGCAGACTGTGAATGAAAATGCAATGTCATGACAGCGACCGGACCTTCGGCAAACACTGCAGCATGTCAGCCCAGTTATCCGGCACCCAGGGACACCAGGCCTGTTGACCGAAGGTGGAGGTTTCTGTAACGGATGCTCACTCTAAGTTTGCACTGCGGTCTTTACAAATATTTACTGTGGCCGAAGTCGCCACAACACGTAGTGGTGCGCCACTCATCCCCAGGGGGAAGGCTTTTCCAAGAAACTGCCGAATCCCGGGGCAAAGGGGGGGGGATGACTCTGCGGAGCCTGGCACCTAACTGGATCCGCCACCCGTGTGTGATTGGATAAACGGCCGGAATCAGGAAACTCTCCTCTTCTCTGCCTCATTCAGAGGCAGGGTTGCCCCTAGGGACACTGAGCCCCCAACCCAGACCGATCATATTATGTTCCGAATTTTTAGAGCCCTGTCACTAGCATGACCAGTCATCCGGATTTTGTCGGGACAGTCCGGTTTACCCACCCTCTGTCCGGACTGCTGTCGGGTGTCCTCATTTTAGCCCCCTTCTCCCTCCCTCTATCCACCTCCCCATAAACAACTAGCAGTACTCTCTCCCACCCAAAAACACATGAAACACCCGCAAATACATATACTACGGAAGCCCAGAATGCCCGTGCTCGCAAGTATTTTATTAATGCCGTTATCGATATAACGAGATATTTCTTGGCTTCTGTAGTATGTGTGTGATATATACACCCCCCCCCCCCCCCCCCCCCCCCCCACACCTCCAACATCTTTTCTGGGTATCCTCCTTTCTGTGATGCTGGTGGAGACTCTACCTGTACTTTTCCCCCGTCCCGAGATAACTTTCGTTTTGGGGGAAGCTGAAATCGACGCGGCTCCCGCGTCAGGTAGCAGCTGCTCTTATTTGCGCGGATTCCTCAGTGTTTGCACGGCGGCGTTACACACGCACGCCGCGCGAGAGGCAGCCGAGACGGCCGCGAAGCAGAGGGCGAGCTTCATTTTCACGGCAATACTGCTTGTCTTAGTCTCCTGCCGGGCACAGACTCAGTCAGGCAGAAACACAAATAGACCCATAAAAACAGCACGCTGCATGTGCTGTAACCAGATACTGCTGCCCTCCGCGTTATCTAGTAAAACATCTCTTTCTCGTCCCCCCAGGGGAGCTGACCGGGAAGTGTCTCACGGAGGTTGGACAGTGTCAGATTCTAGCCTGGTGCCCCACTGAGAACAACTCTAAGACCCCTGAGTAAGACCCCCCCCCCATACATACAGACACCAGTGTCCCTCCACCATTACTGATGTCTCTTTCTTTATGTCCACGTGAAGCCCGGCCCTTCTGATGGCATCGGAAAGCTTCACGCTTTTCATCAAAAACTCGATCACCTTTCCGGAATTTGAAGTCTCCAGGTAGGTGAAACTAACAGCTTTGTATTGTGCCCCCTAGATCAGAACTGGTTAAAGCCTATGCTAATTCCTTTCCATAAAACTTCCATACCTCTTGTGGGTCGCAGTATCAGGGTGCACCCCCTCCGGTACACCCTCTCTGGTTCACTCCCTATCACTCTCAGTCTGAGAAAGATGTACCTTACATCTATAGTCGTGGCCAAAAGTTTTGAGAATGACAAATATTTTCACAAAGTATGCTGCTTCAGTGTTTTTAGATCTTTTTGTCAGATGTTTCTATGATGAAATGAAGTATAATTACAAGCATATAATTACATCAAGTTTATGCAAAGAGTCAATATTTGCAGTCTCAGAATTCAGTTTTCAAGACCTCTGCAATTCGCCCTGGTATGGTGTCAATCAACTTCTGGGCCAAATACTAACTGAAATACTACTAACTCATTCTTGCATAATCAATCCTTTTAGTTTGTCAGAATTTGTGGGTTTCACTCACAAATTTGGGGGATGCACTCACACCTGCCTGCTGCAATTCCTGAGCAAGCTCTGCACTGGTGGTGCCCCAATCCCACAGCATTAGGAGATGTTCCTGGCGCTTGCTGGACTTTCTTGGGTGCCCTGAAGCCTTCTCCACAGCAATTGGACCTTTTGAACAATTGAACCCCAATTGAACAAGGGACTTTGCAATTAATTGCAATTGATCTGATCACTCTTCATAACATTCTGAAATATATGCAAATTGGCATCATGAAAACTAAAGCAACAAACTTTGAGAAAACCAATATTTGTGTCATTCTCAAAACGTTTGGCCATGACAGTAGACTGTGGATATCTTACACATTTTCAATCTATTCTAATAATTAACTCATTCTCCTCAAAACATAGCATAATATATCTTAACAACAGTAACTATGGTCTGTAAAAGGGTCCCATGTAAAGAAATTGCCTGGAATTATTTGTACTACGTGAACAACATGGTACCCCATGTTTATAGGCCTTGAAACCACCTACGAGGCCTCTGATGGATCTCCTTCCTTCTCTGATTTTTCAGGAGCAATTTGTTGGAAGGTTTGAACCTAGACTGCACCTATGATGAAAATGACCACCCCCACTGCCCCATCTTCATGCTGGGGGACATTGTGAAACTCTCCGGCTTTCAATTCGCAGACATCGCCAAACAGGTACACTGTCTGTCAGCCACGTCAGACCTGGGGTCACCTGACACACAGCACAGTGAGGTCACACAAAGACCCGTTCTGAAAGAGAACAACCTCACGGGCCGCGCTGTGGAAATCTGCAAAGAAGGCAGAAATGTTAGCGGGGAAGATCGCATCACCACATCCTTATCCCCATTACATCACCGACTCTCCCTTCCCTTGCAACAGGGGCATAAGAATTTCCCAGAGTTCCTCTGAAAAAACGTGACACGATGAAGCTTGACAGTGAAGGTGTAAGTTGCCCACTGAGCTCTGGCTTTCCTCCGGATAGGGTGGTGGCATTGGAATTGTCGTAGACTGGGAGTGTAACCTCGACATCCCCCTGACATACTGCCGACCTCAGTACCGCTTCTACGCCCTTTACAGCAGTGCACAGCAGAGTCACGCTGCCCAGATGCCCCTCGGCTACAACTTCAGGTTAGTGGCGCTGCTCTTCCAGTGGCTCGGTCCTGGCTGGAGGGTTGCTGGCACGCCTCAGGGGAAGGCGTTCCTGAATCACTTTCGGTTTTAGGTACGCTAAATATTACATGGATAACGGGGTGGAGAAAAGGACGCTCATGAAGGTGTACGGCATACGGATTGACATCCTCGTGCGAGGGGAGGTAAGCGTGCTTCATCTCAGCTCCGCTGTGGTAGACATTTCTGAAATTATGATGAACATAATTCTGAAGCCCCCATTTTTCGTCACGAGCGGTAAGGGGGGGGTCGGACCCCCTCTGTCCCTCCATGGAGGCCCCTTCAGTTTTCGCACCTGATTCCCTGGGCCTGTCATGGAAATCAGGAGCCCGGGGGTGCCCCACAGTGATCAACTGCTTTTTTATTTCAGGCGAGGAAATTCGACATCATCCCGACGATGACGGCCATCGGTTCTGGAGTGGGCATTTTTGGAGTGGTGAGTCGCGATCAGCAAAAATAATAAGTCAAGTTTGAGGCGATGTAAGGCGGGGTCAAGGTGGAGGTGATGTATTTTTTTTTCTTTTGAATCAGCCCTTGCAAAGATGGATGGAGCTAAGTGGGCAGCCCCCCCCCCCCACTCTCTGTGCAGTTTCTGCATGCCACTCTGTTCTGTACAGATGAAAAGGCATATAATAATTAATACTGATAAGACTAATCGTGTATATGTGGAAATACAAGGCAAAATACTGTATGTGGTTGTTTTGCCAGTTACTAAAATGTTTTGTCATCTGTCTTTTAGGCCACTGTAGTCTGTGACCTGGTTCTTCTGTACGTCTTGCCCAAAAGAGACAAGTATAAGAACATGAAGTTCAAATACACAGAAATCGAGGACGAGGTGAGCTTCTTCCAACCACTGTAAACAGCAGAGCTAGAATCACAGTGAGAGCACATCTGGGTGGCTGATGGCTGGATGGATGAGGATTGGATCACTACCACTAAATTTGCCACTGAATATCTGTAAAATTTGTAAAATATTAATATACTTACAATACAGTATATTAAACATAGATGCAGCAGAGATGTATATATATGTAGATAGGTATGTGTATATATAGTATGTGTGTGTATACTGTAAACAAACAAACAAATAAATAAATATACACACATATATATATATATATATACATATATATATATATATATATATATATATACAACATACATATACAGTATACACATGCACACACACGCACATGTGGAGGCAGGGTACCGCACAATCTTCTCCTGGTGGCGGTTGCCATGGCAATGTGGGAGGCGAGCCGCTCACAAGAACGCAGGGCACCCGGTGACCCGCAGCATCATTCCCAGGGATTATGACACAAAGCATGGAGGGAGAGGTTCACACAGCATAGCGTAATGATAAAATCTGGTAAAAACATAGGAGTGTAACAGGAGATGCTTCCTCTTTCAGAAACCTGCTGTAGAAACGGACAACAAGGAAACAAAGCCAGAGATGGTAAAGCTCTCGACATGCTCACCCACACTCTCACTGTCACGCCTCTCCCGCGGCTCGTAGCACCTCGCACACTCTCACACCTCCCCTGCGGCTCGTAGCACCTCGCACACTCTCACGCCTCTTCTGCGGCTCGTAGCACCTCGCACACTCTCACGCCTCTCCTGTGGCTCATAGCACCTCGCACACTCTCACGCTACTCCTGTGGCTCGTAGCACCTCGCACATGCTCATGCCTATCCCACGGGTTATAGCACCTCGCACACTCTCACGCCTCTCCTGTGGCTGGTAGCACCTCGCACACTCTCACACCTCTCCTGTGGCTGGTAGCACCTCGCACACTCTCACACCTCTCCTGTGGCTTGTAGCACCTCGCACACTCTCACACCTCTCCTGTGGCTCGTAGCACCTCGCACACTCTCACACCTCTCCCGTGGCTCGTAGCACCTCGCACACTCTCACACCTCTCCTGTGGCTGGTAGCACCTCGCACACTCTCACGCCTCCTTTATGACTCAGAGCCCCTTGCATACTCTCAGCCCTCCTTTATGGCTCATAGCACATTGCACACTCTCACGCCTTTCCTCCGGCTTGTAGCACCTCGCACACTCTCATGTCTCTCCTGCAGCCCGTAGCACCTTGTACACTCTTACACCTCTCCCGGGGCTCGTAGCACCTTGCACACTCTCACGCCTCCTTTACGACTCATAGCCCCTTGCACACTCTCACCCCTCCTTTATGGTTCATAGCACATTGCACACCGTCATGCCTCTCCCACGGCTCGTAGCACTTTGCACACTCTCACGTCTCTCCCACGGCTCGTAGCTCCTTGCACACTCTTACGTCTCTCCCACGGCTCGTAGCTCCTTGTACTCTCATGCCTCTCCTGCAGCTTGTAGGACCTTGCAAACTCTCACGCCTCTCCTGCAGCTTGTAGGACCTTGCACACTCTCACGCCTCTCCTGCAGCTTGTAGGACCTTGCACACTCTCACGCCTCTTCTGCAGCTTGTAGGACCTTGCACACTCTCACGCCTCTCCCATGGCTCATGGCTCCTTGTACTCTCACGTCTCTCCCGCAGCTCATAGCACCTCGCACACTCTCACATCTCATTCTGAGCGTCTGATCTGACTTGTATCCCAGGAGGGTGAGACCCCGTAAGCTGGGGGTGGGGAAGACGGCTGCACTGAGATGCTTCCTAGGACTGCTGGTGACCACAACCAGACCCCCCCACTTGAAACCCAGAGCCAGACCGCGACCTGCTGATAGAGTGTCTCATACAGCCCCCAAGATCTGCATAAATCTCCAAAAAAATTAATAACATGTATATACAAAGGTGTGCTTGTATAGAATTGGAATATACATATATATTTTGGAATAAAAACTGTTGCCAATAATGTTATGGGCATAAGCTTGTAGCAACTGATGAAAGTGATAGAAGCAAGTCACTGTATTGGATGTGCCATGTTTTTATGAAACAAACTGGTCAGCCTGAACTTGTATCGCTGACTGCATCTCATTCATTTGCATTCTGCTGTCTGTACGCGTTTTAAAAAAAAGTTACGGCTTACAACAGCACCCAAGCATTTTCCAAGAAAGCCTGTATGAAACTTGCAATGTTTCATGAATGTTTTTTTTTTATTGATTTAGATCATTAAAATGAAAAGCGTATAAACATAAGCACTCTAGTCCGCTATCATGGGTGCAGGTCTTTATTTTACTTTATTTATATATATTGTACAAAAGCATGCAAAAATAGCCTCTTTATATCGGTACATATTTACATTTCAGTACGGATGCATCGTGCTTTTTTGGGGCTGGAGCCACAAGCCAAAAATAAAGCGACACAGTGCGTCTGCCCGCTAGGAGCATGCTGTGGGACCCAGGGCAGAGACAGCTTGGCGCACAGCCGCGTCAGCAGCCAGGCCGGGCCACTCTCCTGGCCAGTGCAAACCAACACAGCTTCTCAGCCCTCTGCAGCCTCTCCTGTAGTGAGCGTCCATTATTAAGCATTGTATCTTTGTCCATTCAGTAGGAGCCGGAGCACAAATGAATGTTTTCCTTCTACATTCACTGACGACTGGTCATTTATATTTAGTAATAATGCTTTCAGTGCTACGGGGGGTGGGGGGGTGGGCAGCGACAGCCTCATTGACCTGTTTATTCATTCATTTTTTTATACGGTATTTCATATTATATACAGATACTGGCCATGCCGGTACAAAGCCCACCAGAATATAGCATATACCTGGTTGAAAGGTGACAGGTTTGTCATATAAATGTGCAAAGGACACACGGCCGGAGAGCGCAGCGGACGCAGGAGGCACGGAGCGGACCGCAGACACACAGGAAATGGTGACGCGTCAAGTCAAGCATGTGGCGGCCTGGAGGAAGCCGCCCATTATCTGGAATCGAATGATATTTCGCCATCAGCTGAAAGAACTGTTCAAAATCCACTTATTTTGATCTGATCCTCTAGGAGAGTCATTAAAATAAGGAAGAAGCCGACAGCAGTATCTCATTAGCGATTGTGGTGAGTTAAAGCATATTCAGAGTAAGGTAGCACTGATGTGTTCGTGTGTGTGCGTGAGCATCTTCAACCCCCCCCCCGCACCTGCCCCCCTTTCACGTGCACGGTTTACCTGCACTGGAGCTGGGGGTCGAGCCAGCCTGATGTAACATGCAGAAAGTGGCTATTGCAACACGGCAGCTGACACGCCCAAAGATGGAAGGAGAGACCAGATGCCGCGAACTGGGACGGCACCCCAGCGCTCGGCCTTCTGGGTAATAACATGTGAGGGATGGGGGCTTGTTCTTTCTTGCTCTCCTTTGGTGGGGGGGTGGTTGTGGCAAAAGAGTGCCTTAGACATGCAATGGCACCTCCTGCTTTGGCATGGCCTGCCCCATAAAATGTTTACCGTTACAGTCACAGCTATGCGCGTGGGAGCACACTGCACTTCATAAATAAAGTGTCAGAGCGGCACGCAGCCGGCGTGATGCGGGCATGGCGTCGGAACGAATCTCGATTGGCCACGCCGTGGATTTCCTATAAACATGACACCTAGTGCTTACATTTAGGGACGAGAAGCTCTCCAAAGACAAGTACGAACGCTTACCGTGATTCAGGACCACACTGGAATGCCAGCTATTTAAAACAACGGGAATAATATTTTTCTTTTTAGTCATTTTTCTTTTCTTTTTTAAACAAAGGGTTACATTTTAGAAACATTATGATCGATAAACATTATTAATCCCCGGGGATTAAGTTAAAATGATTTGTGACCACACTGGAATGACATTTAAAACAATTAGAATAATATTTTTCTTCGTGAAAGGAATACATTTTAGAAACATTAAGATCAATAAACTTTATGAATCCCCCGGGATTAACTAGGTGTGGCGTGATAATGCTTTAAGGGTGCCGTAGGACACAGAACATGCTTAAAAGTCCAGAGTAGATTTAAATGTATACACTAAAGCTGCTTTCCTGCAAAACATTATGTACATGTAATATTTTCAGGATATCAGTGCTCCTTTAGCCTTTGGCACCATATGTGATACCCGCCAATGACTAAGTGTGACGGATGCCCTTTAATTTGCCAGAAAACACCATCACATCTCCGGTCCTCCTGAAGTCTCTGTCTGACTACACGTTCAGACCAATATTCACAGTGGATATCATACATATACATCTGCGCTGAATTAACAGCACAGAGAGAGATATTTTCACAAGACGTGTTCTGCCCTCGCCTGTTGAGACATTCTGCAGATGTTTGAAGGCTGACGATGGGAAGCAGGTTTTGATGGCACCATGAAATCATCTCGAAACCATTCAGACAGAAGAGAAGAGATCAGAAGAGGCAGCGAGCCAGAACCAAACCGGCGCGGCCTATCACGTTCCCCGCTGCCAGCTCTGCTTAGGGTAAAGGTAAAGCTGGAGGTTTTGGTGCAGCCTGCAGGGGGCAGCATGAAGCTGTGATGGATGACATGGGGGAGGGGGGAGCAGTCACACGTCACCTTGGAGTTTCTTCGTCAGAGAAGAGAAGCTGCTCACCCCTAGGTCCGTTTCTGATGGATTCTGACACTACAGTCCCCCCCCCCCCGCCCCGGTCCAGGCTGAACAGACGGTCCATCGATGGGGGTGAGAAATAAGCAAGCGAAGGTGACAAGCATTCATCAGGCGGTGGGAAAACCACCGGGGAGAGCGAGGTCGCGGCATGGGAACTGCGCCAGGACTCCCACGGATCTCTGAGAGGGGCATTAGTCAGGCGTGACCTGGGGGCGGGGCTAGGCAGAGGAAGGCGGGGCAGGGCAGGGCGGAGGCGGGGACTGAAGCACAATGGACCAATGAAATGGGGAGCATTTGCGGGACGTCCGTGTCGGAGCGGTTCAGGAGGATGGTTCATCTTCACGCAGATCCTCCAGTTCTTCCCGATTCCCCTCCCCACTGCTGCCTTTCCTGGGGGGGGGGGGGGGGGGGGGGGGCACAGAACAGACCATGATGACCAGTCCAAGGCTACCAGGCCTTTGTCAATTTAAATTAAAATTAAAATATGTCTCCGTGGACCTCCTGCTACTGATCGAGACCCCCTCCCCCACCCTGGCTGAAAATCCCTGTTCTAAACAACTGATGGGAAAAAAAGCACATTGGAAATTACTGGTAACGGCAAAGCTGAGCAGTCTGACAGCAAAAGTCACTCTGTGCATGTAGAGCATATCCAAACAGCGAAGATCTCACGCTGACGCATGGGCAACGCAGCGAGAATCTGACCGAGACGCATGGGAAGCCGCGGCTGGACGCTGCGACTGAGACAGCAGACAGACACATGCCTTTTCCATGGGACTGCATGAATAATCATTCATTCATTCATCCAACTTCTATCCAGGCATCTCAGGAAGCCCAGGGGACAGTTACAGGGAGCCTGATGCCTATCTCAGGAAGCCCAGGGGACAGTTACAGGGAGCCTGATGCCTATCTCAGGAAGCCCAGGGGACAGTTACAGGTACACACACAATCACCACAGTCACCAAACTGACTGCATGGGACGCAACCCGTGTGACAGCGGGAGAACAAGCAAACACCACACAGTGTGCAGTTTCTGCCTGTGCCCATGTCCGGAAGGTCGCCGGTTCAAATCCCACGGCTGATGGAGTGACTGCATCGCGGTTGGGCACTCGGGCAAAGTCCTTAATCCCAAAAACTCTCCCCTGTGTTTGTGTGACCGCACAAAGAGATGATAAGTGACAATCAGAGAATTTCTATATGCCTGTACAAACAGGAGTTTCACTGTTATAAAACGGTCACATGACTATGAAAAAGGCATCTGCCTGCGAGCTAACAGCATGGTATAGGAAGGCGTTTTGCAGGAGCACATTATTGATTTTTAGAAAAAAGATCAACAATGGCAGGAAGCAGGAATGCGATCACCCACGTCGACCTACAGACTGCTGAAGCCAGGCACCTGTCATGGTCACAGGCGCACTCTAATGATCAATGTAAACCAGCATACATACAGGGGCAAGCCACCGGCCGCACTAATGCGCAGTGACCACTGGGGGCGGAGCAGAGTTTACCTTAAGGAGGGGTGTAGTTTTAAAGAGGAGCGGAACAGCCGCCTGTCCCTGCAGCAGAGAAGTTAGGGGGGGAAGTTAGAAAAGATGCAGAGGACGCAGCAGCCATCAGCACTTTGGGGGAGGGGGGGACGCGAGGCCCCGGCTTTATGGCCCCGCCCCCTGAGCATCACCACGCGGGTCATGGCTAGTACACTTGTCAGATAACCAGATAATGTCACTGACACAGCATGGGCACCGTGGAAACACACTTAGCCTTCGCTTCCTGTCGGACACGCTTGTGGCAGAGCAAGGAGCTTGCGGGGAAATGAATCTATCGTGTAATTCATCATGCACGGGTCACCCTGATTGGCGGAGTCCAAATTAGTGCTCCGGCAAAGACGGGAACGGAAAGAGGCGCCAGCCAAACTGAAAACCCTGACTGATCGGCCGCTGTTCCTCTGGTAACTGGAGGGCTCCGTAAGTGACATAAGCCCAGCAAAGGCTCTTAAAGCAGCTGCAGATCTGCGAACATCAAGGGCCAGTTCAGCTAAAGCAGCGACACACTGACCCCTGCTGGCAGCCAGCAACTCGCAGGCTGTGCTGCAGTCAGACACCTCGGCCTGTCTCGATCAGAGCCCACCCCCTCTCCCCCACCACCAGGGGGCTCCAGGTGGGAAAAAAAATGACGACGACAATCCCGGACGGAAATCATCACTAGACATAAAAATCAGTAGGTTTATGTAGAGAATAAAGCCCAGTGACTCAGTGACCTTAGCCTTGATGGAGACCAGATGCACAGATCTCACAGTTACCAACCAAACCACATCAAAAGCACCGCTAAATTGTTTCATTGCACATTTATAGCTGCCATGAATGTACACATCAATATACAAGTGCTACAAATGGATCTGCACCCAGTCAAAGCACAGGCTGTCACATGGAGGCTCATCTTAAGCGGCTCGTACGCTTTCCCAGACACTGGATTTATTCCGACTTCATACAGGCAGGCGTCTGCTTAGCGACACGGTCGGGGGGGGGGGGGGGGGGTGGGGGGAAGGGGGGCCCCCGAAAGGCGCGGGACATCAGAAATTAAAATCCGTCGTAAATCGCACGGTAAAGGTTGGCCTTTTGATTAATCTGCGTTAAGGGATTTAATTAAACCTGTAGCACGGCTCTCTGGGTGGATGTGCACCCTGCGGGCAGCGTTCGAAATTCCACACGCTGCCCAGCATGGCACCGCCTGTCCACAGTGCCCCCTGTGGCGTCACCACGCCGTGACAAGCTTGGGAGGTTTGCCGGAGCAGGGGTCGCCCACCCAGTGCATGTGCACTCATACGATCAGTTCCCATGGTGCTATCGAGGGCCCCGCCCCCTTTTTCAGTGTGTGCAGAGGTGTCGGGACTGGCGTGCGTGTGCACTCACACGATCAGTTCCCATGGTGCTATCGAGGGCCCCGCCCCCTTTTTCAGTGTGTGCAGAGGTGTCGGGGCTGG
>JAODKL010000107.1:28693517-28705474 GCA_026780765.1 Petrocephalus schoutedeni
CACCGACCCCCCCCCCCCCCCCCGCTATGATATGGCTGCTTTCATTACATAACCATGTAGGTTTCAAAAGCGGCTTCTCCCTAGAAGTCTCGGAGACACAGGAAATCTAATTAGGATGTGAACATGGACCGCAATCACACGTCTCATTGGCTAGTCATATACTGACACACAGAATGAGTTATTTGGACATCCTCTATCCATACATCCATCCATACACACACACACACGCGCACACACACACACTCGATGGGATTTATAGACACCAAGATCGGTGGGTTTCTGAACGAAAGGGCCATCTACAAATCAAAACAATGCTAAATACACATTATCAAAATGGCCAAAGGGTCTCTGGAGAGCAGAGAGCATCTTTTTCTTTAGTTATGGAAGCTGCTTGTGGAAATTGTCCCCTGGACATCACATTAACATCACGAGAGTCCCCCGAAGGGTCGAGTCGGACGACGTCCGCTATGGAACGAAGCATGATTGTGCATCACTGACATTTGCCCCCCCCCCCCCTAATGCAGCGGGCCCCAGATTCCCGACACAGGCTGCCAGGGCCCGCTTTCAATGGCCGTGTGTCATCACAGGGGGGGGGGGGGGGGGCATTATCCAGGATTCCTGGCAGCACTGGGAATGAGGAGGGTCCGCCTCCACTCTCCATTGCACCCCCGCACCGCCCCCCCCCACTTCAGAAGCACTCTAGCGGCATTAACCAATTAATGCTCTAAGTGATTCCGGTTCCAAACAGAAACCCACGGGGTGGGGGGCGAGCTCCAGAGTGGCATCCTCAAAAGACGAGAGCGTGCTTTCAGGGTCTCTGGTAGACATCTACGGCATGTGCTGTACCTCGGGTGTTTAGAGGAGGACCTGGGAGAGACCAGAACGATTAAAGAGGGATTTTAACAGGGGAGACACGCCGGGGTCACAGAGGGGCACTAGAGGCGGCGTGTGTTTACGCAATACAGAACAAAACAGGGGCTGCCACGATTTCCAGCGTCACTGCAGAATCCCGTCTGTCTCGTTACCATTTCTATGTTCTCGCCGTTACTTAAACTGGAATACAGTTCCCTGAAAGTGCTGTAATCTTTTATAATATGCTGGCTAAAACCAGCAAAATCCCCAAAGAGAATCGTCATCTTTTCTGGAAAATGACACACTTCAGCAAACCAATTATGGCGACCATCCATTATTACCCGAGGCTGAGCGTAATGTGGCGCTCTAAAAGAAGAGTGTGGCCCCACGCCACACAGAGAGACACAGCCAGACACAGAGACATACAGACACAGACAGACACAGATACAAGCATACAGGACACACAGACAATGATAGACACAGACAGAGACACAGACAGGCGCAGACAGAGACACAGACAGGCGCAGACAGAGACACAGACAGACAGACACAGACAGACAGAGACAGAGACAGAGACACAGACAGGTGCAGACAGACACATACAGAGACAGAGACACAGACAGGCGCAGACAGACACATACAGAGACAGAGACACAGACAGGCGCAGACAGACACATACAGAGACAGAGACACAGACAGGCCCTGACAGACACATACAGAGACAGAGACACAGACAGGCCCTGACAGACACATACAGAGACAGAGACACAGACAGGCGCTGACAGACACATACAGAGACAGAGACACAGACAGGCGCAGACAGAGACTGTGACACAGACAGAGACTGTGACACAGACAGAGACTGTGACAGACAGACACATACAGAGACAGAGACACAGACAGGCGCAGACAGACACATACAGAGACAGAGACACAGACAGACACAGACAGAGACTGTGACACAGACAGAGACTGTGACAGACAGACACATACAGACAGACACAGACAGGCGCAGACAGACACATACAGAGACAGAGACACAGACAGACACAGACAGAGACTGTGACACAGACAGACACATACAGACAGAGATTGAGACACAGACAGGCGCAGACAGACACATACAGAGACACAGACACAGACAGACACAGACAGAGACTGTGACACAGACAGACACATACAGACAGAGATTGAGACACAGACAGGCGCAGACAGACACATACAGACAGACACAGACAGAGACTGCGACACAGACAGACACAGAGACTGTGACACAGACAGACACATACAGAGACACAGACACAGACAGAGACTGTGACACAGACAGACACATACAGAGACTGCGACACAGACAGACACATACAAAGACACAGACAGACAGACACAGACAGAGACTGTGACACAGACAGACACATACAGAAACTGTGACACAGACAGACACATACAGAGACACAGACACAGACAGACACATACAGAGACACAGACACAGACAGACACAGACAGAGACACAGACAGACACATACAAAGACTGAGACACAGACAGACACATACAGAGACTGAGACACAGACAGACACATACAGAGACACAGACACAGACAGACACAGACAGAGACTATGACACAGACAGACACATACAGACAGAGATTGAGACACAGACAGACACATACAGAGACACAGACACAGACAGACACAGACAGAGACTGAGACACAGACAGACACATACAGAGACACCGTGTCCCGAAGCACAAACAGCCACAGTCAGCCTCCATGGAGGACCACAGACTCAGTAAGCAGCATTTAATTACTTCCTTTTACTCTTTTCTTTAAAGCAGAGCTTCTTGACACCACTAAACAAACGCTCTTATAACAAACGCTTCCCAACTTTGCCTATTTACATGGCAGGATCCTGCACTGGAGCAATCTGGGTTACGTACCCACTCGGCAGCCCCCCCATGGGATCTGAACCAGAAACTAGGGGTGTACAAGTAGCGATCCAGAGCATATCCCAGCAAGCAGAGGGTGTGACGCTGTGTACAACCTGTAGGGGCAGCATGCCCAGGACAGGGCACACGCGCCCACGCTCACACAGACATGCACACATCAGGGCAATGCATACTCATGACATCAGAAGGCCAGAGGAGGAGATCATGCCACCTTCACACATTAATTGGAGGGTGGTGTCAAACTCCCTTCAGATGCCTGGGATGACAGTGACCCCCCCCCCCCCCACCCTGCCACCCTAGCCCACTACCCATTAGATCACCTGACCCGAGTTCAGTGACCTGTCGTGCAAGTTAAACAAGCACAGGCAATCACAGAAGACACCCGCTCCACGCACCATCCCGTACGGAGCAGAGAATAAACGTGTGTCTTTCGCCCGGGTTTCATCCACGGTGAGAGCGGGACACTTAATCCCATGTCGGTGTCCCTGCTGACAGACAACAAAGGACCTGTCAGCGGCTCAGCCAGGAGACACCAGTCACTGAGGACGGAGGCTGACAATGGGGACAGAGAGAATGCCCAGAAACGATACCGGGCTTTCGGCAAAACAAAAAAAAAACACTTAAACATTTTCACAAGTAATAAAATGAGTTCTTTTGTTTGTTTAATTCCTAAGCCTGTGCATAATGTTTACATTTTTATTTATTATACGCCTTTATCCAAAGAGAGGTACATTTTTGTGAAAGCAGGATCAGCTAGTGCCGGGAGCAATTGGAGCTAAGGGCCTTGCTTAGGGGCCCGATGGTGACATCGCTCTGCTGAGCCTCCCGACCAGAACCACAGCGTCCCGAGCTGCT
The DNA here is from genome assembly GCA_026780765.1 of Petrocephalus schoutedeni. Taxonomy (NCBI): domain Eukaryota; kingdom Metazoa; phylum Chordata; class Actinopteri; order Osteoglossiformes; family Mormyridae; genus Petrocephalus; species Petrocephalus schoutedeni. The sequence continues at coordinate 28,697,168 of JAODKL010000107.1, forward strand.
GAGCTACACAGCTGCCACATTAAGAAGCAAAGAAGAACAAAGAACAAAGACTCATTCTGTAATGAGAATCCCGCAGCTCCATCACTGAGATGGCCCACAATGCACTGCTCAGAAGAGGGCACGCTGACCGACGCAGAGAGAAGCTGAGCTTGCACGATTGCACACAGGCAGGATCACGTGCACACTTCCGAATGCGTGTATGAGCTTAAGCCGGGGCTCCAGCTCCAGCCCTGGGGGGGGGGGCAATCTCAAACACATCGTATTCAGATCGTTAGCTAACTGCCAGGTTTAGCAGGTGTCAGTGAGCAGGGAAATCTGCAAGGTTTGTTGCAGACTGTCCCACCAGGGCCAGCACCCCTGGCTACAGGAAACGCGCGCATGCATGACACGCAAGCGCCTGCATGCCCATAAACATTTAGGGACCCCGTCCAAAATGTGACACATATGAGACCTACACAGGAAGATACCGTCATTTTGAAATGGGCCCTATGGGCCAAATGCAGGGCCTGTCTCACAGTCACACGGCTTGTCAGATAGCATCAAATCATCTTCTTTATCAGTACAAAGATTCTTTGAGGACTTGAAATCCTAAATCACCCCAGATGACAGAAGGCAACTGGAATGAAGCCAATCTACTGAGATTTTGAAAACTATATATTTTATATTATAGGCATTTTAAAGTGATAGTCCTCACAGCCCCTAAATTATTACGAAAGCTCAGATTTGTAAATTTCTCTTTAGGAAAACCAACAACAGGCCTCACCGCTGACTCATCGCTGCTGATCCTTGTCCGTTACTTGGAAACTGGCAAGTTGTTCTTACATTGACCATAAATAGACAATCACCAACACATAACTGGCAACATAGTTTGATCGAATAAGTATTAAAACATTAAATAACATTTGTTTTGGTTATCTACCTGCATTTCACAATTTCAGAATTAAAGCAAAAATGCTAGCTAATAAGACTGATTCATTTATCCCGTTAGTTGTCAAAATGGCTTTTAACACTTAAAGGAGGGAGACTTGTCTCCCGACGTCCTGTTAAAATCCAGAATCAGGTCAAGTCTTTTGTTCCTGTTGGAGAATGCCATTAACTACTAAGCGGCGACACTTTCGCCGAGGGTGGGGGTGGAGCCCAGTTTCCCGGCCCCCTCTGTGTGAAACGTACGCCGCAGTTTACATTTATCAGATCATCTGCGCGCCCGCGGTCGGCCCCGGTGGCGGTCAGCGAGCAGCGCGTGTGGGACGGGGTCAACAGCCCTTTCCATCTCACGTGGGGGTGAAGTGCATTGCGTCCCTCGCCCATGCTGAACCGCGCCACGCCGCCTACCGGCCTGCGGCCGTGGTGTGGAGGACGGGCGGCCCGGACTGACGTGTGACTCCAGGCTGGCTGAGAGTTCTCCTCCTCCAGCGCCTCCGTCGCCGTTCCGCTCCGACCCCGAAAGCGCCCATTTAACATTTACGCTCGGTGTACCCGAGAAACGTTATGCAACACGCCCAGCACTCCTGTCCTTGTCGTGATTCACGTGGCACTGCCGCACTCGCTAAACTATTGTTATTTCTACTTGCTGATATAATGGCTCAGGACACAACCCGTGGTGAGAAGATTAAACGATGTAACCGTTACTCAACAGCAACGGATGAACATCGCCATCCGGATCGAAGCATAAACGTAAAAAACGGCAAGGCAAATGGGGCCCTATTTCTTCTCAAGAAGCCACAGTGATATTCCTCATGACGACGGGCATTTATCTTACAGCTTCTTGCCCTTTAAGCGCACTCCGTGCGGCCTTGAAAGATCGACAATCGTGCCCAACACAAAGACACGACTTCTCAGTCGCCGGGACCCTGCTCACAGATACAGTCTGGCATTTAACCGTCTGTATCTCAGAGTACGGTCGCCTACATACCAATCTGAGCGCTGCACCTTGGCCGCGTGCAGGATAAACAGAGCGGCCTTTGATTTTGAATTCCATGTGTCTGCAGCCTGTCGGCTTCAAGCCGGATCCGCATCCAGCTGGCTGATGCCCGAATTGGATTTTCCTTCTGCTCAGCTGAAAGTTACATGAGGGTCCCATGAATTATACATGGCCTCTGCCCCCCAAGGAGCCACAAATTCCCCCTGACACAGCGGCCATCTGCATGGCTTCCCGCCCCGAGCCGGATTGAAATCATGGGCGATTCTGCACTAAAGCTCCGTCGGAGGAGGGATCTCAGTCTGCAGTTGGAAATGTTCTGACTTCCCAAAGTTTTTTTTTTTTTACATTATGTACTGTCCCGAGACCCCAGCCGTAGCCCTCAATTTCACAGAACTGCTCCGCCTGTTCCTGGCACTCATATATACTGTTTTACACCATTAGGCGAAATACCACCTCATCATCTTCAAGCTCTCTAACATTATATAAGATCGCAGTATATGATTCTTCACCATGACTGTGTGATTCAGAGGAACAAAAAAAAAACAAAAACAAGAGCCCGTCAATCGCACGTTTTATTTCCTGGTTGAGTTCCTGGGCGACATCTAAAACGCTTGAGCTAGGTTCCCTTTTCCAGATCTAAACTGGTCCTGGACCCACTTTGTTTTGTCATCTCTGGTTCTCAATGAATGGTGGCCAGGGATGTAAATATCAGGACTGATTTGGTTGGCTGCCCTCAAAGCTCTTGCCCCCACCCCCCCACCTCCGTTCCCCCTTTTGCTCAAGACAAAATGGTTTCTTGTGTTTCTGTCCTGGCCGGCTGAGCTCTGCTGTTTTGTAGCTGACCTTATTAAATGCTTTGAAGGCGGATCTTGTTGCTGGGAGAGCAGGAAAGCCCATGTCACACAGTCCCTTTATGATGGCGCCCTCCAATTGCATTATGGACCCTCTTAGATCAGTAAAAGAGAGGCAGGCAGGAGTGGTCACACAGAGCTCGATTTAAGATCTACCAATCAGCATGTGTCTATGAAGCAACAAGAAACACACTGATCATGACTCCGAGCCAACAAGGGACTGTAAGTTTATACAATACAACACACAATACAATTTTATTTGTATGGCACATTTCCACAGCATTATATTGTCTCTAAGCGCTTCATATTATCTCAGGCCAAAGCCCCCACTGAGCAAGCCAGAGGCGACAGTGGCAAGGAAAAGCTCCCTATTAGGAAGAAACCTTGGGAGGAACCAGACTCAAAGGGGGAGCCCATCCTCCAGGGGCCGGCAGAGGAAGCCTTAACCCTAACCAGACCCAAAGGGGGAGCCCATCCTCCAGGGGGCAGCAGAGGAAGCCCTAACCCTAACCAGACCCAAAGGGGGAGCCCATCCTCCAGGGGCCGGCAGAGGAAGCCCTAACCCTAACCAGACCCAAAGGGGGAGCCCATCCTCCAGGGGGCAGCAGAGGAGTCGAATGACCTTTATGAGCTACTGCACTGTGTACAGTAAAAATATGGTGTTCATGTTCTTGTAAGGTCTTGTAACATGTTCTTGTAAGGTCTCATATCGTTCATCGATAATAATTATAATGTAAGGGTTTATAATATTATAACGTAAAATAATGTAATAATATAATGATTTAATAAATGTCGGCATGTAAGCTCATCTCAATGTTGTTACGACGCATCTCTCCCAAGCTGTTGACCGGCTGGCCTCCTCGTGGTTATAGCTAAACCACGCGTACACTGCAGGACTTCAGGAAACGGGGACTGATGGTGGCGATGTCGCCTCTTCTTACTTTGGGCTGACATCAAAGCAGCAGCCAAGCTAAGCAACCATGCTAATATATCCTTTGCTAACGGTCCTCTATTCTGACAGTCGCTTACGAATGACACCCTTTCCGCATCTCGGCGTTACTGGCTCTCTCACATCTGAAGGAGTTCATTTAGCTTGGCGTTTATTATGTAGCCGAGTCAGATTCCAGATAAACACACAAGGCAACTTCGTCCCCATTGGCTGAGAATGGCCACGCCCTGCCCTGCAGTAGCCACTGAAAGAAGGGGCAGCCTTTCCTAAGCAATGCGACCAAACCTGCCCACAGCACAGCACTGAGGCAGAGAATCAACCGGCCTCTCTCCTCGCCAGTTGCTACCAACTTACGCAATAACGGCGAAACCCGGTGCAATGACTCTTTGAATGTAATATTATTTACACCCAATGTCTGAATCCAGATCATTCCGGAACGCTGACTGCACAGTACGTGAATCGCGTTGCTGAAAAAAAAAATCCATTAGACTGACGTTCGTTTCACGGAAATGCTCAGCCCCTTCTAGACCGCGTGGGGGGACTCCGGCCCCCCGCCTCCAGACACACGCGGGGGCACCATAGCTACTTAGCTGGCTCACGGCCGCACCTAGACCTCTGCTCTCCTCTGCGGCAAAATCGGGCCCTGCCAGGTGAGGAGACAGCTATTAGTCACACAAAGCCGTGCCGGGTGCGGGGAGCGGCCCCGTAATGCGGCCTGACACGAGTACACTGAACACGCAGGAAAGGCACCGCACTCCGCGCACATTCAGAATCAAAGGATTATTGGCTTTCCGTTGCCCAAGGTAACCAGGTCAGCGCTGCAATGCGGGATGGCGCAGCTACGCAGACAGAAGTGTTTGTTCCAGGTTTAACTGTCGGTAAACACAAGGCACGGAGAACATTTACTCCTCCAGTAGAACATAAACAAAGGGGAACTTCGGGGGGGGGGGGGGGGGGCGAGGATCCGGAAAAGGTCAGGCAATTAAAGACAGACGGAAAAAAATATATATATTGCAACCAAAGCACAGCAACATCAGGGAGAAAATGCTGTTTTAGTGCCATGTGCCTGAGGCCAGAGGTTCTGCTAACAACAGGAAGCACCCTGTGGTGGTTGTCCTGCAAGGAACAAGTCTGCAGCTGGCTCTGGACGGCACCTCCACCCCAATGCTCGCTGGGAGTGAAAGATCCTGGTTACATGATAGATAGCAGAAGTACGGCATTTCCCCTGGCGCTGGAGTAACAGCGAGAATCCGAAGGTCCAAGCAGCTCGCGCTATCTGCACAGGCTTCTCTCTGGGTGCAGTCTGTAAGGCTCCTTTCTGAGGCCATACCGCGCACAGCGGCAGAGGGAGACAGAAGACAAACACCCTGGCTTGTTTGCATCGATTAGCGAGTCTCTTTGCTTCAAAGTTGGCAGAGAGGCAGAAATTAAATCCTAATTCTTCCAAGACAGCTCAGATTTTCAAATTCGGCAGAACAAACCCCAGAACCCAGAGTGGAGGCTGGTATCCCAGATACACTCAGACCCGTGGCGAGCAGAGCTATCCAGGCTTCTTCTGAAATTTCTTGTGGGCCCTAAGAGGTTAATTCTCCACGGCCATAATAGATTATTACATCCTCCATCTGCCTGGTTTGGCTGTGCGGCATCGCACTCTACGCGGAGACATCAGCGAATTGCGTGATGCGCGGCCCAATACTCATCTCGGGAGAGGAACAGAGAATAACGTCCGACCCCTTGTACCCCCTCTACCAACATTTCACTTCTCGGCGAAAGCTGAAAGAGTTCCAATCGCCCCCCGCGAATAGAGCCGCTTCCCCCTCGTGGTCCTGGATAAACACTCTTGAGGAGCAGACTGCTTCATATCCAATCCCCCTCGGTCCCGGGTTCACACCAAGCTCATGCTCAAGATTTGGTCGTCTCACCTTTTTCTTGTCTATTTGTTTATTTATAATTTTTACATCTTCTATTTTATGACCTTTATTTTACTTTTATTCTAATTATTGTTTTTAGGCATGATTATATATTTAAATTGCTTGTGCGCATCATGAAACCACCAGCAACGAAAGAAAATCCTTGTACTTTTTGTTCTTGGGGAATAAAGATGTTAATTGTGATTGTGATTATGATTGCGAGAATGCGGCGTCCTGGCAACGCAGGGCTACAAAGGGTGCCAGGGGAAGGACACCCCCCCGACCTGTTCTACACTGCAATTTGCCATCATGGTTTCAAAGAGGGGAGCTCATCATCATAGTAACCCCAGGGGTGCAGAGGGCATGGAAGTTGGATGGAGAAGGTGATAGGAAAAGATAGACTCACTCATTAGGCCACCTATCCAAATTCCAACCAGCTTATCCGGTACAGGGTCATGGGCAGCCTGGAGCCCATCCCAGGTACCACGGGGCACGCTGGATGAAATGCTAGTCCATCATATGGCACATACGCAGAATAAAGAAATATAACATTCTCCTATTGCCAGAAGTCGCTGCGAAGAGTCTCAGCACAATCAAGGAGTCACAGACAAGAGTCTCAGCACAAGCAGGGAGTCACAAGAAAGAGTCTTAGTATGAGAGGAGGGTCACAGCATAGAATCGCAGAACGATCGAAGTCACTGTAAAGAGTCACACAGTAGCACAGTCATTGGGGCCATGCGTCTTATTTTACCACCACAAAGGGTTGGGTTAGGTCAGGTCAGGTTAGGTTAGGGTTAGGTTTAGGGTTTGGTCAGGTTAGGTTAGCCTTTACTGTCTCCCTTAGGAGAAATTTGCGCAGTAATCACCAGGGCTTCAGATGACGGGCGAAACATTTATATTAATATTGTAGATGTACTATTAATCTGTTTATCAAATTGTAGGCATAAGTAAAAGTCCGAAAAGTTGGCGTCTGGCCAAATGTTTCGCCGTCATCTTAAGCCCTGGTGATTCCTGCACATGCGCCATAGAATCGCGAGTGGATCACTATGCAAGATTTCCCAACCCTAGTATGGATAAAAGTGTCTGCTAAATAAATAAAACATTTTAAAAGAAACCTACATTCTGAAATCTATTTGATTGCTGGCTGCCTTGTGAGCTCGGCACACTAGCCAAAGGCAGCGTTTTCGGGATGGCGAGTTAACGCGGGATTACCGCGGCCGGGAGAGCCGCGCGCCGGGATCCCCCGCACTAATCCACCACGGCTCCCTCTCCGGCTCTCCCCCGCGCGACCCACTTCTCCCCGAGCCGCGGGGGGGCCGAGGCTAATGACGGCGCTGGATCACACATCTAATGTGGTGCATCGCCCCAATTCCCACAAACTGTAACATTTACTGCCTCATTCACACCCACAGCTGCTCCGGCCATCAGATGACATTCAATGTGGCCTTCTGGGTAATCTGAGGCCGGGGAGAACAGACAAGTGCAGAACCCTAGCCTAATGTCTTAATGTACACACCTGCCTGGTCTGGGGGTTTACTCAGAGGGGGGGGGGGGGGGCAGATCACGTACAGGATCCATTATGATATATGTTTGCTTTCCCTGATACTGAGGACAGCAGACCATGGATGAATCCAGAAGGTCACCATCGAGGCTTTAAGCATGTAATTCAAGGTCAGACCGAATTAGAGATTATGTTATGTATGTCGTGCAGACTGAGGAACAATGGATAAATGCTGCTCTCTGATTGGTTAGTCACGTAGACTGCCATCTACATGTGTCCCGGTGTTAAAGTGGGATTAGAAGAGCCGTTCACACCACTGGGGCTGGGCGACCTCAGTGTCAGCCCAAACCTCCTCTTCCTACCTCTGCCTATGAAGAACATAACCCACAACATACTTTTGCTGAAGGAAGTTGTAATCACTAAAGATAAAAAAAAACTGACATTGGTCTGACGACAGAACTAAGTCACAAATTTGAGGACAATTGACTAGAGACTTTTTTCTTTACTCAAGACTTGACTTAACATGCTTCCTAATGCCTTCCTAAAGGAGCAGGTGATGAAGAGGACCCTAACACTCTGAGAGCTGCCTGGCATGGCAGTTGGACCAATGGAACAAGGTGTCAAAACATCATCACTTCAGTAATATACATGGCATCTCGCTTTCATAGTGGTTAGTACACATTTTGTATGATTTGGTACAAAGCAGCTGAAATAGCTAATCAGTTTGCACAGTTTTCCTTGTGCAAACATCATCACAAAACAAGCAACAAGTAAACAGCAGAAGAGCAAGGAGGAGAGCCGTGGGCTGTGAGGAGGAGGAGGAGGAGGAGAGCTGTGGGCTGTGAGGAGGAGGAGGAGGAGAGCCGTGGGCTGTGAGGAGGAGGAGAGCCATGGGCTGTGAGGAGGAGGAGAGCCATGGGCTGTGAGGAGGAGGACAGTTGTGGGCTGTGAGGTGGAGGAGAGTCGTGGGCTGTGAGGAGGAGGAGAAGGAGAGCCGTGAGCTGTGAGGAGGAGGAGGAGGAGAGCTGTGGGCTGTGAAGTGGAGGAGAGCCGTGGGCTGTGAGGAGGAGGAGGAGGAGAGCCGTGGGCTGTGAGGAGGAGGAGGAGGAGAGCCATGGGCTGTGAGGAGGAGGACAGTTGTGGGCTGTGAGGTGGAGGAGAGTCGTGGGCTGTGA